>CM021102.1:61163186-61599363 GCA_007115665.2 Sequoiadendron giganteum
CAATTCATCGCTAGCTCTGTAACTGACTTGTGAGGATGCTTGAATGTTGTGTGATGAAATAAGGCGAAAGAAACATGCTTTATTTCACTCGAATTGGGCCCTTAAACATCTCATCCGCCATTAAAGCTCTCATACATGTCGTGCCAACAGCTCCAATTGCATTTAATGTGAATTTGAATTCCAACCGTCGATATTTTACTTTGCTTAGATCATCAAACGACTACCTTCAAAAGGCTGATGTAGTCGCCATCTCAGCATCGAGGGCCCACCATATTAAATAGTGTCGAAGGAATTACACATCGTTCTTGCTTGTGATACAACAATCCATAAACATCTTGCATCTTCTGATCACGCAATGGTGGGCAACCATTGATCTCCACCACCGATAATCATGTTCATCTATATCATTTCTCAGCATTGGACATAACTATTGAGCAACTTTTTCACCTCGATTATAACACATCCGTCGATTTTGAGCATGTGCATCCTTCAGCCACTTTAGTAACCTACCAGATAATGTATTAAAACCTTGATCCATATACTAAAGCATTTTTATTATTCATTCAGCACTACCAGCTAAGACACATGGCTCCCACCCATGATATCGCGATCACTTGAAACTCTATAGTGGGGGCATCACAGGATCGCGGGGAATGGCTAAGATCAACCGATGGTTGATCAACGGTCAATTAAACATTCCCTACAAAATAAAAAAAATATTAATATGAAGGAAGGGGACATCGCCTAGGCCAATGAAAAACAATGGCTTAAGGTTGTTTTGAAACATGGGGCATGGGCTGACCAAAAGTTAGGAAATAATAAAATCTAGGCAAAACATTTAACTCAGTTATAATAAGGGGCCCAACCTAGATGATGTAATGAGGCATAAGTCCTTTTAACACCCACTCCAAAAAGGTAACAGCCAAATAGATTTTACCCAAGGTTTTACAATAGGACATTAGGATTTTTCAAGAAAGCCAAAGTAAAACCTAACCTTGACATCCTCCTAAGCAATGTAATAGACCAGGACAAGGAAGAACACAAAATGGGATTCAAAGAGAAAAATTTGAAGCTCCATCAAAAGGCATAAGGATAGCTATAGAGTCAAATAGTTGTCAAGATTCAGGCGTAGAGGGTTGAACAAAGAATTGGAAATGTTTGATAGTGGATAGTTAGAGCCATTTAGCTATGATATTTTTGAGGACTACTTCATAAAGATGTATTTTTCCCTTTACCAAGTTTCATAAATAGATTTTAGACCTTAGATGCCAATGTCTTATAAAATAAGTTATGGTATATCCGTTACCTAAAGTTCTTGAATTCATCTTGACTCTATAAAATTGTATCTATTTTTATTTGAACAAGAAAGAAAGAAAGCAACCAATTTTTAAATATTGTGAGATATTTAGAGCAACAAACTAAAAAATGAAAAAATGAAGGTCAAGGCCTCTCTATTTTTATCAGTTCATTTAAACTTTTTAGATGCTGCCAAACATCTAGCAAGCTATAACTATCATGCAGATTATATGATTTCTATTTGTTTTGTACTTTGGAACATTTTAGAAGATGAAATTGTCTCCTCATGTAGAAGTATAAGCTACCATATTCCTTCAGAAGTTGGTACAGGAATCTAAAGATGAACCTGTCAAATTGGAAACCAAAATTTTTGTGGTAAGAAGAATTTATTTTGACATGAATGGCATGTTGTAACAACTTTATTAAGTAATACAATTTAGTTAGTTATTTGAATATTTGGTGATTTGTGTGTAGATATGCCACCATATGAAACTGAGTGGAAAAGGGCACTCCTTACCTTATCAAGTAATATCCAAGTAAGATGTTATAAAAAATAACTTGTGCTTTTAGTGAAGCTGGTCAGCCTACTCATGCTTTTGTATGCTTAATTTTTTCCTTTTGGATTGAGCTAGTTATGATAAATTTTTAACTTTCCTTGCAACTTGTGTATTACCCTCTCAAGTTTTTAACTGGTTAAAAGCAATCTCTTATAAAGGATATAAAATTCCTTATTACTTTAGATTGTCATTTATATTAAGGGAGGCATCTGACTATTGTTTATATAATTCAACTTTATTTTAGAGTAAGCATATTTAATCTCTATGTGGTAGATTTAGACACTAAAATGATATCATCCTTATTCAACCAAACACTATTTTTTGTCAGATGGATGTAATCATTAAGGAAGACGCTTTCATTATTCCCTTAATGGATTGAACTTTCAAGGAGGGCATCTAATAGTATTGCCTATTGATATCCAAAGCAGGGATGTGAATAAGACTGATGACTATGCAAGCTACATTGTAGATAAAATTCATAGATCTTTTAACTTTATCAAGGCATATAATAGGGTGGTCCAAATGAAACTCTTTATTATTCCATACTATTTTATTTCTAAAGCTCATTTGTGAAGTCAGATTTGTACTTCCAGGTTTGAAAATCATATTTTAAAGCAACATCTCATCAGATTTCATTTTTAGACTTGTGCATTTTTAGAATTTCATTTCCAGATTTTGTTGTGCAAGTTCAATATTCTGATTTTAGGAGTCTAATAATTGGAAATCATAGTAAAATCAAAATTTAATAATTTCTGGAATTAGCATTTTAAAGTGTTTTTTGGGGTTATTAACTTCATACTATCTTCTCTTTTGCAGGGGTGGTTGCATGCCGAATTATTTTGGTGTAAAATATCATAATTATTAGATTTTGTTACCTGTCTATGATTAAAAATTATTGGAGTGTGAGTTTGATACTTTTTGAAGATCTAAATATTCAAGCTTGGTAAAGAAAAATCATGTCAAATAATATTAGTCCAGAACAAAATAAAGAGTCACTTGATAGATTGTGGGCTAGATTGAAAAGAAAGGGTGACGGGAAATGTTACTATCCTTGCAATAATTGGAAGGTCTTACAAATGAGAAGAATTTTAATCACAACAACTAAGAAACATTGTAGGCAACATGGTCATGTTGAAGGGGGGCATGGTTTTCATCCATTGGTAAGTTTTTCATTATATGTGTTTATATTGTTTTAACATTTGATATATATATAAAAAATTACTTGATCATGATCATGGTTTATTTGTGTCTGTCATTATTATAAAGGTGGGGCACCCTACAGCACATGATATGGATTATCACGGCCCAAAGAATGTGGTTTTGCAAGCGAAGGAACATGGAGCTATGAATATCGAAGATGAAGTTAATTATCCTATGGAAGAATATGATCATGTGCCAGAAAACATAGTTGAAGATGACGGTACAAATACATTGATCCATGACACATGTAGTGGCATAGCTGATCATGTTCATCGAGATGACTTTGATGATGTTCATGATTTACCCATACTTGAGAAGCATATGAGCCCCTTTATGAAGGCTCCCAAACAACTCTTCTCTCTGCTCTATTGTTGTTGGTAAACTTGAAGATTATGAATGGTTTATCCAACATAGAAATCTCACGGATGTTAAGGTATGTCATATATGTCATCTTTTTTCATCTATTTTAATTATTGTTAGTTCATCACTAGTAAATAAAGGATGAAGTATGTACCATTAATATTCTTTATATTAACAAATTATTTTTTGTTGTAGATTGATTGGTGAATATTTGTTACCACCATAAAATATTTTACCTCGCTCATACCAAGATTTATCTAGCATTATGAAAGATATTGGAATGGAGTATCAAGAAATAGATGCATGTCCCAATGATCATATTATATATCATAAACAACATGAATTTGGAATAGAATTCCCAGAATGTCATATTAGTAGACATCGAATAGATCAACTAACAAAAAAGGAGTCTCGCAAGGTTCTTCGTTATATTCCCATTATTCCACGTATGCAACAATTATTTAGGTGTGAAAGCTTAGTGCAATTTATGGATTACCATGCATGGAATAGAAGTGGAGATGACATTCTTTGAATGCCTATGGATGGTTCTACATTTAGGGACATGGAGAAAAAATGGCCACACTTTAAAGAAGAACCTCATAATCTCAGGCTTTCATTGGCAGCAGATGATGTCAATCCATTTGGAGAGCTGAGATCTATTTACTCAATGTGGCCTATTTTTGCTATCGACAATAACATTCCTCCATGGATGTCAATAAAGAGAGAGCACATAATGTTGGCAATGATTGTTCTAGGTATTTGTTTACATCAATTTTCTTTAACGTAGTAGTATCTCATTTGTCTTATTTGTTGCATAATGACTTTTTTTTTTTTCATTTAATATTCATGTACAATAATTTATATATATTGCAGTAAAATGGCTATAATAATTATGTAATATTTATGTTCATTCAACTAGGTAAGTACCAAGTTAAAGATATGAATGCATATATTGAGCCTCTTATCGATGAGTTACTAAAGTTATGGAATGGCGTGACTATGTATGACGTATCTAGACCAATAGGACAAAGACAATTTGAATTCCATGCAATGCTTGTATGGACAATTCATGATGCCCCAGGGCTAACACATTTTTATGGTATGTTATAAAATTCAACTAAATGACTTTAACAATATTTAATTTTATGAAGTAGATATCATGCATGTTTTTTAAATAATCTATTCATATATATAATTATAAAAATTGACATTCCAATTATATATGATTTGCATGTCCAATTTGTGTTCCAAAGATGAAATATTGTCGTTCAACAAGTATAGGAAAGCAGGTGTTTGATGAATATAGGCACTTCCTCCACATAAATCATAAGTATCAAACTACTGGAAAACATATTTTCAATGGGAAAGAAGAGACTACATCAAAACCACAAAGAATGACACCTTGCCTATGGAAGTTGGAATATAAAAAAATTAATCATCAAGGTTATACATCGGATCAAATTGTTTATCTATCATATATGATATGTTTTGAATTTATATTTTTATATTGTGTTGTGTTTACTCATGTTGTAATTGACAATGATTGTCATTGTTAATTTGTTTAACTTATATGCTTCATGAAGGTCATCAAGGCATTAATGGTCAGCTTCCACAGGGACTGAAAAGTTATCCCAGAAAATTTAGTAGGTTGCCCTACTATGAGCAGCTAAAAATTGTGCATTTGTTTAAGACAATGCATATCAGAAAGAATATGACATAAACGTTATAGAAAACATTGGATGGAAGGAATGACAAATAAAAAATTGTCAAAAATTATAGTGACATTCAGGAAGCCAATTATGGAATGAAAAATGTCATTCAATTAAATAGCGATAAAGACCAAATTAATATAAGTGCCTTTCCTTGGTTATTAACAAAGCAACAAAGCAATGCTATAAAAGAAGTCATACGAAAAATTCAATTTCCCACAAGATTTGCTACGAACATAAACAATATCATAACAAAGAAAGGTGAATTTGGGTCAGGGATGAAAACGCATGATTAGCATACCTTCATTAAGGTAATTATTCTAGTATATTATATATATATTTGTATATTGCATGTAATTTTCAGTGTATTATGTTTACTACTTTTGGAAAAATATTAATGAAAATATCATTTTATAATTGTTGCAGTACGTTCTACCTCTATCTCTCCCAGACAACTTTGACAACAATGTCAAGAAAGTTATATATGATCTTGGAAAATACATGAGGTAAGTAGCGATATTTGTTCAATTCATTGTATATTTTTGTTAAATATCATTAATATATTTGTGCCTTGAATCACTTGTAGATGGCTGTCATCTAAAGAAATCCATAAAGAAGATATAAATTATTGGAAGAGAAAAATTCCTCATCTAATGTGTGAAATGCAAAAGTTTCTACCTTCGACATATTTTCAATGCACAAGAACACTACCTCATACACCAAGTTGAGGAGATTGAATTGTGTGGACATGTACACACAAGGTCAATGTGGATGGTTGAGAGGCAATTGAAATTTTTGAAGGCTTTGGTTAGACAAAGAACACATCCTCAGGGTTCTATGGTGGAGGGATATATGGTATACCAGACCATGGTGTACATTTTTGAATATCTTCCTAAGTTTGCAGCAAAGATCCATGTAGATCACATTTGGGATCCCAACTCCATTAACAAATCCGAAGGGGAGTACCTGATGGGGAAAGGTAGATTGAGGAAAGTGATAGGTAATTATAAGATGGTCATGGAGATTAATTAGAATACATTAAATTACATTTGGTTTTTATGTATATTGTACTTATTTAATTATTAATCTTCAATATTCATCAATTATAAATTAAGGTCGTATACCACGGTAATTAAGTAATTATATGTCATTTGTGAATTTCAATTTTTTTTGATACAGTTGGTCGAGAGTCGGATGCACTACATTTGTATGTCACAAACAATCTTGATTGGATGACAGTATGGATTGAGCGATGTCAACAATCTGGTCGCGCATTAACATGGGAAGGTGTGGCTTCATTGGTTAAACAAGCTCATCATAATGGAGATTCCAATGTTACACCAAGGGAAATTGATTTAGCATATGGTTTAAGAGATAAAAAGGTATGTATAAATATATTAATCACCCATATTATTTAATTATTTTCAATTATATGTTGAGATTTTTTTCTTTGCATACATTTGACCAAGAATAAATATGTTTATCAACTGACGATATTGCAATAAGTTTTACATGTTTGAAATATTGCAGGTGAAACACCACAAGGCTATATGGTGCAATGGTCATAAATTTCGAATCAAAAATTTGGATGACACGAAGAAAACTTGTGATTCTGGGATAACTGTAGTCTTCCAGGTGACTAATGTTTCATCTAGAAGCAACATACATCCAGAAGTCTCAGAAAATCAATACTATGGGATTTTGGATGATATACTTGAGTGTAACTTTAAGTCCTTCAAATTATTTTTGTTCGTCATCCTATGGTACAAGCTACGATTGAATGAAAATGATCCTGAGAGAACTGTTATTGAACATGATAATGGATTTACCATGGTTAATACAAGGTATATTGAGCAAGCTAGAAATTAGCTCTATGTTCTTCCAAGCCAATGTGAGTAGGTATTTTACTCAGAGGTTACAGGTAAAGTGGGTTGGTCATATGTTGTTAGACATGATCCAAGAGGAAGGTCAGTAAAGTATAATGTGGTGGAAGAAGAAAATACTGAAGAAATGGAAGATGATGTAGATGATGATCAGGATCAACAATTAGTTGATGATGTGGCTAACGAAGATGTCGAAGAGGAGGACCTAGATCATGATGATGTAGGAGTTAATGTTCATGAAGACGATATCCATGTGGATGATGACATTATCAAAACTGATATCAATGACAATGATGATGATATGACCAATCCTTACAATGTTGAATCTGGATCGGATGATACAGACAAAGAGTTGAATGAAGAAGAAGATTAATGATATTGAAATGTATGAGTTATGTGATTGTATTATCTATTTGATATTAATTTCTTGATAGAATTATATTTCACTTATGTGGTTACATAATTAATTTATGATGTTTTTAATTTTAATTATATTTGAATTATATTAGAATATGTTCAGTTAATAGATGTAAAAAATAAAATGGATAAACCAAAAGATGAAAGTGTGAGACCACTGCCTTGTTGGGTGTATGGAGTCTAATGAAGATCTATAAAAGTGTAATATATGATGGAAATAATTCAAAGTGTTTGGCACACAGATGTAGTTTATAACTTGTATAAATGTGCAAGTAAATGACTGACAAACTCTATTTGAGATAGAATGACAATCCTAGTTATGTGATTCTTCTTATTGATCCAATTAATACTCTTTAGTTACTATGATTGACTAGAAGGGTTTAATCTTTACTTGAAAGAACCAAATAATCACATCACACAAATACAACAAATATGTATTGGTTTAAACTAAATATATATATGCTTGATATATCAATTTAAACAACAGAAAAGCATCAAAATGGAGACAACCAGATAACTGTATAATTCAGAAAATAGCTAATACCAAGATTAAGCCACAAGTTCAGACATCTTCATTAACTTCATCAAAATTCATACATGCATCTGAGTCTTTTAAAGGAAAGTTTCATTGAAAACTATCTACTGTATCTTTCTCCTATCCGCCTATATCTGTTTTACATTATGAAACAGATATAAATATATCAAAATTGTGAAAGGGAGCGTCCTTTCAGAAATGTCTTTTGCTTAACAACAATAACAAACTAGAAAGTATGCTCTATTAAGCCATAAATAAATGTTTGATAGATAATCTCGGTAAGCTGGCCGCTTGTGTGTATCAACATCCTCTAGCGCATTCCTTATGACTATCTCCATTTCAAACATCTTCTCATTCTGTTCACATGCCATGTCTATTGTTAAATCATTTCCTGTGGCTGTCTCCAGAATTGTTTGCATCATCGTCTCACATTCCTTCATCCATTTGTCTTTTTCCTTTAGTTCCCCTCCATCTTCTAACAACATTGGTACTCCCATTTTTGTGACATTGATCATCCCCTACTCATCACCTTGCAATTCATCATGGAAGTCTTTATGTTTTTTCCTAAAATGGTTTCTAGTATCAATAGCTATGTTATCGGGAGCATCCCTTTGGTTTATTTCCTGGAACTTCTCTCGAATCCTGCCATGTATCCTCTTATGTTCTTGTAGTGCATTGAAATTGTTTGAATGTGTTCCCTAGAGCTTGCTCAACCAAGTCATTAAATTGGTCTACCTCTTCCTTATTATTGCAGTGAGTGCATCACATTTACCTCGTGAGTACGATTTTGATTCTTCCCGTTGTTCTCTTGCCTGGGAGCTTTCAAAATGAGTCAATTTATTTGTGGATCCCAACGTGATTCCCATCATGTCCCTCAAGTGATCAATTTGTCTGAGTAGTCTCTCGTTATTTATCTTATACATTTATTTTTCCTTGATTAGCTTTTGGATTTAGTCTTTATTTAATTTGACCACATTAATGCCAATTTCTGCTGTAGCTATTGGATCAACCTCACCAAATTTTAACGTCATTACATGTCCAAAATCCTTTTTAGTATCGATTACAATAGATTTCTTGTGTGGAGGATATAGGGCCCATATCATAAGTGATCCCTCATCTGGGTTATACTTAGATCCTACATAGATATTTGTTACCCCCTCAGGAGTGAGTTTATGTGTGGCGTTACTATTCTTCAGAAAACTATCAAAAGCCAAAGCAGAGTTTAAATCCAACCCAGGAAAAATAATGACACGTGCATCTTCTAATAATTTCCTTCCTTTGTCAGGGGTCATCCTCTTCATTTCTTCTTCCACACTTGATTTTAAATTATTCAACAGTTGTTCCTCATTACTTGGTGTAATATTCTCCATTGATTCCCTTATTTATTTTCCTTTTAATTTGCACAAAAAGGTTTTAAATTTTGAGGTTTTAACGAATTCATCATCAACCACAAATGATTTATATGCTATCTACCTTGTGTCAGTAGTTGCACTCCCTTCAACATCTGGTTCCCTGACAACATACTTGTAGTCTTGAGTTCTCAATATGGAAATTTTATCAATTGTACTGCTAGGCCTACCATCACCAGATGCCTCTTCATAAGAAGATAATAGTTTTGTATCTTGCAATCCCCTGTTAAACTCATCAAGAAATTTTTCGGCTTCCTTTGCTTCCAAATTCCTGATCAAGTCATCATACAAATAGGGTATGTGATTGTATCCTCCCAAGTTCATTTTATTTTTGGCAAAATCAATATACCCTTCTGGATCAAATCCTTTTCGTAGTGGACCCTTCTTCATGTTCTATTGCAGAAATTTGTTGAGAACCATGTCATATCCATCCCTTGCTAATACAGTGAAATCATCGAAGCATAATGTACTAGGCATAAATGCCTACTTTTCGAAAGAACTCAGGTTCATAACATCTAAAAAGTCCAATTGCCTAGCAATCTCCAAATATGCAATCCTATCAGGCACCGTCTTGAGCAAAATGAAGGGTCCATCTTCAAATCCATATACTCTTAGATAGTACCATCTTCTAGATAGTACCAGTCTCCCCAATTGTGGTTGACAGGTCCATTGAAATCCTTAGGCCTTAAAAAACTTTTTATTTCATCAAACAATGAGTATTCACAATGATGATTGTAAAATCTATATAGTGGTTTCACAAAAAACTCTTCAAAATGTAGATAACAAGAATTAGCAAATCTACAATCCCAGGTGGCAGTCCAGAGTTGTACTGGTAATAAGCTTCCTTCCTTATCAAATTGTACAACCCTCAATTTTTCAAGCCACATCTGCAATTCTTGTCCATAATAAAGTATCATATGCATTAGGATTGAATAAGCATCCAAGTGCAAGATAGGAGCTCCACTTTTTAATGCCATGAGTCCTAAATCAATTACTTTAAAGATGTGTGAAGCATAATAAAAAAACCTTGAATTGTGACATTGGATGTCCGCTGCAATTACCATGGGTACAATTGACATGTGCTCAGGGGCCTCCACTCCCAACACTTGACACACTGAAAAATATGTGTACCTCATGTAGGTTTCAAACAAATCAACATGGAATGGGGGACCATCACTGTCATTCAGTGGAACTGAAACACCATCTTTCTTAGACCTGTGTAGTGGCAACCTCCAACCCTTGTACAAATTATCCATCCTCCAGAATTCCTTTTCCAGCTCTTCAGGTACAATTTTTTCACCACACACTCCCTCTAGGTTAAAAACCTCATAGATGGTAGCTTCAGATACATGTATAAACGGTTTACCTAATGGATCACAAATAGCTTTACATTTTGGATTATAATTGGCAGCTAGCATTTTCACCAATTCTACATTTACAAATACATTGGGGCAGACTAGTTTCCCTAGGTTTAACTTCCAAGGATTGCACACTGGTTCGTATCGGTTCCTTCATTGGCAATGAAAAATAAAAAACTCATATCCCCTAATTGGGGTCCATATGTCTCGTATATGCTTGCATTTATCCTCTAACTTTGCCACTTCTACCCTAAGTTGTGCAGATCACCTAGCCTTAGGTCCTGAGTCGGGCAATTGATCAATTAAGTCCTGGTTTAACTTCCTCTCAGCTACCCCCGGTGCCTTCTCTACTTCAATTTTTTTCTTTTTTCCTCTAGGGTTTTTACACTCACTCTATATCCTACCTTTTTCTTTTCCTGAGCTAGTGCTTTCCATTTTTATGAATCACAAAACCAGAAATTTAATTGCAGGGAACTCACAAGTTTATTTAGAATTCTTTGACCGCAAGATCCTTTGGCCCTTCGTTCGTTCCTCTACTGCTAGCTTTGCAAATTTCACCTTTAATTTCTTTTCTCAATTCAGGAAATCATTGACACATTTGGTAGTAATACTGCCATTAATGTCCTAGCTTTGAAGACAAGCGTAGCTGATATTCGAATTTACCCATTGTCACATCAAATGTTCTATCGGCAAGACAATTGAAACTTTGGGCAATCCTTTTATTCAGGCTTGACTAACGTTCATTAAAAATTCTTTTTGTTAGGGAGACATTACGCTGATATCACAAGATGAGTGTTTCGGCGATTATATTTGATCGACAAGACAAATGCACTCAGGCTGACTCAGGGATATTACTCCGATGGCATTGGTCTAGCCGATACAACTCCTTGTGCTTTGATCGGTGAGACAAGATAGGTTTCTTGCCGATGGAACTTCATCGGTGAGACCTATATGCTCGGTATGACCTTTTCATTTCACCCTGATGGAACTTGTCTTGTTGATGATATGGGTTATTTGAATACTAAATTTTAAAGGTTTTCATGATATCAAATGGTCAAGAATGACGTGATCATATCATGTGACTATTGATGGAACTTCAAATTTTTGCTCTTTGAATTCCATTTTATCTTGCCTTATGTCTCCGGTCTTTCATATTGTTTGAAAAAACCTAAGGTTGAGGTTTTTGTTTATGTTGAAAGTATTTCTGGATTAGATGTTAATTTAATATAATATATTATAAAAATATTCAATAATATAATATATTAAATTATTTTAAAAGATTATATATTTACATATTTTAAAATTAAAATATAAAATTATAATTTTATTTTTTAATATATTATATTATATATTAGATGTTATATATGTTACATATTATATTGTATATACATTATAATTATAATATGATGTTAAAATTATATATGTTACTTTATATATGTTAGAATATTATAATATTTTGTTAAATTAATAATATAATATATTAAAAATAAATTATTTATTTGAATTTGTTATTAGATTATTTTATGTATTTCAATTTATTATTTTAATTATATTTATGTCGAAGGCGTGTCCTATTTGATATTTCCAAGTTTAGATTAAAAATCTATGTTTCACATTACACAATTGCACAACCAATAAAAAAGATATGAAAAAACAAGATACATAGGAGAGTATTAAGAGAAAGATTAGACAAAAAATAGTAAACATAAACTCTAAAAATAAAATACAACAAAAGAGTAATAAAAGAAAATAAGTAAATAAATAAATAAAAATAATGTGGGAGGTGATTTAAGGGAAAAATAGTAAGAAAAAAATAATAACAAAAATTAGAATAATATTAAAATAAGAATTCAAGATTAAGATGTGAATACTATAAAATATTATAACAATTATAAAAAATGAGTTACAATCAAGTATAATTAGGAGTAGGGAAAAAATTAAAAAGTAAAGAGAAAATACAAGATGATATAAAGAGGCTTGGATAAAAATGGATGAAACAAAATCCATAAAATGTCATAAAATAAAATAAAATAATATCTCATATCGAGAAACTAAATACTTACCTTGACACAAACCATAACCAATGCATAGTACATGTTGTAAGCACTTTATTAAAGAAAACATTGACCATTTTATAAAAATATCATGTGCTACCATACATAATTAGATGTGGCAATGAATACAAATAATTACAACACAAATTTAATTAATATTGAAATTTAATCTTGTTAAATAATTATTATTTTTATTTTTGATTTTCTTGAATATTTATTAAGGTTGGGGTTATAATTAATAATTTTAGGGATATATTTAAAATAATTAATTTTAGGGTTATAACCTTTATTTTATAATATTTTATAATATTATGATATTATTCTTTTATTATAATTAAAAAATCATTAGAATTAAGATTAGGTTTAGGGTTTGGGTGAATGTTAAGATTGAGATTTTAATTAAGGTAAGAAGTAGAGTGAGAATTATACACATAGATAAGAAAAGTTGTAATAAAGAAAAAAGTGTAATTAAAATTCAAGGAAGAAAAAAAATGAACCCAAATTTAGATAAAAAGAGATCTAATCAAAATATACTATAACTTTAATCCTATTAAATGATTATTTTGAAATATTTTAATTTCATGATTATATATCAAAGTTACTATTATAATTATTAATTTTAGAAATATAATTGAAATAATTAATTAGAACCTTAATTTAATAATAATTATTATTAATATTATAATTTTAAACCTACTTATTAGTATTATAATTAAAAAAATATTAAAATTATGGTCAGGGTTAGGGTTATGGTGAAGGTTAAGGTTGGGATTAGAAATAGGGTAAAAATTAGAGTTATAATTATAGTTATAACCACAATTAGTGTTAGGGATAGAGTTATGTTTACAATCAAGGTTAGGGTTATGTCAGAGTCATAAGAAAATTATGGTTAGAATTAAGGTTAAAAAATATGGTTAAAATTAAGGTTATGGGTAGGGTTACAATTAGGGTTATAATTATGGTTAAAGTTAGGGTTGGTGTTTCAATTGGGGCCAAAATTGAATTTAGATTAGGGTTAGGGTACAATTAAGATTATGATTAGGGTTAAATTAGGGTTAGGTATAAGGATCAATTATGGTTTCTATTAAATCTACCAAAAAACTTATGGTTATTATTAAGATTAGGGTTAGGGTTCAATTAGGGGTTAAAATTATGGTGTTAGGATCATAAAAATTTTATCCATAAGCATCTTCAATATTCATATTATTATTCTTTGCCTTCTCATTTTGCATATTAAATGAAAAAACTTGGTTTTACACCTTATTTAAGTCATTTAATCCTTGATTTTTGTCTCCAATAGATTTATTCAGAACTATAGACACCATCCAATTGAACTATGAGATTCCTCTCTTCTTCTATTAGGATGTAAGAAAAATCATTTGAGAGGTCTTTTTGGATCTTAGTCATTCTGCTTTCAAGGAGATTCTTTCTCTGAAAAGGTTTCTAAAGATTTGGATATTCCACTCTTTTAGTCTAAGTTTTATGAATTTTCACTTTATGTTGAGCATGCACATTTTAGTGCAATGATCAACTATCTGGGTGAGCTAGGAGTCAGTGACAACCATTTCGAAGTTTGGATTTTCCAACTACACTTTTTCAAACTTGAAAGACACTCTTCTAGGGAATTTGTCCTTATCTATGAGCTAGTAATTCGAACCAACTTTAAATAGGGTTATGATTAGGGTTCATATAGCTTTATGGTTAGGGTTAAGCTTCAATTTGAGTTAAGGTTCAATTCATTAAAAATATATGCCTTGAGAAGGATATATCTCAGTGTACTTTACATATATTTCTAAAATATAGGCATGCTAGTTGATTTGTTACAAAAGAATTTGCATATATTTTATTTTTCAATTGTTTTTAGAAGACATTTTTTTTTTATTAAGAAGATTAAATTATTAATTATTAATTATAAATAAATAAGATTCATCAATAAATATGTTTTAATTTTGTGATATCTTTTTTTATGAAATTAGTGTATAGTAAAATTTCTCATATTTATAGTGTTTTTTAATTTTTAATTTTACTTTTAAATAATTATTTAGGATGCCTAGCCCAATATTAAATTTTGAAAATGAAGAACAATGAAGAGAATATGCTCAAAATTACATGAGACAAAGACATGAATAAATGAATAATTTACAAAAAGAAGAATACATCGTGTACGAGAATCTAAAGATGAACAATACATATTAAGAAGATTACAAACAAATGAGCATTTAGACCAATTTAATGAGATAGAAAAACAACAAATACAAGTATGTGGTTGTGAATTAGTTGAAAGGAATTATGAATCTCATGAGAATATAGAGGGTAAATTTGAAGGAATGAATTCAATTACAATAGATTGTGTGTTACAAACACTAGATAATAGAGTTCAAGATGCAATAAATGTTGAAACTGAAAATCATGAAGAAAATAATAGTCCACAATGGGAGTTAACCTCTCAATTGAGAAGATGAAGATGACTACAAAGAAGACAAAATGAAAGAGATCTAGGTACATGCAATAACAATAGAAATGTGCAAATTGATTTGAAAGATTTACAAATTATATTTCGACATGGTCTAGATAAACTTGTAGCACCAAGCATGTGTTACATTTGTCAAGAAAGTTACCCTACAATGAAGGTTGTATGAGTTCCTAAAGGCCCAATTTGCAATAGATGTCGACAAGAGAAACATGAACATAAATTTTTGACATTAAATAATATGAATCCTGGTCCCACAACCATTAGAACTTACAAACTTAACACAAATTGAAGAAATATTGATAGGGCATGTAAATCCAATACTTCAAGTCACACATGCAACTGGAGGTCAGTACAAATATAAAGGACATACCATAAGTTTTCCACAAGAAGTAAGAGAAATAGCTAAAATTTTACCACATCGAATAAAATATTTACCAATTATTATTGTTCGAAGGAAGGACCAACACAGAACAAATTACAATTTTATAGTCAATAGAGAGAGGGTGTACAAGGCATTGAAATATAAGATAGAACATGATAAGTTTTATAGAGATGTGCAAATTGATTAAAATGCTCTTAGTGAATTCACATGCAATTCAAATGAAAACATTTTTGACAAATTAAACTCTATTCATATGGAGTTTGATTCAGAGATTTAACTAAATACATGCACTACGATTCAACTAATTAAATACATGCACTACGATTCAAGTTTTATAGAGATTTAACTAAATATATACAAAAAGCCTTGGGAAAATGCACAAGCACTACAATTCAGAGGCGGGACTGACTAAAACATCTACACTACCTTACAATTCATTAATATTATGCACGAGCTTAGAAAAGACCATGGCACGGTGGGCTGAGTCAGGTTTCCATTCCTCCCTCGGAGTCTTCATCCTCAGAGACTTCTGATTCCACCCGCTTCTTGTATGCAATGTAATCTGCAATCACCGGGCAGTCTGCTCTGCAGTTCTGGTGAGCTAGCCCCTTCGCTTTCTCCTCTGGGTCCCTAGAATCGAGTGGTATCCATTCTTCCCCGGAGCCTAAGTCCCAGTCGACGTCATCTCCTGATGCTAACTCCTCTGCCAGCCCTTCGTCTTGCACATATCACATTACCCAGCCATGAGGTTGGTTGGTGGTTAGCTTGGCTGCTCTGAGCAGGAAGGTGATGCTCGGTCCCTTTCATCCCATCATTTTTCAAACCCTTCTGGGTCAATTGTCCTGACCAGAGGGAATTTCATGACCTCCTTTCCTCGTATGCTCAACACGTAGTAGTTCTGGGGCATTGGGATGAGATTATTTTCGTCCACATTATCAAGGCTGCATCAATGTCTCCCAGCCATGCGTGAATGAAGACCATCTGGGTCAGTTTCTTGTGCGATTTCCTTGGCACACCCATGTGGAGGAGCACCGCCAGAAACATTGCTGGTATTTTTGCATTGGACCGAAACCTGTGATATGCTTTCAGGAACTCCGGTCCTACAACCTTCTTGGTTGCCCAGAGTATCAGCAGGTGGGATGAGGCCAGTAGCCCATTCAACCTTTGGTTTGTCACTTCTCCTTAGAATGCTTGCATTTGCTTGTCGGTGTCCAGGGCCAAAGGAGTCTCCATCCCTTTATCGCCTACTTCTATCACCAAGTAAAAATTGAGCTTCTGCACGCACACACTATTCCTGCAAAGACACTGTGTTTTAAATGACCTAGGCTGCCTTTTTTAACTGCGGTGGCTAGCAGTCTTCATGATTAATTTTCTATGATCCTGGTGGTTGGAGCATGTAAACTTGCGGGCGCTCTGCTGGAGGTACCAGGCGTGATTAATGCAAAGTATTTTGAGATCCACTCAATCTTGCCTTTGCCTTGAAACTTGTTCGATTTATTTGCATCTTGCCCTCTACTGTTGAGTCCTGTCACATCCGATTAGACCCCAAGTTTGTCTTTTCTTGTTAATATAGTAAGTTTATTTTTTACCTTTTTATTTAATTATTTTTAATAATATTTAGATTTTGATATATTTTGACTTTACATTTAGTTTATTATATTTTAATTTTTAATTTAGATTTAAGTTTTAAATTTTTTTAAGTTTTAATAATTACAAATAATTATTAAAATAAATTTAATTTACTAATATTTTATCTTATTAAACTTTTAATTATTGTCCCTTTAATAATTGTTTTATTTTTTGTAGGGAATAATTTTTTAATGACCGTCGATCATCCATCAGTTGATCTTGACCATTCCCCGCAATCCTGTGATGACCTCACCACTAAGTTTCGGTTGATTGCAATATCATGAGCGAGCGCCACGTGTCTCAGTCGGCGGTGCCGAAGGAATAATCAAAGTGCTTTAATATTTATGTCGAGTTTTAATACATTATATGACAGGTTACTAAAGTGGTTGCGAGATGCACGTGGTCAAAATCGACGGTGATGTTATAATCTTGATGAAAAGTTGCTTGATGGTTATGCTCAATTTTGGTGACTGCTATGAATGAACACGATTTTCGATGGTGGAGATCAACGGTTGCCAGCCATCACATGATACAAAGATGCAAGGTGTTTATTGATTGTGATATCACAGGCAAGCGCCACATGTCTCAGCTGGCGGTGCTGAAGGAATAATCAAAGTGCTTTAATATTTATGTCGAGTTTTAGTACATTATATGATAGGTTACTAGAGTGGTTGCGAGATGCGTGTGCTCAAAATTGATGGTGATGTTATAATCTTGATGAAAAGTTGCTTGATGGTTATGTTCGGTGCTGGTGACTGTTATGAATGAACATGATTGCCGATGGTGGAGATCAACGGTTGCCCGCCATTGCGTGATACAAAGATGCAAGATGTTTATTGATTGTGATATCACAGGCGAGCACCACGTGTCTTTCCTTGGCGATGCATAATGTGGTGGGCCCTTGGTGCTAAGATGGAGATTACATCAGCCTTTTGAAGGAATTCGTTCTATGATCTGACGAAAGGAAAGGATCGGCGGTTAGAATTTAAATTCGCATCAAGCTAGATGAGACAAATGCACTCGGGTTGACTCAGGGATCTTACTCTGATGGCGTTGGTCTAGCTGATACAACTCCTTGTGCTTTGATCAGTGAGACAAGATAGGTTTCTTGCCAATGGAACTTTATCGGCGAGAGCTATATGCTCAGTATGACCTTTTCATTTCACCCCGATGGAACTTGTCTTGCCAATGATATGGGTTATTTGAATACTAGATTTTGGAGGTTTTTCATGATATCAAATGGTCAAGAATGATGTGATCATATGTGACTATGATGGATTATACTCAAGATAAGGTTTTCTTCAGGGAATCAATGAGTGCAAAATCATTGTAAAGGCTAGTTGGTTTGTGATGAATGTTCTACTGTGGGCCTCTAGCCTATCCTAGGTCTTTGTAGTAGTTTTTTTATTCTTTGTTATCAGTTTTTCAATGTTTTATACAACGGCCAAGTTTCTATTTGCAATCTACTTTAAGTTGGTCATTAAAAAGAGATATATGGTTTGTTTCCTAATAGAAATAATGCATTTATAACATTCATGTGTTTTTCATTTAAAATAATGGCATTTGGTAATAATAAGAAGGAAGTGTGAAGTTTGAAAAGTCATATTTTCAAATTTATTTTTTTGTCTCTTTTGAATCAATTAAATAAGTTTGATGCATAAGAGGATTCAATAAGTTGTTTAGAACAGTAAAATGGTGTCAATGTTTGTGATGAGGAAAACTGAATTGGAGACTGGTTCAAAACTGGTTACAAGGTTTGAAAGGGATGTTTAAGTTGTACTTTTTAGAGTGATAAGGTTGACATTAAACTTTTCAAATATTTTTAGTTCATATTTTTAAGATAAAGATTCTTTTAAACAAACAAAAAATGTTTTAAATTTCATACTTGGAAAACAAAAATGCAAATGCAATAAATGAATAATAGAGAATCATGCATGGGAACAAATTACCACCTACAAATGCAAATAAGTTATTGGAATGTCATTTACTAATTTTATCAATTATTTTATTTCGATTATTAATCATGAGAATTTCAATGTTTATGTTAGATGATTATATAGATTGAAATTGAAATTGAAATTGAAATCAAAATTTAAATTTAAATGCAAATGAAATGACTTTGAATTTATTATTATGAAATTCAGGCATTGTCATTGCTGATGAGAAATTGAGTGCAAGTGAACGTAGGAAAAGGTTGGCTATTTAAGCCATTGAAATGGAGTGAAAAATAAAGTAAGATGTGATATTATGTGAACCACACCAAAATATCTTAATGAGAATGATTAAATCACCTAATCACTACTTTACTCTTGAATGAAGCCTTGGGTTAAAGATAACCTAATTGGGACAAGAAGTGCATTCAATGAAGAGATAGATCTTATGATGGATTACGTACTGGATTACTCTTTAACACCTATAAGTAGAAATTAAACTTGAAGAGTTGTACTTTGGATCTTGACTATTGCCATATAGAGTGGGGAAATCTATAAACAATCGAACTAGTCAATAATTAAGGATTCCATCCTAAGAATTGGAAGGGAATATTGGGTTTAAGATTTTCCCATGTGATTGAATATCATTGGAGTTAATGAAACTTTGTAAGGATAGAAGCATAGGAGGGATGCCTAGTAAGTTAAAGGAAGTCCTATTATTGACAATACTTTACTTTAAGTAGCTCTTATATTAGAAGAGAAACACTTTCAAAAGGAAGCATTTGTTGTCATGACAGAACATCATAGAATTTTTACTTAGCAAGAAATGCTGAAAATCTTATGCAGAAGAACATCAAAATTTTTACTTGTGCTCAAAAGGGATATATTGAAGTTAAGACTCTCCTATATAATTAATAAATCATGGAGTTAAATGTTAATTCTTAAAGATTAGATATGCTATTAAATTTTTTATTATCTAGAGATCAACGTGATTGAACGAGGATTAATACTCAAAAATTAGTACCAGATTAAATCAAGGAAATTAGATTGAGTTAAAAGGTGAATTGCATCTTTGAAAATAATGTAAGGAAAAAAGAAAAACCACGGTATGGATGTCTTGAGATAAATGGGAATTATCTCCGCAAAACCTATAACCATTTATAGGAAGATTAATAATGGCGTAAGATCAGAATAGGTTATCACTTAGTCAAAGGATAGACTATTGTTGGATATAAAAGAACCTATGTGTCCAAAATTTGGAAGATTCGATAAGGGAACGAGGAAAATAATGTCAAATTTAGGACATCAGAATGACAAAGGGAATTGTCGGTTGATGATCCACTATCAAAAAAAAAGATAGAGTAAGAAGCTGCACGGAATATAGCAAGGTAATATCTAGTATTCCAGGAAATGAAGACCAGAAGTCATAATTAGTAGGACATGTAACTCTCTTGAGATTCTAGAAGGAAATTGGTAGAACACAAGACAAATTGATTTGTCGATGTTAGTAGAATAACATAATGTTCTAGTGGATAGACTCATCAAAAGAACCAACAGTTTTTGGAAACTTGACTTATAGGATTTTGATCCTAAATAATATATTGTGGACAAGTAGTTGCTTAGTAAACCTGAAAGGTTATTTCAGTTTAGCAAATGATGATAGGGTTGTATAAACCAAAATCATACCATGATACATTCATTTGAATAAATGTGCTATATGTATTATTTTAGTCAAATAAGTAAAATGGTGGACTAAATCTTGAATGAATTGTAAACTTCTAAAATTGACGTTTGGACAATTATATGGAGAGAATGGAAGTTCTATTAAAATTAAAAAAAGGATTGAATATAATCATAGACTTGATAAATTTCAAAAAGGAATAATAGAACGAAGTGATCAATGAAACTTAATTGATAGCAAAGCTTAAG
This sequence comes from Sequoiadendron giganteum, assembly GCA_007115665.2. Taxonomy (NCBI): domain Eukaryota; kingdom Viridiplantae; phylum Streptophyta; class Pinopsida; order Cupressales; family Cupressaceae; genus Sequoiadendron; species Sequoiadendron giganteum. Next base: position 61,184,309 of record CM021102.1, read on the forward strand.
TGTGGAGCAATATCAAAATTTATAAGTGTCTAGGAGCAAGGTTATGCTCGAGATGGACAAGTAATTAAGGGAAAGTACTTTATGGTAAGGATAATGAATGTGTAAGTGGCGGATGGACTCGGGTTATGAGTTGTCTAAAAGTGTAAATTCAAAGGAAAGGATTGGACCCATGATGTAGTGTACAATACATCGACATTCCTCTTCCATTTGGGTTATACTAAGGATAAATTCATGGACCAATGAATTCCAATCACTAAGTATAGTTTTTATTATATATTGGATGTATTTATAGAACAAATCTCTTTGGGAGAGTAAGTATGTGTGAAGCATACGAGGTTTCCCTATGTGATAGTAAGGACACTTGAAGCAAGGTCTAGAAAAGACAAGATTACTATATAGAATGAATGTTTTGTAAATCTTACGTATTTTGGGAAATCATCAAAGTTGGCTACAAGATTTGTGGGACCCTTTGATGTACTAGAAGTCATGAATCTAGTTGCTTATAGACTAGCGTTAATTGGGATAGTACTCAATACAAGGTCCAGTGGGACCAGTATACTGAGGATAATGCTATATGGGAGGATTATGTTACGATTGACCGTCATTTTTCTCATTTGATTTCATAGATAAGTATTTTCTTAATGCATGAGATACTTGATACTCTGGTTTATGATTCACATGTTTTTAACTTTGATAGCATGGATGCTACTATGATTGGTTTATGCTTATGTTTGAGAACTATGCTATTAGTTACTATTTCATTATGATCGAGATACTAAGTTTTACCTATTGAGATACTATGTTTTATTGATTGGGATAATATGTTCTATTGATTGAGATGCTATGCTTATTAAATGATTAATAAGACATCGAGATGATGTCTCTTCCAAGAGTGGAAGGATGTCACGTATTGATTTTATCAATTATTAATCATGAGAATTTCAATGTTTATGTTAGATGATTATATAGATTGAAATTGAAACTGAAATCGAAATCGAAATTTAAATTTAAATGCAAATGAAATGATTTTGAATTTATTATTATGAAATTCGGGGATTGTCATTGCTGATGAGAAATTGAGTGCAAGTCAATGCAGGAACAGGTAAACAAGAATGTAGGCGAGAAAATTGTTCAGGTAGAGTCATTTTAGCCATTAGACATTTATGAGGATGATGGAATCTCACACACCACTTAAATAATTGCAACATTATTTGCATGATTAAATGGTTTAATCTTTAATTATTCTAATGGCTATGCATTTGTTGAACAAAATTGCGAAAAAGAATATGTTTGTTTTAAATGGCAATTTAAATATTATTGTGAGAAAATTGATTTTATTCAATTTATTATTTCTTTATTAAAATCTATTACTTTCAGTTGAAAATAATAATGCTTGTATTCTAAATTATTGGAAAAAAAATTAGAAAACAAAATACGTTCCAAATGGAATTTGAAAACAAAAATAGCAGTTTACAATTTGGAAACAATTACTTCACAATCAATTTTGAATGCAATCGTAAAATGGAACTTGGAGTTAAAACCAATTTTAGTTGGGAATATTATGAATCTATTTATCGACTTTAAGTCATTGTTTTGAAATCGTTTGGATTTTATGTAGTCTTAGGAATGAAGTTTCGACTTTCTTTTGAATGTAAATGAATGTATTTAAAGTATTGTCGATATTTTGAATTAAAGAGTTTTGCTCTTTACATGGAATGACATAAAACAGATGATAAAGTCAAATATATTATTGGTCTTTCCCTTTCTGACATTAGATTTTATTATATAGATTTAGATAAATCATCAGAGGAAATTTGGGATAATTTCAATAAAATATTTGGAGCAAAAATAGTTAATTTCAACTATTTAGATTCAAAATGAGAGCTATAATCACTATGTCTAATCACATAAGAAATTTGAGATCTCTCATTAAACAACTGGTAGAATTCAAGGCTCTATTAGATGATGAAGATGCTAAGGATATTTTGTTAAATAGTTTGACAATACAACAATGCTATTTCTATGCTTAGTCCAATAACTTCTCAAACACAAGAAGATGTGATTTTGGCCCTATTAGGAGAAGAAAAAAGAACAATGGAAAAGATTTAAAAGTTGATTCTCAACATGAGAATGTATTATACTCATGAGGTAATAATAATTAAAAAATAAAAATGAATGTTATTATTGTAAGAAAAAGGATCACATAGTGTGGACTTGTATAACTCGAGCCAATGATGTTCTTGAAGGAGAACTTAAAGAAAAATCAAATGATGTTAGCTTAGCCTATATATATTTGTTTGTTTCAATCAACATGTTTTGTTGTGAGGAATGTAAAACTTAAGGGAGGGTGTTGGAATATTAATATTAACATTAATAAATTCACCTTACTAACTTGTTTATTTATGTTATTAAATAATTAGTTATATTCTTATAAGATAGTAGTTCAAATGGGAAGGTATATTTGAAAGGCTTTTTAAAATCCATATTGTAATATATTCCCAAATGAACTGTATGATATAATTATTATTTTGAGTGTGTTTGTGTGCAGATATAAGTTCTCTTGACTTTTCCAATATATTTTGAATTCTCTATTATCCATGATTTCATGATTAATTTTCCACTTTCGACACTACTTCTTACTAACTTTGCCATCCAAATTTGGCTCTTAGACTAAATATTTCATAAAGGTGCATTTTAATTTTCTTACTATCACCTTTGGCTAAATTTTTAAATTGGTTCAAACATGCAAAAAGTGTGGTTACAATTTTGTAATTATTTCCACTTAAATGTTGGTTACAATTTTCTAATTTTCTTTCCATTTTGCTAGTCACAATTTCATACTAGAATTAAACCTTGAAAATGGCAGTTTACTTCTACTTAAAACTTGTGGTAATTTCATTAATCTCCTGCTACCTCTGGTGTTGAATTGGACTAGTTATGTCATCTAGGATTTGATCCTCAATTTTTTTTTACTTTTTTCAAAAAAAGGTTATGATGGTTATACTTGTATTACCATGAATGGATATAAATTTGAGGATTTTGGGTATTTTCATTCAATTTTTCATGTTTTCCCCTTAGCTCCTACTTTATGTGTGTTTTATATGGAAGCCTTTGGATATCTTTTGGCTAATAGTATTTCATGGAACCTTATTAAAGGTGCTACTTTTTGTAACTCTATCTCCCAACTATTCAATGGTCATTTTTCTAATGACTCCTTTCTCACTCTCTTGGAGGACAAACGTGACATTATTTAGGATATTCAATGCCTAGATATTTTCTAGAAAGCTTTAAGGTCAAATATATAGTGGCATAAAACTCAATTTTATAGGAAATCCTTCTTAGCCAAGCCCAATTGGTTCAATTCCTATGGATAGAAGGGGGTTGATCAGAAGGAAGTGTTGAGATTCCTAAGAATCTCTTTTACCTTTTAGGTTTCTCCTTCCTTTTTAAGGAAACATATCATTTCTAGAGCTGAGAAAAATTATCATATTAAATTATGAAGCCCCTTTCTTTGGCAAGGAGATTCCATGTGTGTTCAAAAATTCTTGTTGCACACATTTCCATTACTCATGTTGCTAAGAACCTTGCAAATCCTCATATTTCAAGATTGAAAAAATCCAGAGGTATATTTTATGGCCTCCCTTTAACCACGAAAAACGGTTTCACATTGTATCCTAGGAGTTTTATTATTTCCCTCATGACTATAATAGGCTTGGCTTGCTTTATATTCACTACTCTAAATGGCGCCATAATTTTAAATTTAATTAACATACTCTAAAACCTACCTAAACCAGGTTGTAGCTCGTCAAATTGGAGAAGTGAAAGTTCAATACCAGTGCTGAGGAAGAGTTTGGAGGAGTGAAAACAAGGTCAATACCAGCATCGTGGAAGAGTTTGGAGCTAAAAAAAGGTCAATACCAGCGCCGAGGACGAGGTTGAGGGAACTCACGAAAAATTAATGAGAAAGGGACAATGAGTACTTTGGCACCCCCATTCTCTTTAACTTGCAATTTTCATGCCTAGTTTCCAAATATCTTCTCATACATTGGCCCCCCATTATCGTAAAATGGTATAAGATAAGACAAAAAAATAAAATAGCTTAGTCTTTCACATTTTTATAGTAATTACTAGAGGCACATAGACCAATTCTTCATAATAGAAGAATTTGATCATACTTTTCCAATGATGGCATTATGAGAAAACCTTAGGTTAAATGAATAATTCCTAGCTAAGTTCTTCAAATTATGTCCAACTGTATAAGAGAAGACCGCTGCTATGTGTACTTGGATAACATGGAGAAAGGCTCTTTGGGCTCTTTCATCAATCTATGTATTGTTAAATTTCATCACCTAAAAGTGAGAATGAAGAATCATTCCTAGGATGGTGGCCAATTATGCTTCTCAACACCTAGATTACAAAATCCTTGTCAATATCATTGCCATCACAATAAAGCCTATTGCTTGAGATATAGTCATAGAGGTAAAAAATTTGGCTTTCTTGATAGTAGATACATTCTAGACAATTCAATCCTTGCATCGAAGATTGTTGAATGGGCCCAACAAAATACTCAAGATGCCCTTACTATTAAGTTAAAAGTTTGACAATGCATATGATTGCATCAAATGTCCTTTCATTTATAAAAGGCTCAAATGGATTTATTTTTAACCCTAAATTATTATCACACATTCAAAATTACAAAATACCAGTTGAATGAAGAGCCTTCATTTGAAGGTGATGTCGTCATGACCTTTGAATGAAGAACCTTCATTCAAAAATGATTTCATGTCAATACTTTCAAATGAAGCTATTTTTTATTTTAAATATTTCATGTCCAAAATTCTTTATAAAAGGAACCTTGGCATGAAGGACCTTCAAATGAAGACCTTAATTATAAGATCCTTCATATGAAGGTTCCTTTAATGCCATACCATTATAACTCTTAGAATTGTTAGAGATATTTTGTTTCGAAGTAGAGATTGGACCATCAAATAATGTCACCATGACTCTACAAAGATATCCATCAAATTGATAAACCCTAACTTAACAACCACAAATTCACAAGAAAATTGCCCCTGTCAGCCCTAGGGCATCAATAGACCCCTAAATGTAATGAACTTTTATACTTCTCCATCAAACTTTTCTTTTCAGCTTCTTCTCTTTTAGTTGTCTTTTGGGCCAATTTGGCCATATTTACAGTCAAGTTTATAGCTTCTCTAGTTGAAGTTTCAGAAGCTCTTTTGATTATTAACCCTCCCCTTAGGTTTGGGCTAATATCAGTAACATAGGGCATGGGCCAACCTAAACTTAGGAAGTAATAAATTTAAGCAAAATATTTAACTCAATTTATAAAAAGGGGCCTGGCCTAGACGAAACAATGAGACATAAGCCATTTTAATACCCACTCCAAAAAGGTAACGGCTGAATATATATCACCCAAGGTTTTACATGGAACATTAGGATTTTTATTAAAGACAAGGTAAAACCCAACCTTAGGTTCCTCCCAAACAATGTAACAAGCCAAGACAAGGGAAAAACATAAATGGAATTCAAAGAACAAGATTTGAAACTCCATCCAATCCACCATGATGCACACCAATCCACCAAGTTATAGTTCCAAGATAGTGGGTGGATTGGTGGATGTCATTTCTATTTAGCCCTCAAACCCTTACATAGGCACAATAGGGCAGTCCCTGTATTTGATTGTTTTCTCCCATAAAACAGTGATTGAGAACTTAAAAACAAATGCAAATGAAAGGGAGCACATATATTTATCTACACCAATGATCTCAGAGCATTTCAAGCTTGTATGGATCCATACAACACAAAAGAACTTCAGAAAAATTATAAAAACACAGAAAATTGCTTCAAGAACGTGGTATCTGATATGAAATTTTGGTATCAACTCCTCCAACAATTGCAATGGGATGGGAATACAATATGATAGAAGTGGGATAAAAAATGCATCATTCGAAGCATCAAACCAATATGCAAAGATGAAAGAAATTGCTAACCCCTTAAACTGAAAAAGTTTCTTTTAACTTTAAGTTTGTTGGGTAGCCAGTTCTTTTAAGTTATCAAATCCGACCATCATACATAATTAAAATGTTGTTGTTTCAAATGACTATGAGCACTAACTTTCACTATTTGAAGATGTTGAAACCTTGTCATAGAGAATTAGAACATTGATGCGACCACTCATCCTACCTTAAAACATACCAAAAGTCTCCTAGCAATTAGACATAGGAAGATTTAAGATGACTTAAATAATTTTTATTTCCAAAGCATAAACTTATGATGACTTTACCAGGCCTAGTACACACTCCCTCCCCATTAACCAGTTAGACATATGGAAATTAAATGTAAATTTTCTGCTATTTTTAGTCATGTAGCTAGTGTCCAATAAACCACTTGGTGGTGTTTCCCTTCAAGATTATTTACTTGAATGAAGAGCAAAAGTCCTTTGATTACAATGAGAGAATACATTGGACGCCTTGGTTGTGTAACTGGTGGACCATAGTCACATTTAACACTTGTTACAAATTTTGGGAGTTAAAACGTTAAGTAGATTTGATTTGTAATGGACACATTTGGACGGTAGTAACAATAACTTGCAATCTATCAAGACTTGATTACCTTATAACCTGTCAAATTTTAGCGATGAAATGATAGATTAATCATAATGTCACCTTCGGATCACATCACCATGAAAGAACTTCATCCAACATCCTTATGAGTGCAAGTACCACCAAATAGGTATTTGTCAGATTTGTCTTCCTCGAGCGAGGGAAATTCAGGAAGAGAAGAGGAAAGCGAGACATGTAGTAGGTCTAAAAGAGGGATATCAACTAGAGGTCACAAGATTAGAAGAAAATTCCATAAATGCATGGATTTTTTTCTTGTTGAAGGGGGTTTATGTTCTTATGATGATGAGAGAATAGGCGACATCGAGGTGCCCTTAAGGTACAAAAATCTACGGAAACAATAGGTACCCAAGTAACTTCCTCCAATAAACATTGATCTTTGTGTCAACGACAGGATATATCGCATAGCACCATCGTCATTACATGGTTTGGGCCTATTTTGCATGGACAACATAAAGGTCTGTTATGAAAAAGTTACTGAGTTGATGGAGTATGTTGGACCCTGTTAGAGTTACAAAGATTGGATGCAGCTGGTTTGATATACACAAAGTATGCGTAGGTATGCATTATCAAAAAATTATATACAACTAAAAGATAAGGATCAAAATAAAGGAGTGGCTAGGGACATTGATGGGAGGCCAAAAGCATTAGGGAATATTGCAGGGTTTATAAATAGTACATGACCTGGGTCAAAAAATAAGCAACCCAATTGTATATTCGAGGTGTGAGAGGGAAACTGTGTATTCGTATGTGCGATAAAATTAATAACTGAAGGGGAAGAGTTGCTAATCGATTACAATTTGAATTGCTTAGATACAAACACAATTACTATGGGGGTGGTATGTACTATATAAAATTTTACCCAACCTCCTATTAATGACTCCAATATACCGTTTTATTATAATGTTTTTTTTCGTAAGTCTATTGGTTTCATTTCGGTAATGTTTTTTATATTTAATTTTTATCACAGCGAGACATTGATCATACGAGGAAGGCTCCAACCGAGAGCACAAATCATGATCCATCTTCAGGCGATTCTATCCGATGGGTTTACCTCATTGTAATTGTACAAATTAGATACAATCAAAATGTTTTATTATTATGTTTTTTCATGAGTTTATTGGTTTAATTTCGATAATGTTTTTAATATTCTTGTTACAGTTGGCTGATCAGGGAAAGGCACCAGCAGTACAGGAGAAGGTTGAAAAGAAAAAAGGAAAGACACCGTCGCGCCAAGGAAGGTATGTGATACTATCAATAATTTAATTATATACTGATTACTCTTTCTTTTTACATAATCTAACGTATTTCAATTTTTTCATAGGCTTTTCGACACATCGAAGGCAACAAAGGCAAGACTAGAAAAACACGGGCAACACAAACTTGGCTCTAGCAGTTATATGAAATTAGCCACATGATTTGTAAGTATCAATAAATGAAATATTGCATCCAAATAATAAATTGCAAACAATTTTGGTTTTATCACACCATAGAAGCAAAATTCATGATCGCATGCAAAAATGCAGGGGTGTGATTTCAACAGAGTGCCCACAGAAGAGGACCTGAAGATTTCCTTCCACCAAGGCTATGGAGCCCTGACTGAACACCTAAAAGTCTCGACTGGGAAAATACAATCTTCCACTGCATCCAACACACAGGTAAATAAACTCAATAAAGTTTATTTCAAATTGAATACTTGTGCAATGTATTCAATATTAATTTCCACCATAATAATGTGCCTATTTTTTTTACACAGATAAGCAATGATAATACTGCACATGACAATGGAATGCAACCTAGTGAGGGTGGAGAACAGCCTATAGATGAACGCCATGGTGTGCATCTTGGTATTGGATGTATTCATGTGCTATAAAAAATGCAGTATGGATTAATACAATTAAACATATTTAATTGCATTTGGTGTATTAATCAATGTAACCTTTCATGTTTTAACTTTAGAGCATGTAGAGTGTGATCAACATGTTGAGCATGATCAGGCTAGACAAGATCAGGAATATGATGTGGCTCCATCAGGTAAAGAGGACCACTCTAATCTTCTTTTAAACATATTTAATTGCAATTGGTGTATTAATTAATGTAATCTTTCATGTTTCAACTCCAAATCGGGATTTAGAGGGTGTTCAGCATGTTGAGCATGAGGCTATAAGACAATATCAAGAACATTATGTGGCCCAATCAGGCAAAGAGCACCACTCTGATGTTCTTTTAATTAATGAAATACGTGTAACAATAATAATAAAACATATCAATTTAACATTTCTTTGCTATTGCAGCAGACCCCCCCTTGCAGCGGCATCCACATGGTGAGTACATGACTAGGCATATATTAAGATCACGAGCAAGCCTCCGAACAACTGAAGGGGGGACAAATGATTTTGAAAATGATACTCCACTTCAGCTTTTTTTAGCTGCAAAAAAAAAACAAAAAAAAAGTGATTGTAATCATATTATGACAACCATATTTTTGATAATATGTAAAAACTAAAAAAATGAATGTTATATGTTAATGAATGAATGTGAATATGTTAAAGAATAAATGCTATATGTTAATGAATGAATGTTATATGTTATTAATAGATGAGTGAATGAATGTTATATGTTATTAATGGATGAATGAATGATTAATGTTATATGATCGGGTATGGGGAATTGAGAGTGATGTGAGGGGGGGGCGGGGGGGCGGGGGCGGGGGAGGGGGGGGAGGGGCCAAATGAGCTTCCACCTTCATGTGGTTGGCCCTGTTAAGTAGACAATATTAAACTATTCTCAAAACAAAGAGAAGCTCAATAAGGTAAGTAATGCACTTTTCAATATAAGAAATGCATCGTTTGAAGCATCAAATCAATATGCAAAGATGAAAGAAAGTGCTAAATTTTCACTATGAACATTGTGTTGTGTGTGGATTTGGATCATAATGTAATTTTTTTTATTTTTATTTTAGTGGTCTCTAAAACTTGACTTTTGTGCATAATAGGTTAGTGGAAAATTTGACAGCTCTGAAGGGTTTAGAGGCTCAATTGAGATAGATACACAGATATTTGGATCTTTTTGTTGATGAGAAGCTTCCACCTAACCATGAAATTTTGTACCATCTACAGGTATGCTAAAATATCTCTACTTACATTCATTTAACTTACTGTAATATAATATCTGACAACTCCTTTTCATTATACTTAGATGGATTTTCATGCCCTGTTCCAAAGCACATGTTTTAAAACAGGAAAGAAGGATGTTGGCAAGGGTTAAGGAATTTGGCTTTACACCTACCAATTGCATAGTTTACTTCATTCATCCAGCATATTTCCAATGTGTTTCACAATTGTTGGAATCATATACTATAATTACAGAACTAGTAAAATTAAAATATGTAAGTTTCAAATATGGCATTACATATCTTTCTATGAATTTTTGAAAGAAAATATCAAAATTGAGAAGTATTAACAAAATAATCTACATAATTTCTAAGAGATCAGGGAATTTTTTTGCAGAGTTATCTTGAATATATTTAAGACAAAAGTAACTTATAGACATTGAAGCAGAATATCGGTAGTCTAAAATCACTAGTCAACACATCTTAGTAGTATCTCAATTCAAGAGAACTAGGTCCACTATCCATTAGCCAGTAAAACAAATAAAATCAATTCATAAGATTATTCTGTTCTAATAGGGTTGACTAGTTGCTTCTTTCTTTTTGATTGTCAGGAAGTCGTCAATATACACTTGGTTTTTTCGCCTTCTCTTGCCTCGTGGCTAGAGAGTTTATGCATAAGGTATCAAAATAACCTTCAAGATTGACAATGGCAATGAGTACAAGGTCAATATAACTTAATGCTAATTGGGTATGATTTTATTTGTTCAAGACCAATTTAGATTCATTTTCTGCTCACACTACTTTTATTTACATTTATGTTTTGTTAATATCCATTTTCCTTTACATTCATATTCTTCTATACATATTGTGTTTACAATAATGTTTTCCTTAATTTAATCTAGGGGAGAGGACCTAGTACCTGAGCAACTTTCAATGTCATGTTGTTAGGATTTACTATGAAGCTAATCCAAATTTTTCATTGATGCTCGAGGCCATATTGCAGTGCTTTCTCTAGGAAGCCCACATGATCCCCATCAGGTATCTTCTTTTTGTAGTCTCTAAATTTCTTAGAAGAAATCAACAACCAGTTTCTCTAAATGTGGCTCCTTGCTTACACATTAATATCTTTTTTGGAAGCAATGGATCAAAGTGGATTCATGGGGTCTTAAAGAGAAGGATCTCAAACATGGAGATCAAGAGTGGGACCAGGTAAAATCATTCATAATCATGCTCATATTATTTTATTGACTGTCTAAGAGCTAAGTATCCAGGATAACATTCTGTATTTTTCTATTGAATTTCCAGAGTGAGAATAATTTTGGGTTTGCAATCCTATTTTTTAGTACACTAGCTAAGTATCCAAGACGCACTGCAGGTACTCTTTCTCACTAAATTGCTCATTTTCCACAAATTTAGATTCTACTATGTAGTTTAATATTCACTAGTTTGATTTTTTAATTTTTAGCAAAATTAGAATCTTGTTTGTAGGTTGTGTTTGTTGTCCATGACAGTCCCCTTGATCTCATGACTCATCATAGGTTTTATATTTTTCTCCAATTGTTGATCAACATCAAATGTGGCCATCATAATATCATCCATAGCCTCCATATTCTACAATTACTCATTGCTCATTTCTCAATCATAGTAACCAAATAATGCAGCCTAGAGCTTCGATTGCAGATGTATGTAAAAAATGATAAATCCCTACCTCTGTAAGCCTAATTAAACACAACAACTAACATGTTTGATATTTTAAACAGTCATATGACTATCCTTTTTCTACCTTGTAAACACTTACTCAATTCATACAATAATTTATTGAAATGCAAAGTTGAATGGCCTCTTAACTCTTGACACTAATGTCATTGCATTTGTCCAAACAGGGTTAATCATATTGTGATCTTAATTTTCATAATGAAGTCTTCCAATTTGTCCAACATGCTTCCCTCATGCTTCATCGATGAGACAAGATGATTATCTCGCCGATGAAAATTCATCGTTGAGAGCACAGGCCAGTCCTCCCGATATATCTTCTCAGGCAATTTTGATCGTTGTAATAGTCTTGATCTTTCACCGATATGCTTACATTTGAACAAATAGCTTTTTTTTTTTTAAATTGTATTGTTCCATTGAATTTTCGACGGACCTTCCAAAAGAGTCTAACAAATTTGCAATATATCTGATGAACTTTCGTCATAATGACTTGCCTATTTCATCGCATGTTCAATGAACTACTGTCGCTATTTCGATATGTACTATGTCGCCAAGACTCCTGCCAATGTAATCTTATTGGCATCACATCATGGGTCGAGTAGACATTCATAATTTACTCTGATGGTATATGTCTTTTCGACATGCTTCCCTCGTGCTTCGTCGATGAGACAAGATGTGTATCTTGTTGATGAACCATCATCGCTAAGACCACAATCCAGTCCTCCTGAAATATCCTCTCAGGAAATTTTGATCGCAGTAATAGTCTTGATCTTTCATCGATATGCCTACATTTCAATGAATAGTTTTTTTTTTTTTTAAATTGTCTTGTTTTGTCGCTTTTGCGAGGAACCTCGAAAAGCATCTGATGAATTTTCAATGTATCCGATGAGCTTTCATTGTAATGACTTTCCCATTCCGTCCCAAGTTCAACGACCTTCTGTCGCTATTTCAATCAGAATTATGTCACCAAGACACTTGCCGATGTATGCTTATAGGTGTCAGATAGCAGGTCGGGTAGACATTCAAAACTTACTTCAATGATATATGTCTTTCCAATATGCTTCCCTCGTGCTTCATCAATGTGACAAGATTTTTATCTCGACGATGAAACTTTATGGCTGAGACCAAAGTCCAATCCTCCCAATATAATATGTCAGGCAATTTTAATCGCTATAAGAGTCTTGATCTCTCACTGATATTTGGAATAAATCAAAACTTTCATCATAATGGCAACAAACTTTTGTTATTAATCTGACATTTTGGCAAAGGAATGTCACTCGTGCTCCATGTCTTGTGTGTTGTTAGATCGACGAAACTGTCATTGTGGTTCCGACGAATGTATGTCGCTAATCTGACGCTTCAATGGAGGTATGCCGCCCATGCTCTGGCCACTGCTCATCACCCGATCGATGAAGTAGGCATCGTGGTTCTGACGAGAGTGCATCGTGAGTGTGACATTTTACATTCCGTCAGACTATAGATGAAAATTGAGCGACGGTGCTGATTTTTGCAATTCGTCGGTCGACCGACAAAATTGCATCGAAAGGCCGACGAATGGCTATCAAAAATTAGGGTCAAATTCAGTAGTGTCAATAGAGTTACCAACTTTGAGCTACATAAAAGAACTGGAGTTGTTGGAGGAGTAGCCAATGCAAGTCAGGCTTGCTCAATTGATAGAGTTAGAAGAAACCAGAAAAGAAGCTTTCAGGAAGCTCCAAATTCACTATTCTCAGATGAAGAAAACATTTGACAGGAAAGCAATAGCAAGAGTCTTCAATGAGGGTGACTTAGTCTTAAAATGGGATGAGTTAAAGAGAAAACCCGAAAAACATACCAATTTTGATGCCATGTGGGATGGCCCATACATTATCACAGAAAAGAAAGAACATAACACTTTCCAACTCTCAAGGCTAGATGGAGAGGTGTTGCCGATCCCTGTCAATGGGATTCACCTCAAATAGTGTTATTAAGCATCAAAGTTTGCAAGTTGTACATAGTCATGTATTTTTAGTTTCAGTTATGCTTTCAATAAGTGCCCCATGGAATATTTTCATTTTAGTATTGTTTTTCTTTCAATAAAGTGCAATTGCTGCACAGGGTTTTCAAACTTTGTCTTAAACAAAGTTTTAGTAGTTTCTTTCAGTTTGTGGTTTGTAGCTGAGTTACAAGTTTTTTTTTTAAGTCAAAATGGAGCAAGAACAGACTCCATGCTCAATGAATATACAAGGCAACTGGTCTATGGTATTTAGTAGGAAAACACTCCGTAGAGGTCACCAAATTGTTACCTATTTTTAGCTACAACTCAAAATAGGTAGAGTTGAATTGTATTCATCATTGAAAGGTACATTTTTTTGCTAAAGTATTCATTATATTCCAGAATCAGATTACTTGTGAATTTTTAGTATTATTATGCAAGAAGTTGTAACAGAGAAATCATGAAATTGCATTTAATGTTTGTTGTTTTATTCACATTGTAAAAACCAAAGTCCCACACAAGCCGTGGGAGTAACTTCATTTGATTTTCAAATCAAATAATGAATACAAGAAAAGAGAGTGTATCATACAACTAGAAATAACATAGGCATAAGATAGAAGGTGATTTTTCATTGCCTGGAATGACGAATCGTCGTTACACTTGAAGTCTTTAGTTGTTGTGCTTCTGAACTAATCCAGCTCCAAGCTACATAAGCATCTACAAGTATGATAAAGGGTGGTGTTAGAGAAATAAAAAATCATATCCTACCACATGCCTACATTACCAACAAAAATATAACACACATCCAATCAGGCATTCATCAGACGATTTCACTATTCAAAAGCCATAAAGATAAGAGGAAGCTTTCAACTTCAATTATTTTGCTAACATGTTTGTTCACTGTGTAGGAATAGGTTTATTATATTCATGATCAAGTTTCATCAAATATGTGGAGAAAAATGGGCTCCCACAAGGGTTGAGCCCAACATATCAAAAAAGGACACCTCTCATTCAAATCATTATTTGAGAGTTATGAGATATTCATTTACAGTCATTAGAAGGACTGTTGTAACAAGAAAGATTCATAAAAGAAGCCTTCAATTCAACATGATTAAAGTAGATTGAGCAAATCATCCTTTTTCTCATCATTCAAAAGGAACAATCAAAGCATGTTTGAAGAAGCATAATTAATTGTATGCATTATCTCAGTTTCAACTCTATTTTATTTACATTGCATTCACATAAAATATGGATCCCCTTTACATTGAAGGGAAAACGGACTTACTCAAGCATATACATTGTCTACATGAGACTCAGAAGGAATAGTGTCATCAAGAGGGTAGTCTACATGACTGCGGTGAAAGCATTATTACATAGAGGCATAGAGAGACATCATCAAAGGATCAAGGGTATGGCTGCCATTATTATTTCATTATCCCTAATTGCCTATAGAATAACAGAGTTGAATGAAACTGTAGACACCTAAATTTGACCACTTCCATATGGTCATAATCCCATCATTTGTTTGTCTAATCCATCTATATTAATTAAATGACACATTTAATTAATATTATCCCTTTTCCCTAAGGTTCCCAAAAGTAGTTAAATAAATACTTTATCTTTTATCATTTCCTCTCTAAATTAAATAGATCAAGTAATTTATTTTATTTAGTCAATTACCCTTTTCAATTTTTAATTCATTCTTTGTCTCTCCTTGTCCCATCCTCCATAACCCTTTCACTAATTTGGGTTAATTTAATTAATCCTTCATTAAGATGTGCATATCCTTAATTAGGATTAATGTCGCATCCTCCATATCTAGCCACTTGCCTCTAATCATCATTAGTTAGCCTAATCACCTTTTTGCACAATCTTAATCCTATTCACTTACCTTTCCTAACATGTCCTTAAGTTGACCTTCTTGGTACTTACCTCTTTTGGGTTGACCTCTTCCCCATATGAATTAAAAATTCACACTTATTCCCCCCATGAATTTGTCTTCCTCATGACCTCTCAAAGGTCACATCGTACCCATAGGACAAGGACCCCTTTTAGGGGGAATCTTTTCTTACCCATTGGTCTCTTCCAAAAAGAATTAAATATTCACTTTTATTTCTCCAAGGTCATCTCGAATCCCCATGGTGACAAGGATGGACTTTCTAAAAGTCCTCACTTTTCACTTTCAGCCCCATATGGGGCCAAGGAATGCCTTTTTAGGGAAATCCTCTCCCATCCCAAGGTACTTGCAAATACCTTGGGACCACATGGCCTTTTTCATGTCACTTGTGCTTTTTACATCTCACCTTGTCCTTTAAAAAATTCACCCACCACATGGCGAGATGTGAGGGCTTGTGAGTCCTCAACTTGCCATAGCCCTCCATCTTGGTCATGATGGCTCAATCTTGACCATTGAATCCTCTAGAGAATTCAAATTCTTCTATAAATACCCCCATCTACCTTCATTAAAGGATATAGATTTTAGAACTTCTAATTTTTATGCATTCATGCTCTCAAGCCATTTAAGCATCTTAGCCATTTATTGCAGCATCTTAGCACTTCCATTTACATCTTAGTAGTCATTATTAGATTCACCTACCTCCATTAATCCTTCAACCACCATCTTTGCAAGCTTATCTTCCAAGGAGCACACATTATCAACCATCAAAGGGCCAACCAAAGATCAACTCAACACAAGGTATAATATGTTATTTTCTTTTTCTTTATTTTTTGTGAGTTACCATAGCCCAATATTGAGGTGTTAGGTGTAATTTGCTTCTCTTGCATTCTATTTTGTTTTGCGTTTTTAGACTAGCAGATTTCTCCTGATCACATTTTTGGCATGCCCGGTGGGACCCACTTCACGGGTCCATTGCTTTTACGTTTGTTGCTTTTTGAAGTTTTGTAGATTCTAAAGCACATAGGCGACCTTGCCGAGGAGGGGTGACCTTGCCCAGACAACTAGACTATTTTGCTTCTATTTTTTTTTTTGTCTGCTGACACTTTGCAAGTTCACACAGGGGCGACCTTGCCTAGGAGGGGTGACCTTGTCCAGGAGAGGAAACCTTGCCCAAACAGTCAGACTATTTTTCTTCTATTTTTGTTGTTTTTTGTCTGCTGACACTTTGCAAGTTCACACAGGGGTGACCTTACCTAGGAAGGCCGACCTTTCCCAAACAACCAAACTGTTTTGCTTCTATTTTTGTTGTTTTCTATCTACTAACACTTTTCAGGTTCACAAAAAGGGGCGACCTTTCCCAAGAGGGGTGACCTTGCCCAAAAACACAGATTTTGTTTTTCTTGTTGTTTTCTACCTTCTGACACTTTGCAGGTTCACAAAAAGGGGCGACCTTGCCCAAAAAAACATAATTTTTTGTTTTATGTTTTGTTGTTGTTTTCTAATGTTTTCAGCCTTTTGAAATTTTGCAGGTTCACAGAACAGGCAGCCACACCCAAAACACAGAGGTGACCATGCCCAAAATTAGAGTTTGCTTGTCAAAGACTTTAAACTAGGAACTTATGACTAATTAAAGGGTCAAGGAATCTGCTTGTTGTGTTTTAAAGTGGACTATTGATGTATCCAATCCCCTTGCACCATTTGGCGATCCTAGGTGAAGAGAAATCATAGTCTAGTTAGTCCTTTTACCTCTTTTTTATTTTATTAGTGGGACCTATTTGGGTATTTCATCACCCCAAGGAATGATCCCAACCACGTGTTACCGATGGGGTATATAAAGGGGAAGGTGAAATCTATACCTCAATCTAGTCACGTCATGTCTGGCAGAGCGTCAAAGCTAGGGTGATACCTAGAAGAGACATGAAGAGTTGGTCCGAGCTCCCAGTCTCTCGTGAGCTGCTCCCAATTCATGCTTGTAGATGGGCCGGCATTCACGGTTGTGCCCCAGGTACCATGTGTATATCAGGGATGCCCTTAACAACCTTGTTAAGCCTAGATAGAGGATCATTTTGACCATACCCTTAACACTAGAACTAGGCTTGTGTTGTTTGAAGTGTTTTCCTGTGAAAAACCAGTACTTGTCAGTCAGTTTTGGCCTTTTACTTATTGTTTTCATCCTTTTCCATCACTGTTTTTGACTAAGTTAGGTTCAGACTAGTACACAAAGGTGACCTTTCCCTAAAGGGGTGACCCTACCCCTTGTTTCAGCTACTGTTTACCTTAACCAAGTCAAACTTTTGGTAGTTTCTCCTGCTTGGGCGACCTTGCCCTCTGTTTGGGTGACCCTGCCCACTGTTTGGGTGACCCTGCCCTAAGTTTGGGTGACCTTGCCCAAAAGGGGCAAGCTTTCCCTAAAGGGATGACCTTGCCCTAAAGGCGCGACCCTGCCCTTTCGAACAACCTTTTTTGACCTTTGTTCATTAACCGTTACCCTATTTCAAGAACCTATTTTTCAGTTTTGAGTGTCGTTCTCTCATCCGGAGTACCCATTTACCCATCCTGACCATCTCTCCATCTATTCTGAGTATCCATTTTCCTATTTCGAGCATTGTTTCCCCTTTCTTCCCAACTATTCACCCGTTTCAAGAAGTCGTTCACCCATTTCGGGAATCTGCTTTCCCGTTCTGAGTATCGTTCCCCATCCTTGTACTTTCGTTCACCTATTCTAAGTGGTCATTTTCCCATTTTGCAAATCCGATTTCCTATTTTGAGAGTCTATTTATCAATACCATTTAACCATTTTTTTCTCCAAGTTGAAATCGGGACCTATTTGGGCAACCTTACCCAAAGTTTAGGTGGCCTTGACCCAAAGCTACCCCTGTTTCCCGAATTTGATCCAAAAAGCTAGCTTCCTGCAGTTTCCAAAAGGCCTATTGAAAGTCTTGTTGTTTGCACATCTCGTTCGCCTACATCACGATCCATTTGTATCCACATCATCATCCAAATCATATAGGCTGCATTCATAATCATCTTTAGTTTATATATCTATCCTCACTTTATTAATCCAAATTGTCTAAACTTCATTTGAATTTTTTATCTGAATTGACCTAGGTGCCTGAATCTAATCATCATCCTTGAACATCCACTTAGGATTGCTATCTATCCTAAGTCGATCATCATCCTTGGCCCTATCAATCCCCTTACAAGGCAGATTCAATTACGTGATCATCAGTTCATCCTTCAATCCGATCAATCAGCACCTTACATCACCTAGGGTGATCTGTGAACCCAGTTTAAAAAATCCTTCTAATCATCCAATCATTTGATCTTTAATTTGATTCCATCCAATCCTATCAATCATTTTATCGATCAAATCCAATCAAATCCAATCCTTATCCAATCATCTGATTAATTGATACATCATCAATTGATCCATCATATATCCTATCAATCAATCCAACATCCAATCCAATCCAACAATCTTTATCCAATCCAAATCAATCAATCCAAATCATCATCTAGATCATCATTTAGAAGCTTAGTTGCATCTTAGATCACCTAGTTTTTTTGCATGTTCAAACCCATTCACAAGCAAAAAATAAAATGGCAGACCAATAGACCCAAGGTTCCCACCCAAATATCCCACAAGATCCCAACAACGTTCCCAACATCTCACAAGATCCCCATAATGGTGCCTCATCCCAATCCAATACAGACATCAAAAACACCACACCACCCGGAGATGAGAACATGGTTAACCAACCTGTAGTCACCGTTGATGAATACCTTAACAACCCTATCAATGTCCAAATGACGGTTCATCTCCTAAATGAACGTGGAGATAAGATTATTGCCACTTTTCTCATGAGAGGATTCAAGCCACCATCCAACTTTGATGCATCACAATATATTGGTGCCCACACTCTTCCCACACTCGTCGACCTACAAACTTCACAAAATGTCCCAGGAAATTCATATGTCCCCAAAGCCACACCCACAGAAAACTGGTATCATCCTGAGTTCAGCAACGTTGTAATACATCATGTTGCTAGTTATCCTCGCCTCTTGATCACAACCTGAGCATCATGATCCCTATGCCTACGACATGTCATCTTACATCCCATCTGCTCCACCACTTCCAGTTCAACATCCTAGTCAACCACCTATCAATACTTGGGGCATACCTACCCTTGCATCAATGCCACCTCTAGGATCTATACCCACTAACAACTTACCCCCACCTACATTCTAGTAGCCTCCTATCAATCCCCATAAATCCACTCCATTGCAAACAACACCTCAACACACTAAAACCGTTGTTCCCTAAGAGCCTACAGGGGGTTGCCCTTAACTAGTTCATGGGCCTTGAAAAAGGATCCATCAAATCCTTTGCACAACTATCCAAACAATTTATCTCCCATTTCTCTTTCAATTTGGAGGACATTGACACACTTGATCTCCTAAAAGAAAAACAGCGTGATGGAGAGACCTTTGCAAGCTATCTACAAAGCTGGCGAGCCTTACCATGCCGGATGAAATCCCCACTACAAGAAAAGGACATGGTTACATTATTCATCAAAAATTCCCATCCAGATATGGCTCACAACTTTCGAAACAACTGCATTACCATCTTTTTGGCACTCATGGAGAAGGGTCCTATCCTGGAACGAGCCCTTGTTACTAAGCGGCAATTCAAATTTTTTAATTCTAATAAAGAGAGATCCTCTGGGGATAAACCTCAATATTGGAATAAGAACAAAAAATTTGTTAATGATGGTGTCACTGACACCAAACATGTCCAGGTGGCTACCACCTTGCAAAAATATCCTCCTCAACAACAACAATCAATCCCTAATGCCATATTTGTGCACCAAGGAGCACCCCGTTGGGTCTCAAAAATGCTGGTTTGAATGAACCACGAGAGGTTGCCACACTCTCACTACCTTACTGGTCAACTAACAAGGCCAACCAATATGGTTGAACCCTCTAATCTTAAGGCTCTACTAAACCTAGGTGGGTGCACCTATATGAGCAACACAAATTTTGAAATATGTTTCCTACTTGACCTAACTATCCACAAATGGCAATTTCGTTGTGGAAAGATATGATCTTAATTTGGTATGAATTGTATATGCATTATCAAGGTGTGAATTAATATGTTCAATTAAGATATGTCAAATGAAATGAATAAAACTAATGTAATGAAAATAAGGGAGACCAGTGCCTTATTGGGTAGAATGGATTCAAATGAAAGCCTTTGATGAATGGTTTCTGTCTAGCAAGTTCTCTAATCATTTGGCATACAATTATGAGTTTATAACTGGTATAAAAATGCAAGGATGTAATTGACAAACCCTACTTGAGGTAGAATATCAAAATCTAATTATCTGATTCTTCTTACTGATCCAAATAACATTCCCAGGTTATTGTAATGGATTGAAAAGAATTTAATTTTTCATTAAAGAATCCAATAAATCAAATCACACAGAAACAACAAATGTGCACTGATAAATCGAATGTATACTTGATATTTCAATTTAAACAACCAAGAAGCATCAGATTGGAGACAATCAAATAATCATAGGAATTCAACAAACAATTGATACCAGAATGAAGCCACTAAATCAACAGTCTTTCATTATCTTCTTCAAAATTCATACATGCAACATAGTCTCCTTGAATGCCATCATTCTAAAAATATAGTGCTTACAGCAGTCTATCCTATTCTAATTCTATCTTCTAACTCCTATCTACTATCCCAACAATGGATACTTATACATTTAGTTTGCAAAAGGACGTGTCCTTTCGAAAAGTTTTAAGCATAAAATGCTAACAGGTTTATCATTAACTAATTTCTGTTAAGCCACAAATGAACTGCAGACATGTGCTCTGTATAATCTTGGTGCTTATGTGTCTTTGCATCTCCTAACACATCACGGATCATGATCTCCATCATCATCATTCATTTGTTTTGCTTACATGCTTCATCCAACGTTATGTCTTTTGCAGTGGTTGTCTTCAATATCTCTTGGAATATTGACTCACATTCACCTTTCCATGTAGTAGCTTCTTTCAGTTTTCCTTCATCATCACAGGACTTAGTCAATCTGTCATTAGCCGCTTCTATCAATCCCTACACATCTCCTTGTAATTCCTCAAAGAATTCCCTATGCTTATCCATGATACGATTAGCATTTTCAATTCCTACAGCATTAGGAGTACCCCTTTTCATCTCCTCAATTCTCTCTTGGATTCTATCATCCACTCTTCTATGTTCTTTTATAGCATCCATGAATTGTGAATGTTTTCCCCAAAGTTTATTTAACCAAGTGTTTAAATCAACCTTCCTCTTTTTAATTATTGCAATGAGTGTGTCCACTTTCCCTTGTGAGTATGCACTTCACCCTTCCCAATGGTCCCTTTCCTATGAACTTTCACCTTGGGTGAGAATTTTTTGTTGGCCCTGTTACAACACCTACCAAGTCTTTTAAATGTTCATTCTCTCTCAGCATTCTCTCATTATTGGTTTTGTACATTTCTCTCTCTGATCAATGCTTGGATCTAGGATTTATTCAATTTTGCTATATTGATCCCAATTTCTGCAGTTGCAATACGATCAACCTCTCCAGCCTTCAGAGTCATGGCATGTCTGAATACCTTCTTAGTATCAATGACAATTGACTTCTTGTGAGGGGGATGCAAAGCCCAAATCATCAATGTTTCATCATCAGGATTGTATCTTGATCATGTATACACTTTTGTTACCTTTTCTATGTTGAGCTTGTGGGTAGCATTGTTGTCCTTCAAGAAACTATCAAAAACTAATGCAGAATTGAGATCCAAACCTGGGAAAATCATAACACCAGCCTTTTCTAACATCTCTCTTCCTTTCTCAGGGGTCATGTTTGTCATCTCTTTGTCCACCTCATCCCTTAAGCTCTTTAGCAACTAGTCCTCATTTCTTGGTGTGACATTGTCAACCAGTCCTCTTATTTCTTTTCCTTTTTGTTTGTATAAAAAAGTTTTAAACTCTGAGGTTTTCACAAATTCATCATCTGCTATAAAAGATCTATAATCTTCATGTCTCGTATCCACATCCATAGTTTCCTCAACATTTGTTTCTCTGGTAGCATAGGTATAATCCTGAGTCCTTATTCTTGATACCTTCCTGGATGGGCCTTGTGGCATGTCAGCTTCCAATACTCCTTTAATGGAGGATAACAACTCAACATCTACCAACTCTTGATCATGCTTTTCAATCACCATTTCTGCTTCTTCTGCCTCCAAGTTTTTGATTATGTCATCAGATTGATAGGGCACATGCTGGTACCCTCCAAAATTTATCCTTTGTCTGGCATAATGGATATATCCCTCTGGATCAATTTTTTTTTTTGATGGCGCCCTTCTCATGTTGTAATGCAATAACTTATCTAGAATTAAATTGTAGCCCTCCTTTGCTAACACAGTAAAATCACCAAAACACAGTGTACTTGGCATAAAAGCCTGCTTCCCATATGAACTTAAGTTCATGACATTGGAGAAATCCATTTGCATAACAATCTCTAAGTCTGCAATTCTATCTGGGACTGTTCTAGGCAAAATGAATGGTGTATCCTCAAAACCATAAACCCTAATCATAGTGGCATTTTCTAAACAATACCAATCCCCCCAGTTGTGATTGATTGGTCCATTATAATCCTTAGGCCTAAGAAACATCTTTACTTCCTTAGATAAGGAATAATAACAAGGATGATTAAAAAATCTATAAAAGGTTTCACAAAGTTTTCTTCAAAATGCAAGAAATTAGAATTAGCAAACCTACTATCCCAAACAACAGTCCATAACTGAATAAGAAATGGTCTACCTTCCTTATCAGATTGTGAAATCCTCAACTCCTGGGGCCACAATCCTAACTCTTGTCCAAAATATAGCACTAAGTGCATCAACAGTGAATAATTCCTGAGGTGCATGACAAAGGCTCCATTCTTTAATGCTATCAACCCTGCATCTAGTTCCCCAAACACATGTGAAGCATAATCAAAATATCTGGAATTATGATATTGAACATCCACAACAATCACCATGGGTACAACTATCATATGCTATGGGACCTCCATCCCCAATACCTATCCCACTGAAAAATAAGTGTACTTCAGGTAGGGTTCAAAGAGATCCACATGAAATGGTGGTCCCTCACTATCTTCCATCGGAGCAAGTTTTCCATGACACCTAATTCTATGCAAGTGTAATCTCCAACCTTTGTAAATGGTATCCATTCTTCTGAATTCAGTGTCAAGCTCCTCACTTATTATCTTCTCACTGCATATTCCTTCCAATTTGAAAACCTCACTTATTGCATTCTCAGATATATGTATCAATAGACTCCCTGATAAATCACATATAGCCTTATTCTTCAGGTTATAATGACCAGCCAGAAATTTTACTAATTCGACAACAACAAAAACATTAGGGCACACCAATTTTCCTAAATTAAGCCTCCACAGGTTACGTACTGGTTTGAAACGATTTCTCCTATGGTAATGGAAATTGAACAACTCGTATCCTCTGATTGGGGTCCAAACATCTCCTATGAACCTGCATTTGTCATCCAATTTATCTACTTCCACCTTGAGTTTTGCAGAATGTCTTGCTTTAGGTCCAGAACCAGGCAACTAGTCTATAAAATCTTGGTTCAATTTTCTCTCAGTGCCCTATGGTCGCGTTTCAGTTTTTTTCTTTTTTGTCTTTGGTTGGTTACCCTCCCCATGTTTTCTTCTTTTCACCTTTTCTGAACTAGTGCCTTCCATTTTCAAAATTCACAAATTTTCAAAGCATGAGAAACTTACTATACTTTTCCTGCAAATCCAAGTCAGACAAATTCCCTAATTGTTATGTGCGTTCCCCTGCTCTCCTTCACTCCAATTCTATGAAACAATGATTTCAATTGAGGACACCCTGATATGCAAAATCTTTTATGCTTCATGGTGCCATTAATGTCTTTACTGAGACATGAATGCTGCAAGTTTTTCAAAATTCTCACTGTCACATCAGGGATCATATCAGCAAGACATTTCAAATCTCTGGCCGATCTATCTGTTCAATGTTCACCCATCCGCTAAGACATCTTGTAGTTACCCCGACATCACAAGTCTTCCTGATAGTTTTTTCCTTTCACTTTTTATATCACCATGACCTTCATCAAAGCAAACTATCACCCAGAATTAACGAATCGGGCCTACAATTCTTCACCTCACTCCGAAAGCTCTTTGTCTCACTGAGATCGTCACTTTTTCAACTTAAGTCACCGAGACCAAGTAATTGTTCTACGGATAGAATGATACTCGCCATGATGTCTCTTAGATCTCTCCACTAAGACATATCTCATCGATACATTTCTTCTTCGGCGAGACCTCACATATTTTCTTCTCGACAATCCTTATCTCCTTACGCCTAGTTCTGTCGGTGTGACCCAAGGGGTCAATAAGACTCCCTGAACTCTCCCCGGCATCATTTATCTTACCAAATGAGTCTTCCCTTTTCTTTATCGACAAGACCAGTAATGGTTTAGGTAGTACTTTGAAATATCTATCCGATAGACTTTATTATATTCCAATCGGTAAAAGGAAACTTAGCTCGATATGACCTTACATCATCACACCGATACCTTTTATCTTGCTGATAAGAAATGTAAACCCACATTCTCTAGTGTATAACTTTGTAGGTATGACACATCTAATGTCTTGCCGATATATTGAGGAAATGTATATTATCATCGGTGAGACCTACATCAACTTATGCTGATATTTTCAAATGTTAAAGATTTAATGTCAGATGAAATTTATGGAGCTATATGACAAAATTTAATCTAGACTTTGGTCAAAAAATTCTATGTGAGGAATTTTATGTCTGTATTATGAACCTTTTTGGGAAACTAATAAGCATGAAGGGTTAATGAGGTTATCAAGATTTCACAGTTCCAACAGTGGTTCCATCTAGGGATGAATTATTGTGAGATCATTGCAAGGATCTAGATCTTTGGGTGAGTAGACGAAACATAATGGATGAAAACAAGTGGAGATGAATATGATCCTAAACTACTGTACATGGAGAAAAGATCAAATAAGGATTTCCAGGATTGTCCATCTACTAGAAATTTTTTATATCCTTTACTTCCTATACTTCTGTGCATGGAAAGTTTATGAGAAATTATCTTCAAGAGTTGTTCATGCACTGGCAACCCTTGATCCTCTGTAATTTGTAAGAGAAAAATTTCATTAGAAATTGCCCATGTATAGGCAACTCCTATTCTTCACCACTCATATTTTTCAAATAATATGAGTCCTCTCCTTGCTTGCCAATAATAATAAAAGGTCCTAACCACAAGGCATCAAATTTCCCATGTTTTCCCTTCTCCTGGCACCTAGCATTCCACATCAATACGAGATCATCCTTTTCAAATTTTCTATCCTTTGCCTTTTTATCAAACAAATAATTCATTTGTGCTTGCAATTTCATGTTCTGGTTTTGAAATATTCTTCTCATTTCATCAAGTTTTGCAAGTTGCTCCATTCTCTCCTCCATTGGTTCTGGAACATCTATATCTTTTTGAAGGATAAATCTGTAAACTAGCAATAAATTTTGTAAAGGCATCCTAGCTTGTGTTCCATACACTAATTCATATGGGGATTTTCCAATTGCCTTTTTTATCGCAATCCTATCTGCCCATATAGCCAATCTTAACTTTGAATCCCAAGATTTTTTGTTTTTACCGAGCATCCTCTTTATAATTTTCAAAACACTCTTGTTGCTAGATTTTGCCTCACCATTGGCTTGTGGATGATATGGGGCAGAATAAGAAACATTGATGCCATATGTTCTACAAAACTCTCTGAACTCATCAGACCTGAAACACATCCCATTATCTGTAATCACTCTCAATGGTGTACTGAATCTAGTAATAATGTTATCCATTAAAAAGTTGATTAGAACTTTACTTGTTGCTTGCTTGGTTGGGATTGCCTCCACCCATTTGGTGAAGTAATCAGTGGGCACTAGTATCCACCTATGTCCTCCACTTGATTTCTCTTATCTTTCCCCAATGAAATCAATCCCCCACTGATGAAAAGGGGCTTCAACCTGCATAGGCTCGAGAGGTAGAGCTCTTTGATACTTCATTTTGCCTGATAAATTTTGACATGCTTCACATTTTTTTACATATAAAAATGAATCATTAAAAAATTTTGGCCAGTAATAACCTGCCCTGAGGATTTTATGTGCAATTGTCTTTGCGGAATAATGGCCTCCAAAAACCCCTTCGTGCATTTCTTTCAAAACATGATCAGTTTGTGACTCATCCAAACATAATAGCAACATTCCATCTTTGTTTTTACAGAATAAATCACCTTCTATAAATATATATTTAGAGGCCTGTAGTTTCAAAGTTCTTTTCTAGTTATCATTGAATCCTTCTGAGCACTTTGTGTTTCTGAGGTAATGCATGATGTATGTGTACCAGGGTGTGTGCTCAATACTTGCAATTGCATTTCCTTCTTCTTGTACATTGTAAATTTGGTTTTCCTCAATGTTTTCTTCTGCCATTAACTTGGCCAATCCTTGGCCTCTTATCAATTTAGTAATTTGTATTTCCATATCAAATTCCTAAATTTTTTTAATCCACTTGCACCTCTTCCCTTTCACTTCTGATTGTGTCAAGATGTCCTTGACTGCTGTGTGAGGAACATAAGCAGTCACTTTGGCTCCAACAAGATACGGTCTAAAGGCTTTTGTGGCCTTTAATAGTGCAAAGGCTTGTTTTTCCATTATGTCATACTTTAACTCCGATCCCTATAAAGATTTACTAAAGAAAGACACAGGTTGCTCATTACCATCCTCATTTTTTTATAACATGATAGTAGCTATTGTATGCAAGGAAGCAAATGAAAATATTTGAAAAGGTTTTGTGAAATTAGGAGACTTGAGGAAAGGGGGTTCCTTAATGGCTCTTTTAATGGATACAAAGGCTTCTAATGCTTCTGGGGTCCATTCAAATTTTTTTCCTTTCTTTAGCATTTTTGATATGGGTTTGACAATTTCAGCAAAGTTGGACACAAACCTCCTAACAAAATTAATCTTCCCAAAGAATGATTGGATGGATTTTACATTTTTAGGGATAGGAACCTTATCTATAGCCTCAATTCTCTCAGGATCTATCCTAACTCCCTCTTTTGATACAATGTGTCCTAAGAGTTTTCCCTCTATAACAGCAAAATGACATTTCTTCGGGCTCAAACTAATGCCATATTCTAAGGCTTTAATGAATATTTTTTCAAGATGTTCTATATGATCTTCAACCTTTTTTGAGTAAGTTGTAAGGTCATCTTGATACACCACCATAATAGCATTGATCAAGTCAGAAAATGCTAAGTCCATAGCCCTTTGAAAAGTTTCTCCCTGACCTTAACTTGGTTCTAACCAAAAAAACCATCCATCATAGATAGCAGCTCACACCTAGTTACCTTATGCAGTATAGCTTCCATGTTAGGTAGAGGGTAGTTATCTTTGAGAGATGCTACATTCATATTTCTGAAATCTACAAACACTCTGATATCTCCATTCTTCTTTCTAACAAGAACAAGGTTTGACACCCATGTTGAATGCCTGACACGTTTAATGATACCTCTGTCTCTAAGTTTGGCCAATTCCTCCTGCATTTTTTGTTCCAGTGTGGGGTTAATGGTCCTTTGTTTCTATCTAAATGGCTTTATATCTTCTTTCAATGTGATTTCATGTTGAAATAAATCCTCCCTATATGCCTTGAGGTCCTCATAAGACCATGCGAACACATGTTTATATTTTCTTAACAATGAAATCAGCACTCTTCGGACAGTAGGGCTTATCTTCTTCCCAATATATACCTTCCTCGGTGATAGTTCAGTCCCTAAGTTTATTTCTTCAATATCTTCCCTTTTCATTGGTGTCTATTTCATAAGGGATCAATCACCTCCATCATATACTCTTTCCAATGCCATTAACCCCTTGGTAAGTTTATTAGTCTTAAGTTGTAGGATTTTCTTTCCGAATACTATCTGTTCTCCATGTATTTCTTCCACAAAGGCGTTGAAATCAATTTTCTGAGCCTCATACTAGTCTATATAGTGAAGGGATTTTAAAAGATCAGTGTCATCATTAAAAACCTGCCAACTATATATATTGTCCAGCACAACAAGTCTTGCTTTGAACTCAGCTTGGGACACTCCTGCTAGTGTGATATCATCTTGTTTTAGTGCTACATTTTCCAAGAAGTCTGCCATTATATTTTTTGATCTGTCCACCCAATCAATGGAAAAAGCATCAAATAGATCAATTGTATCCCATATTGCATTCCTGTACTAATTTAGTCTTTTATTTTTTGCTACATATTTTGATCTGATCTGAGATACAACCAGCTCCGAGTCTCCAAAATTTTTTAAGAGTTTAATCATGTGTTTACCAGCTAAATTCAATCCGGTCATTAAAGCTTCATATTCTGCTACATTGTTTGTACATTCAAATGCTAACAAAAATGAATATTTGAAAGTTGAACCATTAGGTGATATAAAAATTATCCCCGCTCCATTACCTTCTTGGCTGCATGCTCCATCGAAGTACATTTTCCATATCCCTTGTTGATTTTCAAAAATATTTTTATCAATTGGATCTTTGCTTACCAACTCAAGTTGAGATAGTTCTACTCTAAAACTTCCCAAATCAACATCACAGAAGCAATTAAGTGGCTCTTGTGGAGCACTTTAAACAATTTGATTCATTCTAGATTCTTTATACAATTTTACCCCTTCTCCATTCACTAGTATGGTGGCATATGATAAGTCAAACTATACATTGCCTCCTACTACTACAGTCCACTGTCTCGACAGAAGCATTCCAAACTGGGGAGGTGTGTCAATTATGGTTATGTCAATAGTGTAAGAAGCTTGTGGGTAATTTTCTAATCTTACTTCCACATTCTTCATTATTCCCACAACCGAGACAGGCCTACTATCCATGGCATAGTATTTACCTCCTTCCACATCTATCCACATACCGAGTTGCTTCATTACCCCTACTGGCATGATATTCATGGAGGCACCTGAGTCTATCATGCAATTTCTTACTATTTTGCCGCTTATGAGTAAAGTGGTGAAGAATGTGTCAATCTGTGGTGTGTTCATTAGGCAAGCTTCTGGAATTTTTACCTCCTTTTTATTATTCATTTCAAAAACTTCTTTATTTTCAAGGTTCATATTTTGATTCCCATTGGACATTAATTGTATAGCACCTTCCCTATACTCCTTGATCTTCATCATTTTGATTAATGGGATAGAAATATTCAATTGAGATAGGGCTTGTATGAAATCAAAGGATGTACCTTCAATTCTGATTACCTTTTTAGGTTCTATCAATTCTCCTTTCTTCTCTTCCTTTTCCCTTTTGGATGCTTGATTTGGCTTTTGCTTCTCAATGGGAATTCCTTTACTTTCCTCCTTAGGAGATCCCTTTTGTTCCCTTTTTTCGGGTTTTTTATCATATGTCGCTTTTGATGTCTCATTTGATACTTTTTTATTTTTTACAAATATCCCCCTTGGGACACCCTCATCTCTATTCATTGTTTTGTTTCTCAAACAATATTTGTTTCTTGCTTCCTCCACTGTTGCAATTTTCAATCTTTTAATCTCTTCTTCACATGGTCTCCTTATATTGCATCTATTAGTCTGACTTGATGCAACAGGGGGATTTTGCTCATTATCACTCTCTTCATGATCAGAAAAAACATGATGTTCTGCCATGTGAATATTGTATTTTTGGTGATCAACATTATACTCATATCCCTCCTCCTTTGAAGTTGCTTATTCTTGCTCCAAAGAGTTAAGAGTGTGGGAAGTCAGGTAGACATTCTGGTCTTCACCACCATCATTCTCTAATGTTTCTTCTTCTGGTATTGATTGAGTTGTTACACAATGCTCTTGGGAATGTGGCGCATAACAAACTGAGCACCAGGGACTCTTATCTACCATATATGCTCCCTTCCTTTTTAGTGGATCCGGTGTTTCCTTATTTCTTGGTCTATCATTTACCGGCTTCCCATCCTTCTAGTTTGTATTATAAGGCATGTCATGTAGCCTTGGTCTTTCATTCCTATATGTGTTCTCTTATCTGTTTGGGGGAACATATTGGGGAACCCTAGGGTTTTCCCTTTTAGAAAACATCCCTGCAGCTTTCCTATTGTTTTTAATAGTTAAGGCTATCTTTTGGGCCTCATCTAGATTCTTAGGACCTCTGTTTCTCAATTCATATCCTGTCTTGGGATCAAAGGCTTTCAAATAGATACTCAAAGCAGCAAGATCAGCCAACTTGGATGCCTGAGGTATTTTATTATGTAATTTAACAAACCTTTGGTTAAAATCAAAGGTTGACTCATTCTGATGCTTTTGGATAGTCACTAACTCATGCAAGGCAAAATTTGATGCACATTGATTCCCATACTGCTGAAGAAAATTTTCATGAAATACATGAGTGGAATAAATGGATGCAGTTGGTAGACTGTTAAACCAGACCCTGGCATCCTCAATCAGTGACATCATAAATAGTCTCATTTGTACATCCTCATACTACATATCCAAGTTCTGAATGATTACTTTAAAATTTCTTGGATGTTCCTCGGTTGTAACTGCATTACTTCTTGTGAACTTAGGGACCAGGTTCCTCCAATTGTTGTCCATAGGGTAAGGGTATATCTAAAATCCAGCAAGATCAAATTGTTAGTTGTGTATTGTGGAGGGTGATTTTGGAAGTGTTGATGCTGGTATAGTGGGTTAGTATTTGCCATATATTGTGGACCTTGTGGGGGTACATACTGTTGATGAGGAGGTGGTTGAATATTTCGATGTTGTGGTGGAGCATTTGTGTTTCTATATTGATTTCTAGGCTGATTTCGGTAGGCTTGAGGGGAATTTGATGGCTTCATATTGTTATTCTTATGAGGGGGTGTATATTTGGGTGAACCAGCCACTGATATTTTGACCTGAGCCCTCTACAACTTTAATTTTTCAAGTTCCTTCATGGCCTGAAGCCTTTGTTCATATTCTATCCTTGACCTTTCTGTCTCTTGCCTCATACATTTCCATTGTGCATCTGTCTCATCTTGGGTCATGATTTCATGGTTTTCTTTAGACACTAGCTCATATTCAATCCCTTCCTCAAAAAGTGCAGCTCTCTGATCACATTCAAATTCTCTCCTTTTCTCAGCTTCAAATTCAGCCATGAACTCTTCATCTTTATCATGGCTTATTCGATGGAAAGGATTTCTCTTCTATTCAAGGGTATGAAGCTCTTTAGATCGGCTATTCTCAATTGTTAATGCCTCATATGAATTGTGTGTTTCCATTGGTGGTTTTGATATTTTGTTTTTTCTGGCTGGATCTAGGTCATTGAATACCATCTTGCTTTGATCAATTTTATAACTTCATTTACCCTTGTCATTAGGACCATCTCCCACCTTGTACAAAGATCTCCTTCCTTGCATGTTGTGAGAAACTGTGATGGTCTGAACTCTAGGTTGATTCCTTTTTGATTTGTATCGTATTGTATCAGTCTCAATGCTTTTGTTCATTCAGAGTCGCCACCCACTTTTTCTAAAAGTGAGAAAAGATTTTGTTATTATTTTACCCAGTGGAGTCGATTTTCAAATTTTAATTATGGTTTTATTTTATTGACTTTATATGGAAGGTTGTCTACCACCGGACTTCTCTCTAGTTTTTTCCCCAGTAGAGTGGCCAATTTGTTGGGTCTCAAAAACGTTGGTTTGAATGAACCATGAGAGGTTGCCACACTCTCACTACGTTACTGGTCAACTAACAAGGCCAACCAATATGGTTGAACCCTCTACTCTTAAGGCTCTGCTAAACCTAGGCAGGTGCACCTATATGAGCAACACAAATTTTGAAATATGTTTCCTACTTGACCTAACTATCCACAAATGGCAATTTGATTGTCGAAAGATATGATCTTAATTTGGTATAAATTGTATATGCAATATCAAGGTGTGAATTAATATGTTCAATTAAGATATGTCAAATGAAATGAATAAAAATAATGTAATGAAAATAAGGGAGACCAATGCCTTATTGGGTAGAATGGAGTCAAATGAAAGCCTTTGATGAATGGTTTCTATCTAGCAATTTCTCTAATCATTTGGCATACAATTATGAGTTTATAACTGGTATAAACATGCAAGGATGCAATGATAAACCCTACTTGAGGCAGACTATCAAAATCTAATTATCTGATTCTTCTTACTGATCCAAATAACATTCCCAGGTTATTGTAATTGATTGAAAGGAATTTAATTCTTCATTAAAGAATCCAATAAATCAAATCACATAGAAACAGCAAATGTGCACTGATAAATCGAATATATACTTGATATTTCAATTTAAACAACCAAGAAGCATCAGATTGGAAACAATCAAATAATCATAGGAATTCAACAAATAATTGATACCAGAATGAAGCCACTAAATCAACAATCTTTCATTATCTTCTTCAAAATCCATACATGCAACATAGTCTCCTTGAATGCCATCATTCTAAAAATATAGTGCTTACAGTAGTCTATCCTATTCTAATTCTATCTTCTAACTCCTATCTACTATCCCAACAATGGATACTTATACATTTAGTTTGCAAAAGGACGTGTCCTTTCAAAAAAACTTAAGCATAAATGCTAATAGGTTTATCATTACCTAATTTATGTTAAGCCACAAATGAACTGCAGACATGTGCTCTGTATAATCCTAGTGCTTATGTGTCTTTGCATCTCCTAACACATCACGGATCACGATCTCTATCATCATCATTCATTCATTTTTCTCACATGCTTCATCCAACGTTATGTCTTTTGTAGTGGTTGTCTTCAATATCTCTTGGAGTATTAATTCACATTCGCCTTTCCAAGTAGTCGCTTCTTTCAGTTTTCCTTCATCATTGCAGAACTTAGTCAATCTGTCATTAGCAGCTTCTATCAATCCCTACACATCCCCTTGTAATTCATCAAAGAATTCCATGTGCTTATCCATGATACGACTAGCATTTTCAATTCATGTAGCATTAGGAGTACCCCTTTTCATCTCCTCAACTCGCTCTTGAATTCTATCATCCACTCTTCTATGTTCTTTTATAGCATCCACATATTGTGAATGTTTTCTCCAAATTTTATTTAACCAATTTTTTAAAACAACCTTCCTCTTTTTAATTATTGCAGTGTGTGTCCACTTTCCCTTGTGAGTATGCACTTCACCCTTCCCAATGGTCCCTTTCCTGTGAACTTTCACCCTGGTGAACATTTTTGTTGGCCCTGTTACAGCACCTACCAAGTCTTTTAAATATTCATTCTCTCTCAGCATTCTCTCATTATTGGTTTTGTACATTTCTCTCTCTGATCAATGCTTGGATATGGGCTTTATTCAACTTTGCTATAATGATCCCAATTTCTACAGTTGCAATAGGACCAGCCTCTCCAGCCTTCAGAGTCATGACATGTCTGAATGCCTTCTTAGTATCAATGACAATTGACTTCTTGTGAGGGGATACAAAGCCAAAATCATCAATGTTTCATCACCAGGATTGTATCTTGATCATGTATACACTTCTATCACCTTTTCTATGTTGAGCTTGTGGGTAGCATTGTTCTCCTTCAGGAAACTGAAAAAAACTAATGCAGAATTGAGATCCAAACCTAGGAAAATCATAACACCAGCCTTTTCTAACATCTCTCTTCCTTTCTTAGGGGTCATGTTTGTCATCTCTTTGTCCACCTCATCCCTTAAGCTCTTTAAAAACTGGTCCTCATTTCCTGGTGTAACATTGTCAACCAGTCCTCTTATTTCTTTTCCTTTTTGTTTTAATAAAAAAAATTTGAACTCTGATGTTTTCACAAATTCATCATCTGCTATAAAAGATCTATAATCTTCATGTCTCATATCCACATCCATAGTTTCCTCAACATTTGTTTCTCTGGTAGCATAGGTATAATCTTGAGTCCTTATTCTTGATACCTTTCCTGATGGGCCTTGTGGCCTATCACCTTCCAATACTCCTTTAATGGAGGATAACAACTCAGCATCTACCAACTCTTGATCATGCTTTTCAACTACTATTTCTACTTCTTCTGCCTCCAAGTTTCTAATTATGTCATCAGATTGATAGGGCACATACTAGTACCCTCCAAAATTTATCCTTTGTCTGGCATAATGGATATATCCCTCTGGATCAATTTTTTTTCTTGATGGCGCTCTTCTCATGTTGTAATGCAATAACTTATCCAGAATTAAATTGTAGCCCTCCTTTGCTAACACAGTAAAATCACCAAAACATAGTGTACTTGGCATAAAATCTTGCTTCCCATATAAACTTAAGTTCATGACACTGGAGAAATCCATTTGCCTAACAATCTCTAAGTATGCAATTCTATCTAGGACTATTCTAGGCAAAATGAATGGTGTATCCTCAAAACCATAAACCCTAATCATAGTGGCATTTTCTAAACAATACCAATCCCCCCAGTTTTGGTTGATTGGTCCATTATAATCCTTAGGCCTAAGAAACATCTTTACTTCCTCAGATAAGGAATAATCACAAGGATGATTAAAAAATATATATAAAGGTTTCACAAAGTTTTCTTCAAAATGCAAGAAATTAGAATTAGCAAACCTGTTGTCCCAAACAACAGTCCATAACTGAATAAGAAATGGTTTGCCTTCCTTATCAGATTGTGAAATCCTCAGCTCCAGGGGCCACAATCCTAACTCCTATCCAAAATATAGCACTAAGTGCATCAATAGTGAATAATTCCTGAGGTGCAAGACAGAGGCTCCATTCTTTATTGCTATCAACCCTGCATCCAGCTCCTTAAACACATGTGAAGCATAATCAAAAGATTTGGAATTATGATACTGAAAATCCACAGCAATCACCATGGGTACAATTGTCATATGCTATGGGACCTCCATCCCCAATACCTATCCCACTGAAAAATAAGTGTACTTCAGGTAGGGTTCAAAGAGATCCACATGAAATGGTGGTCCCTCACTGTCTTCCATTGAAGCAGGTTTTCCATGACACCTAATTCTATGCAGGGGTAATCTCCAACCTTTGTAAATGGTATCCATTCTTCTGAATTCAGTGTCGAGCTCCTCACTTATTATCTTCTCACTGCATATTCCTTCCAATTTGAAAACCTCACTTATTGCATTCTCAGATATATGTATCAATAGACTCCCTGATGAATCACATATAGCCTTATTCTTTAGGTTATAATGACCAGCCAACAATTTTACCAATTCGACATTAGGGCACACCAGTTTTCCTAAATTGATCCTCCACGGGTTACATATTGGTTTGAAAGGATTTCTCCTATGGTAATGGAAAATTAACAACTCGTATCCTCTCATTGGGGTCTAAAAATCTCCTATGAACCTACATTTGTCATCCAATTTATCTACTTCCACCTTGAGTTGTGCAAAACATCTTGCTTTAGGTTGAGAACTAGGCAGCTGGTCTATAAGATCTTGGTTCAATTTTCTCTCAGTGCCCTATGGTCGCGTTTCATTTTTTTGTTTTTTATTCTTTCGTTGGCTACCCTCCCCATGTTTTCTTCCTTTCACCTTTTTTGAACTAGTGCCTTCCATTTTCAAAATTCACAAATTTTCAAAGGATGAGAAACTTACTGTATTTTTCCTGCAATCGAAGTCAGACGAATGCCCTAATTGTTCTACTTATTCCCCTGCTCTCCTTCACTACCAATTCTGTGAAACAATGATTTCAATTAAGGACACTCTGATATGCAAAATATTTTATGCTTTGTGGTGCCATTAATGTCTTTACTAAGACATGAATGCTGCAAGTTTTTTAATATTCTCGCTATCACATCAGGGATCATATCGGCAAGACATTTCAAATCTCTAGCCGATCCGTCTGTTCAATGTTCACCCATCTGCTAAGACGTCTTGCAGTTTCCCCAACATCATAAGTCTCCCCGATAGTTTTTTCCTTTCTCTTTTTATATCGCCATGACCTTCACCGAAGAAAACTATTGCCCAGACTTAACGAATCGGGCCAACTATTCTTCACCTCACTCCGAAAGCTCTTTGTCTCACCGAGATGTTCACTTTGTCAACTTAAGTCATCGAGACCAAGTAATTGTTCTGCCGATAGAATGATACTCGCTGTGATGTTTCTTAATCTCTCTGCTAATACATATCTCACCGATACATTTCTTCTTCAGCGAGACCACACATATTGTCTTCTCGACAACCCTTATCTCCTTACGCCTAGCTATGTCGGTGTGACCCAAGGGGTCAGTAAGACTCCCCGAACTCTCCCTGGCATCATTTGTCTTACCGAATGAGTCTTCCCTTTTCTTTATTGGCAAGACCAGTAACACTTTGGGCATTACTTTGAAATCTCACTCCGATGACCATAATCTCTCTGATAGACTTTATGATATTCCAATCGATAAAAGGAAACTTAGCTCGATATGACCTTACATCATCACGCCGATACCTTTTGTCTTGTCGATAAGAAATGTAAACCCACATTCTCTTGGTGTATAACTTTGTCGGTATGATGCATCTGATGTCTTGTCGATATATTGAGGAAATGTATATTATCATCGGTGAGACCTGCATCAACTTATGTCGATATTTTCAAATGTTAAAGATTTAATGTCAGATGAAATTTATGGGGCTATATGACAAAATTTTATCTGAACTTTCATCAAAAAATGCTATGTGAGGAATTTTATGTTTGTATTATGAACCTTTTTGGGAAAGTAATAAGCATGAAGGGTTAATCAGGTTATCAAGATTTCATAGTTCCAAGAGTGGTTCCATCTAGGGATGAATTATTGTGAGATCATTGCAAGGATCTAGATCTTTGGGTGAGTAGACGAAACATAATGGATGAAAACAAGTGGATAAATCTGTAAACTGGCAATAAATTTTGTAAAGGCATCCTAGCTTGTGTTCCATACACTAATTCATATGGGGATTTTCCAATTGCATTTTTTATAGTAATCCTATCTGCCCATACAGCCAATCTTAACTTTGAATCCCAAGATTTTTTGTTTCTTTCGAGCATCCTCTTCATGATTTTCAAAAGACTCTTGTTTCTAGATTTTGCCTGACCATTGGCTTGTGGATGATATGGGGTAGAATAAGAAACATTAATGCCATATGTTCTAAAAAAATCTTTGAACTCATCAGAACTGAAACACATCCCATTATCTATAGTCACTCTCAATGGTGTACCGAATGTAGTAATAATGTTATCCATTAAAAATTTGATTATAACTTTACTTGTTGCTTGCTTGGTTGGGATTGCCTCCACCCATTTGGTGAAGTAATCAGTGGCCACTAGTATCCACCTATGTCCTCCACTTGATTTCTCTTGTATTTCTCCAATGAAATCAATCCCCCACTGATGAAAAGGGGCTCCAACCTACATAGGCCTGAGTGGTAGAGCTCCTTGATACTTCATTTTTCCTGAGAACTTTTCACATGCTTCACATTTCCTTACATATGAAAATGAATCATTAAAAAATTTTGGCCAGTAATAACCTGCCCTGAGGATTTTATGTGCAGTTGTCTTTGCAAAATAATGGCCTCCACAAACCCCTTCATGCATTTCTTTCAAAACATGATCAGCTTGTGACTCATCCAAACATAACAGCAACATTCCATCTCTATATTTCCATAATAAATCACCTTCTATAAATAAATATTTAGAGGCCTGTAGTTTCAAAGTTCTTTTCTGGTTATCATTGAATCCTTCTGGGCACTTTGTGTTTCTAAGGTAATGCATGATGTTTGTGTACTAGGGAGTGTGCTCAATACTTGCAATTGCATTTCCTTCTTCTTGCACATTGTAAATTTGATTTGCCTCAATGTTTTCTTCTGCCATTAACTTGGCCAATCCTTGGCCTCTTATCAATTTAGTAATTTGTATTTCCATATCAAATTCCTGAATTTTGTTAATCCACTTGCACCTCTTCCCTGTCACTTCTGATTGTGTCAAGATGTCCTTGACTGCTGCATGAGGAACATAAGCAATCACTTTGGCTCCAACAAGATATGGTCTAAAGGCTTTTGTGGACTTTACCAGTGCAAAGGCTTGTTTTTGCATTATCTCATACTTTAACTCCAATCCCTGTAAAGATTTACTAAAGAAAGACACAGGTTGCTCATGACCATCCTCATTTTCTGTAACATGACAGTAGCTATTGTATGCAAGGAAGCAAATGAAAATATTTGAAAAGGTTTTTTGAAATTAGGAGACTTGATGAAAGGGGGTTCCTTAATGGCTCTTTTAATGGATACAAAGGCTTCTAATGCTTCTGGGGTCCATTCAAATTTTTGTCCTTTCTTTAGCATTTTTTATATGGGTTTGACAATTTCAGCAAAGTTGGACACAAACCTCCTAAAAAAATTAATCTACCCAAAGAATGATTGGATGGCTTTTACATTTTTAGGGATAGGAACCTTATCTATAGCCTCAACTCTCTTAGGATCTATCCTAACTCCCTCTTTTGATACAATGTGTCCTAAGAGTTTTCCCTCTATAACAGCAAAATGACATTTCTTCGGTTTCAAACTAATGCCATATTCTAAGGCTTTAATGAATATTTTTTCAAGATGTTCTATATGATCTTCAGCCTTTTTTGAGTAAGCCATAAGGTCATCTTGATACACTACCATTATAGCATTGATTAGGCCAACAAATGCTAAGTCCATAGCCCTTTGAATATTTTCTCCCGCATTTGTGAGACCAAAAGGCATTCTCACATATACATATGTTCCCCATGGGGTTGTGAAAGTTGTTTTATACTGCTCACATTCCCTAACCTTAACTTGCTTATAAACAGAAAAACCATCCATCATAGACAGCAGCTTACACCCAGTTACCTTATGCAGTATAGCTTCCATGTTAGGTAGAGGGTAGTTATCTTTGAGAGATGCTACATTCAGATTTCTGAAATCTGCACATAGTCTGATATCTCCTTTCTTCTTTCTAACAGAAACAAGGTTTGACACCCATGTTGAATGCCTGACAGGTTTAATGATACCTCTATCTCTAAGTTTGGCCAATTCCTCCTACGTTTTTGGTTCCAGTGTGGGGTTAATGGGCCTTTGTTTCTTTCTAAATGGCTTTGCATCTACTTTCAACAGGATTTCATGTTGAAATAAATCCTCCCTATATGCCTTAAGGTCCTCATAAGACCATGTGAACACATGTTTATATTATCTTAACAATGAAATCAGAATTCTTCATAAAGTAGGGCTTATCTTCTTCCCAATATATACCTTCCTTGGTGACAGTTCAATCCCTAAGTTTATTTCTTCAATATCTTCCCTTTTGACTGGTATCTATTTCAATGCCTATTCGTCTGCACCATAACCTTATCTATCAAACATCTCGAGCTTATAGACAATGACCTACAAGGTACCACACCTCTCAACACCTTTACCTTAGTGGACCAATATGTTCATCTCATGGGATTGCGGAAAGATGAACGCCCCAACCGCAAAAATAGAAAGAATCAAAATCAAAATAGATCTCCTAGTGAAAACCTCCCTGAGGCACTTTGTGATTATGAAAAAGTAAAAACAAAGGGCGTATCTACTAGTGAAAACCTCAAAGAGGCACTAGAAGATGCGAACCATCATCTTCCCCTTGTAGGAACTCAATTATTTGGTCGATCATCCATTTTGATCAAAGAAACAAAACCAATAAACTTGGGAACTAAAGAGAACCCCAAGATCACTTATGTGGCTAAAGCACTATCATAAGAAGAAAATTTTACCATCACCAATCTCTTGAAAGAAGGAATCATCAACTTTTCCTAGACATAATCAAACATGCCCGGCCTATATCCAGCTTTGGTGGTACATCACCTCGATGTCCACCCCAATGCAAAACCTATTAAACAAAAGCTTAGAAAAATGCACCCTCAAGTGGCCCTATTGGTTAAGAAAGAATTAGAAAATTTGTTGGAAGTAGGGTTTATCCGACTAATCAACCACTCCGACTAGATCTCCAATATAGTCCCAATTGCTAAACCTTGCGGAGACATCAAAATTTGTGCAAACTTCCAAGATCTTAATAAAGCTTGTCCCAAAGATGATTTCCCTCTACCAAATATTGATATGTTGGTCGACCTCACTACAGGACATGAGATGATGTCCCTCATGGATGGTCTCTCTATCTATAACCAGATCAAAATTTCCCCTAAAGACCAACACAAGACAGCCTTTAAAACACCTTGGGGAACATTTTGCTATAATGTCATGCCTTTCAGCCTCAAGAATGCGGGGGCAACATACCAGTGGGCTATAACGGTTATCTTCCATGACCTCATTCACATAATAATGGAAGACTATGTTGATGATCTATTAGGAAAGTCAAGAACAAGGGAAGAGCGCCCCGCCATCCTTAAGAAGATCTTTGAACATCTGGAACAATACAAGCTAAACTTCAATCCAAAGAAATGTGTGTTCGGTGTCACAGTCAGTAAACTCCTGGGGTTCATTGTCTCTTGCAGAGGAATTGAGGTTGATCCCACTAAGGTCAAGGAAATCATGGAAATGCCTTTGCCTCATAATCTAAAATAGCTAAGAAGTCTACAAGGTAAGCTACAATCCATCCATAGATTCATTTCTCAACTTACCGACAAATGTTAGTCGTTCACACACCTCTTGAAGAAAGACATTGCATTTAAGTGGAGCCCACAATGTCATCTTTGTTTTGATCAAATTCAGGAATACTTGGTTCACCTGCCTATTCTCATGCCATCTATCCTAGGAAAGCCCCTCCTCCTTTATATTTCAGCTACTTTTGTGGCATTGGGGGCATTATTGGCACATCATGATGAGTCATCCAAAGAAAGAGCAGTTTATTCCATCAGCAGGAATTTGGTCAATTATGAGCTCAATTATTCTCCAATGGAAAAGGCATGCCTAGTCGTCATCTTTAGCTCCCAGAAACTCAAACACTACATGCTTAGTCATTCGGTTAACCTAATCTCCAAATTTGATCCACTAAAATATATGTTAGACAGGCCGCATGGCTAAATGGGTCATGCTACTAAGTGAATTTGACATAGAATACGTGGATCACAAAGTAATCAAAGGACAAGTCATTGCAGATCAATTAGCAGATGCTCCACTGGGAGATTCCTATCCTTTAGAGATAAAGTTTCCAAATGAAGGGGTCTTTGAAGTTTCGAAAGCCACCACACTGACATTATATTTTGATGGGTCCCACACTAACAATGGATCAGGAGTAGGAGTATTTCTCATCACCCCCAAGGTGACTACATACACAAACCATTCAAACTGGATTTTCCTTGCACCAACAATATTGCTGACTATGAAGCTCTCCTCACGGGTCTTAATATTGTCGTTCAATGGCGTATCTCACACTTGCACATCTTTGGTGACTCTCAACTGGTGATCAAGCAAGTTAATGATGAATTCCTCACAAAACATGACAAGTTGTTACCCTACAAACACATGGTGGATGACCTCAAGAAATATTTCTACTCCATCCAGTTCGATCAAATCCCCAGGATACATAATAAAATAGTTGATTCCATGGGCATTGTTCATTCTCTCCTGGACATGCCCAGAGATCGTACCAAATGCAAGTTCCTTGTAGAACAACTATTAATCCCTACATATGACATCCCTGAGAGCAAAATGATCTGACATTGTAGGCCCTGAATCCCCTTGGTACCAAGACATTTACACTTATCTTCATGACAAAACCCTACCATCTGACCTCACAAGAAACCAACAAAAATCATTTATCCAACGCACAGCCTACTACACCATCATCGGTGACATGCTTTATTGATGTGGGTATGATGGAACCCTCCTCCGATGTTTAAATGAGACCGAAGCATGCACTGTGTTAACAAAAGTGCATAGTGGTATCTATGGGGCTCATTCTAATGGTATAGCCTTAGCCAAAAGGATTCTAAGAGCAATATATTACTGGCCTACTATGGAGCATGATTCATGTGAGTTTTTCAAAAGGTGTCTTACCTATCAGCAACATGCAAATTTGCTTCACACCTCGGCACAAGAGTTGTAGCCTATCACGACACCATGGTATTTTTCATAATGGGGCTTTGATGTGGTTGGAAAGATCTACCCTCCATCCTTCAATGGTCACACTTTCATCATCACAGCCACTGAATACTTCACCAAGTGGGTGGAAGCCATACCACTCACTCAAATCACCAATGTTCAGATATCTAAGTTCATCCTCTACCATATCCTATGCAGGTATGGAATCCCCTCCACCATCATCACTGACAATGGAAAGCCATTCAAGAATAAGTGCATGAAATTCCTTTGTGAGAATTATCATATCCAACATTGTTGGTATACCCCCTATTACCCCCAGGGTAATGGTCAAGCAGAGGCAACAAACAAAACATTGATTAAAATCATTAAAAAGATGGTAAATAGCACTGGTCAAGATTGGCACCTCCACCTCCATCCTTCCCTTTGGGCCTAACACACATCCATATGCACGCCCACCGCTGCTATTCCCTATTCCCTTGTCTATTTCATTGAAGCCATCTTTCCAATCGAAGTCAAAATCCCCTCACTTCGAATATCACTAAAGAATCCGATCACTGACGAAGACACCCGGGTGGCACGACTTGCATAGTTGGAATTACTGGATGAAAAATGGGTCAAGGCCTACAACTATCTACAAGCCTATCAACACCAACTCAAGAGAAGCTACAATAAGAAGGTCTGACCTCATCAATTCAATGTTGGCAATTTAGTCCTCAAAGAAAATCAGCAAAATCAGTAAGATCGAGATAAGAAGGGTAAGTTTGAAGCTAATTGGTTAGGCCCTTATGTCATCACCACAAAATATGGTTTTGGAGCATATAGGTTGTCTACACCTGAAGGAGAGCCCCTGGAAGAACCCATCAACATCATGCAAAAAAAGTAAAAAATTGTCAAAAATACAAAAAAATAAAAAAAATCCAAAAATAGTAAAGAGAAATAATTCATCCTATGGTGAAAACCACCCCTACATGGTGCCTTGGATACGTATGATTGGTGAAAACCTAGTAATAGGCACCTTTTGTATAGAGCTTAATCATTATCTACCTCACATCCTAGTTATTTATGCTTTATACATCCAAATCTCAGTATCCTTATCATCC
This sequence comes from Sequoiadendron giganteum, assembly GCA_007115665.2. Taxonomy (NCBI): domain Eukaryota; kingdom Viridiplantae; phylum Streptophyta; class Pinopsida; order Cupressales; family Cupressaceae; genus Sequoiadendron; species Sequoiadendron giganteum. The sequence goes on from CM021102.1 coordinate 61,227,923, forward strand.
TTTCAATCATATCCTCCCATCCGCTTGCATCATCTAGTCACTTGGTATATTTTTGGTTGAGCATTGGATGAACATCATCCGCTATCCAACATCCTGAGCTTTTATCCTAATTTGAGCTTGTGTGTCACCTCGACACTTTGGTCGTTTCTATCTAGGATCATTCATCGTTTTTATCTCCATCTAGCTCCCATTTCATCATTGGCGAACTATGTTGCCCCTGCTTTTTCACGTAGGCAAGTTCAATCAGTTGATTTGCCCCCGGGACTGCTATTCTTGTCCTTTTTCTATCTGTATGTCTTTGGCGAACTACGTTGCCCCTATGCTTTCATGTAGGTAAGGTCGATCACTTGATCCGCCTCCAAGTAATTATGTCCTTCATCATCCATCACCATTGTCCACTTTTCAATCTTATTCATTGTTGGTCTTTCATCCTTTTCGAACTACGCTGCCCCTACACTTGCACATAGGAAAGGCTGATCATTTGATCTACCCTCAAGGCTTGTGTTTTCTTTTCTTTGGTAGTCAGTCTATCTAATCATTGTCTTCCATCATCTATCTTCATTGTCCTCTTTCAACTTTTATCATGGTCTTTTCCTAAACTACGAGGGCTCTATGCTTTCACGTAGGCAAAGCTGATCTTTGATCAATGCCCAAGCCCCTAGGTCTTTAGGGTGAGTCATTCTTGTGTCCCATTATCAAGGTATGTCCTTATCTCACTGATACCTCACAAAAATAATCCATTTGTGTCATGAGATTTAATCGGTTTTCGAATATCCTGCGTCATTGTCAATCTTTTAGTTTAGCATCCATCTTTGGTCTCAACAGGATGTATCTTTCCTAACAGACCACATCAACCCCATCCATCATCTTGATCCTATGGAAAATGATGTTTTAAAATTGATTGCAATCTTTTGATACTTTTGGTTTTTGTTTATCATTTGAGCTCCCTATCATTACTCGTCAAGGCCGCCATAATCTCTTATATTATGGTGTGTTTTGACTAGTTTACATAGGGGAATATCTTGATTTTTCTTTTGTCTAATGTTTTCCTGGTTGTCCCCCATAGTACCCACCAAGACCCCTGAGGTATTGCATTATGTTGGGACATCCTTCTGTGCTTGTGGTTATTCCAATACTTGGCCTGACCAAAGTCATCATGACTTTGGGGTATTGGGATAGTCTTCTTGTTTGTTGTGTTTGTTTATGCATTAGACACTAATCTACTTTGGTCCATATACCATGGTAACTAGTGTCTTGTGCTATAGAAAAATCAATGCTCTGAAGATACTAACCTGCATTAGGATTGCATTTCATTTTCTCCTCCATTGCATTCATGTATCCTTCATCCCTTCTTTTCCCTTGACTTAGTATTTTGGATTGTGCAAACGATGATTCCCTCCATCTTCCCCTTTCTTCTCAGGAGTCCTAGGGTTCTTGATAGGTGTGGTCACACACCCATCACCTTCTTCACCCTTACCATTATGCAGAACCTTATTTGTATTTAGGCTCACATTACATTTACATTTTAGGTTCATTAAACTGCATAATCATTTTAAGTTGTGTAGGTTAATTTTAATTAATTATCCTCTGCATCTTAAAATTCATGTAATCAACATCTTCATGTTAGTTCATATCATTAGGTTCATTACCATATTAAACATCATGCATATCATAATAAATCATCCACAATAGAAATAATCATAACATCCATAACATCATATCCATTAGACATCATGCATCCATAAATAACCATCCCATTCTGCATATCATATTATCCACATATAAATAATCATAAAAATCATCCATCACATCATGCATCATCATTGTTAGCCATCATGCATATCACATAAAAAATAATCATAGAAATCATCCATCACATCCTGCATCATAAACGTTAAGCATCAACATAGTCATTATGTATCATAATCATACTACTAGATAGGCATAAACATAAATCCACCACATCATCCATCATCAGACTATAAACATACACATGTGCATAAATAAATCATCCATCACATAGTATCAATAAGGGCTCTCACATATCATATCAAAAATCACAAAAAATACAATATCCATCATGATGTCCATAATAATGCCCATCGTATACATCACAAAAAATATCCATCATGATGTCCATAATAATGCCCATCGTATACATCACAAAAAATATCCATCATTTATCATCAAAAATAAAGTACGAGTACAGGTTTCTGCTCTGATCTATGCTGCTCTGTACGGCATCCCATCTTGTACCTGTCAAAATTCAGGATCTTGTCCCTTTGATCCTATGAACCATGAACTACCTGCATCTAATCTCTATGGAGACTCTAGCACGAGTGCTCTGTGTGGTGGTGTCTCCCTCATGCTACTATATCCCCAGGTGTGTGTCCCTACTGACTGGGATGGCGCTGGCATCTGTGGCAGTGCTTGAACATATGGAGGTACCCATTGTGCTGGATCCGGCACTATCGAATAATAGGCACACATGTAGTAGCTTGCATCTCTCATGTACTCCTCCTTATCTACAATTTGTTGTCTGGCTGAGTCTCACTCCATCTTGTACCTATCCTAATATCCACAAATGGATCTCCTCTCCTGTGCCCAAGCACCCCGCACTAGACTAGCTACTCAATCTTTGATCCCATTTGTGACACCTACTCCAAGGCTCTATCCATCTCCTTCTACATTATCTGTACCTATTCCTATAGTACCTGACCCCCCTCCCCTAGCTCACCACCCTATGCTACTTGCACCTGTGCCATGACTGCATCTCTCTCCCCCTACAAAACCTGCACCTGTGACTGTAAAGCATCCCTCTTAGTCTCCATCACTTGTACCCATGCCCTCATCATATCCTCCCTCTCCTACATCAACCCCATATCTTCCACTGTCTCCTCTGCCACCTCTATCCTATCACGAAACTCATCTTGCTCCTGCCTCAACTCCCTCCTCTCTCTTAGCAATCCCTCCACCTACCTCCTCAGGTCCTCCATGTCCCTCTCTACCTCTATCAAGGCCTCTATTGATATCAACTCTGCTCCTCCCCTAGCCTCTCGTTGACCCCCTACCTACAGTATAGTCATGGTAGCCTCTAATCTATCCCTCTCCCATCTCGTTGACTCTCCTACCTCATGCTCCCTCGCAACCTCTCACTCTAATCGAGTCACCTTAGCCTATAGTTTGCCCACCTCTGCTCGTAACTCCTATATCTTTTCCTACAACCTCTCTCCCTCCCTCCGCATCACCGTCTCATGTCGTGGTATCACATTAGCCACTACCCAAAACTCTCTCTTTAAGTCTTCTTGCATCATGCATGTTATTGGAGCTAATATGGTGATGTAGATTACAAGATCCATTCAAGCATTCAAAGTCATTATTTCAAGCAAGATTCAAAGTTCAAGATCCACATCCATTGAAGCCATTCCATGCAAGTTGCAGATTTACATTTGAAGGTTTATGCAAGGGTTTGTTGAGTGGTAACATAATTTTTTTCATTCTGTATTTCCTTTTTCATGTTTTATTTCATTTCAAGGGTTGATTACCAAAGCAGGGTTTGACCAAGGCAAACCCCCATTCACCAAAAACAAAACATTTTTCCCTCTTGATTTGTGATTACATATTTAGGTGGAAGAAATCTTGAAGATCTCTTAAAGAGCAAAATTGAAGTTGTCAAAGTTGCAAAAGTTGTCATAAAATTTGTCATCTCACAGAAACTCACTTGCAGAATTTATTTCCAGCTTTTTGAACCTGAAATCTAAACAAATTGGAAGATTCAGATCTATATCAGAGGCTCTTGAAAGTTCCAAACAAACCCTAACTCAGGACCCATTCACCCCTAGGCGAATGATTCCCAGATCAACTTCAAAAAGTGACTTTTGGTGACTAGTACACGTGTTTTCCCTTCTCAAATCTGCATTTCATTTTTGGTTTTGTTAGTATTGAGTTTAATCTTCAAGATCCAAGTTATAGATTGCATTTTGGAATTGATTTTCTATTTTTAATCTTTCTCCCCAAAGTGTTGTTTGACCTAGACCCCTGTCTTGACACAAAAAGGAAATTTGTAGATTCTCACCCTGACTCGATTCACCTAAGGGTTGTTAGTCAATTTGAGGTGGGGATCTCATTTCCTAATGAAATAGAAAGAGAAATAGGTACCTAAGTGGTTCATCAATCCGATTTTGGTAACCCACCTACTTTTTCTTTATTTCAGTAATAAGGATCACTTGACCTATCTTAAGGCCCCCATTAAATTTGGAAAGGTACTTGACACATTGAAACTATTGTAGAGAGAGAGAGGAGCTAATCAAATTAATTACACTTGTTGCATGAAGAGAGGATATAGACAACCCTAAATATGGAATTAATTTTCAAGGGTAATGAATCAAATCAATTTTATTTCTTTATCGTGGTTGAATGGAAAAGATTTAATAAAAATGGGTACAAGTTGATTTTATTTTCTTGATAAAGCCTCACATAAAATCACAAGTGATGGTCAATTAGTATTATGGATGGACTAGCATGTTTTAACTATTGGTTCATCTAGTGGTCTAGATGTCTATTTTCCCATTACTAAAATGGGTTTTTTTGCCCTATTAACTATAGGGTTTTAGTGATCACTAGCCACTTAGAAGATAATAATTAAGGAAAATAAATTTCCCATTAATTGTGTTATTTTCTAGGAATATTGACCCATCATGGTCTAATGATATGATAAGGAACCTACCTAGTTAGATAATCATGCAAGCATAACTTTCTAACAGTCTTTTCCAAGGAACAACACAGCTAATGAGAGTTAATTAGGGTTGAGGATGTCAATCTCTAATACTATTCTAATTTTTCTTACGACCAAACTACCCTTTATTTTTATCATCCAACCATGAGAATAATAATTCTCCTAGACTAATATCACTTGAAAATCCCATTACCAATTGAACTATAGGGTCTTAATACAAAAGTTTGAGGTATCTTTTATCTACCAAAAAGTTGGCATATCCACTTATCTTTTTAATAAATTTCCAATATTATCTTTCAAGATCACCTTTAACACAATTGATTAATAGGTAAGTTTTATGGAATAGTGACCTATTCTAAACACCTATTTCTCTTCCTCAAAGCTAACATCATCACAAATAAAAATCTTTCCCCCCCTTAACAATAAATTGGTTAAATTCTGGCTATGAGACTGGTGATTCAGCGGCGAAGTGGGAAGGAATTTTTTATGATGATGATTCAGACTTTGAGGAGTTGTTAGAGGAAATCAGTGACTTTGTGGAGGGTTCTGAGGCTTCTTAATCTTGGTAAAAGGGATATGAAATAGACATTGAGGTTAAAGAAGCGGTGGTGTCCCCTAGGAATAAGAGTGTCAAGGGGAAGAAAAAATGTCTCAGGAAAGAGAAGAAGTTTGTTAAGAAGAAGGTGGAGGTGTCTAATGTCATGGAGGAAGCCCCTGATTTTGATATTAATCTTACTCTGGGTGCAAGTAAAGTGGGTGATTTGGAGTCCCCTATTCAGAAGGATGGTCTAGGTGGTGGTAAAGGCATCTATGGATCTGTGCAACTGATGGAGGGTATTGTGCAGGGGAGTGAGGGTGTATGCAAGCAAAAATGGTCTGGAGCATTACATATAATTAAATACTTGCTATTTGATTAATATTATTAATTCTTCTACTATTATAAATAAATTGTTAAATTTATTTATATGGTTCATATTCTAGTTCTTCTTTTCCAAAATTCACTTTATTTTTAAATTAATTAAATAGACAAATTAATCAATTTGTTATTTAATTGGTTTTCCATCTTCCTATTAAATTTGAATTTTTAAATTCAAATTGGCATATTCTTCTAAAATTGGTTAAAATGCACAAATGAATTAATTTGGCATCTTGCTAAATTTTTTATTTTTTTTAATTAGATTGCAGGAATCGGGTAGCACGACCCCCTATAAACTGCAGTGCGCCTGGTAAAATTTTTAACATGACCGGTGGCGCTAGTGCAACATGCCCTCTAGTACCACAGGGGTGGGGGAGACTAGACCTTGTGACCAACCTCCTACAACAGGAAAGATTTAGCCAACCAAGCTAGGGCCCCAACCCCTAGCATCTTGCTAATTTACCATCTTCTTTTAAATTGAATTTTTAATTCAATTTAAGAACATTTCTACATATTTGCTCTAACCACCTCCAACTCACTTGCCACCTCATCATGTGTCTCACAAAAATGAATTTTATAAATTGGAAAATATGAAATATCTTCAACAAATTTGCAACCAATTTGGAACTAACTGAGACACATAGCTCCTCCTTCTCTGTGATTCCCTTTAACACTTGACAATTTGTCTTGTTGAAGGGAACCATCTCCTTGATTCCCTCTAACCTCCTAATGCTCGACCATTGATGTCATAGGATTACAATCCCAACCATCCATTGTTGCCATATCACCTTGAGCCTTAGAAAATCTATAAATAGGACCCTTTGCTACATCTTTTCAACAAGGTGGAATTCAACAAGTTTATGCTGCAAGAATTTCATTGAAGTTTGAAGGCACTTGAAGAGCATTGTAGTTGTATTTTAGCATTTTAGCTTGTTTTATCATTATCATGGAATTTCCATTTTAGTATTTAGCTTTCTTGCATTCTCTCACAAAGTATTGTCTTTATCTTTGCATCATTAAATCTAGTTTCATTTCAACAGCAATCTCTTAACATAGATCATTCAGCAATTTATTTTCAAAAACACAAAAATATAGGCATGTAGGCATTTTATTTTGCATGGTGAAATAGCTACTCATTTCTTAGGTTGTCATTCTATACATTCATGTGAAAAAATAATTTTGAGAGCATGGATTGAAGAATCACCAAGAATAAATAACGATGATATGAGTTTGAATGCAGGATTGTAATAGTTCATTTTATTACTTTTGCTTCATTAGATGTAATACATGTCATTGCTTGTGTGCTGTTTATTTTTTATTATTAACACTCACTGATGCATATTTTACACCACACATAAATTGGCACCCACCGTGGGGCCCAGCCCCAGATTTAATCCATTTTTTGTCAAGTTTTATTTTGTAGGTTCCGTCAAAATATCTGAAACGGCACATACAAATTTTTCTCTAGTGCATTTAGACTCTATTTCGACGCATTGGGTTGTTCTTCAAGTGCATTCAACTTCTATTTTGGTGCATTAGGTCTCTGTTCTGACACATCTTGCTACTATTTCGGTGCATCAGGGAGTTTTTAAATTATTTTTTGTGCTTATCCAGTTTAGCGCATTCAGTTGATCATTCAACACATTTGGTTATTCTTTTAGCGCATTCGGTCTGATTTTTAGCTCATCTAGTTACTGTAATGTTGCATCTGGTTTTTACTATAGATTTTCCAGATTCTTGAAATTGATTCTCTATTTTTCTATTTTCAGGAACCTTTCAAGCAATCAAAGACCTTTTTGAAACCCATAAAAGACCATTGTCAAAGAAAAATGGAATAAAACTACTAACCATTATCCATAGGATTAAATCTAGTTGTTATTTTATTTTTGGTTAAGTTAGGAATCTAGCATAACTAAGAAGGTTAATTTACAACCATGTTTTTTCTGTTTGGAGTGGTAGGTGAGTATGCTCTCCCCTTAACTGGGTGATCAGAAAGCTAGACCCATTCACTTTATTTGTATTTTTAACCTTAGAGGGCCTGCCTCCCCTCTTTGAAAGGAGGGAATGACCCAAAATGATAACAGGCTAAGGCCAAGCCCTTACAGCCAGTATATAAAACTAGGACTTGAGGAAATTTCAAGGACCACGAATGGTTATGCCGACAAGTGATTCCCTTAGTACCTATGAGGTACGTAAAAACCTGTAGAGCTTAACCTCTATAGGTTGGTATTCCTCCTTAATGGAGCTAATCTTGGCATATGTCTAGCCCACCCATAACGGAATTCCCTTACTAAAAAAACCCTTGTTGTAGTAAGCCCAATTACCTTTCTATTCTTTGGTGCAGCAACAATCATTATGAAGGCATCCACATTTTCGCAATTTTTAGTAGAGATGATCAACTTGCCATGGGAGATTCATGGGAGTTGGAAGCTTGGTTGTCCTGAGAAGTGAGTGCACTATAAGGGGGAGCCTCTGTAGCCAAGCTTCTGAATTCATCTGCTAAGAATATGCGGTTGGAGTAAAATCCGTGTGGAATCCAAAAGAATATAGTCTTACATGGCCTAGGAAACGTGCTTGTTTGATGTCTTTTACCAATGTGTTTTTAAACCAATTTCAAAAGCAAACATCACACAAACATATTCAATCATTGATTCAGAAGAAAATCCAACTTAAACAGTCCAAATTCACTATAAAAAACTAGAAAAATTATCAAACTGTCAAAAACCAGAAAGTACTTTCTAGTTTAGCGTATCCAGTGACTGTCCCAGCACATTGCTTGCATCTTTTAGTGCATCCTGCCTCTGTTCTAGCACATAGCTATCATAAAATAGTGCATCCCACAATCTATCATAGCACATCCCTATCATTTTGTAGTGCATTCATTTCCTGTTCTGACGCATACAGTATTTCATACGGCTCATTTGTACCTTCCTATATCACATTTGAGTTTTAGCACATCTGAGCATTATTTTGGTGCATTGGGTAAATCTACAAACAGAGAGTTAATTTTGACCTGCTATTTATAAATTAACATCAGATTTAGGGGTCCCCTTTCAAACAACATCTTGTCCTTGTCATAATTTTTCCTCGACCTTGTTGAAGACAAAATCATCTTATGTTAAGGGATTGGAAATCAACAAAATTTGTGAAGAAATCCTTTGCTAAGAGAATCAGAAAACCCAAGAAGCCACTTAGCTATAAGAAACTTCAGAGAAAGAGGTACTTCTTGTATCAAATTAGGAAGGTCTTTTTGGATTATCAAACTTTCCTCCATAGATATCACGACTTTTATAGAGGATATACTAACGATGTTTCTTTAGAGCCTATCTTCACGAGCCTATTATCAACGAAGAGCTCTTTCACAAAGACATAATCATAGTCAACCCATTCGTCATTCTTAAATTCCACAACCTACAATACAATACTCTAACCATCCAAATCAATTCCTACAATAGAAAAATCATAGCCTCAAACTTGTTGAAACCTACATTCTCAAGTGAAAATCTCTCATATGATCCTTGATCAAGCATTCAAAAGTGCCTCCTCATCATCCCATTTTCTGATTTAGCAGCTGCATCTCACCATCAGGATTTATCATCCCTCGTCTCGAAATAAATCTTGCTCAACCAGATTTCAACCAATTCTTTTGGCACTCCCCAAACTTTGGTCAAACGTTTATAAAATTTTCATCACTTGTATGCCTGTCTTAACAAGATTGAAAAAGCAAAAATTAGAGAAAAAAGGAATTGGAAACTAGGAAACCATGGTAGAAAGAGAGGAAAATCCCTTTTTTGTAATTCATCCAGACGAGGTTGAAGAGATAACAAAGGAAAAAACAGAGCAATCCCAACAAGACCCAAATTTCCATAAGTTCATGGAAAGGATTTTTTAGAAAGAAGGAGAGAAATACCTTTTAATTTTGGAAAATTAAGGAGTCAAATTACCTGATGATTTTGATGTCACGAGATTGCAAAAGACTCCTAAGAAAATAGAAACGAAAATACCAATGGAAATGAGGAGAGAAACAAAGACTAATGATCCCATGGATGCCTTAACACAACAGATACAAGCCCTTCAACAACAAATGCAAAACATGCAAATGGGGGCTACTAAGAGGTATTCCATACAAGATATATTCCCTTACCCATTTGATCCAAGTGTAAACATGATACCATTCCCTAAACACTACAAATTCCCAAAATTTGATAAGTACAACGGAAAAATAGATCCCATTGATCATGTAAGGGAATTCATAACCATGAGCTTAGAATTTTCTCATGAAGACACTTATCTAATGAGGTTATTCCCATGCAGCTTGGGAGGATAGTGTGTGTAGTGGTTTTCACAACTACCTTCGGGAATTAAAACTTTTGAGGAATTGGTTAACAAGTTTATCATGCAGTATTCATTTAATATCCAGCACAAAATCATGATGAAAGACCTTTGTAATGTCAAATAGAAGAAAGAAGAATCATTCCTAGTATTCTTGCAAAGGTGGAGAAGGTTATTTGAGAGGTATCCCCGCCCCATACCAGAAAAGGAAAAGATGGAGGTGTTTATCGATAACCTGAATGATGACATGACCTATAGGCTGGAATTACAATAGCCCCCCACTTTTGAAAATCTAATCAAAAATCAAGGAAGTCTTAGTCAAGAGGGGCATCTTGAAAATATATAACGAGAACAACTCATCTAGCCCCTCTAATAATGATAAACTGAATTTTTTGCATAAATACAAGAACAATAACAATGATAATTCTGTAGAAACACGTAATGCCAAACCAGTTTTTAATCGATTAGGAGTTACACCCAAAGCTAACAAAACTACCAATCCTAACACAAATCAAAACAATGCCAATCAAAACACGAACCAGGGCAATAATCAAAGCAATAATAATCCTCCACCTAGGCTACCATATCAAACATGGAACAACCATAGAAAGTTTACTTCTTTAGGTCAATCCTACGAATCTGCATTGAAAGAACTTATAGCAGAAAATCTCATCACTCTCCCTGACACTCGAGGATTTGAACCCAAAGTAAAATCATATTTGTGGAATGAGGCTCACTTTTGCAAATTTCATCGATGCAAAGGTCACTTGACAAATAGCTTCATGCAACTAAAACATAAAATACAAGCCTTGATTGACAACAAGGTCATACAAATTGAGGAACCTTAAACAAACACCAATCATGGGGTGTTTAAAAATCCTTTTCCAAACTATGAGAAAGGGGAATCTTCCAACACAAATGGAAAGAGAAAAGGCATGAATTATTTTTATGACGGCACCATCCTTCATATCTCAATTTTCGAAGACCATACAAATGACCTTGACATCAATAACACATCAGACCCCATCGCAACTAATCCACCAATCAATGATACCAACATTTCCTCTCATCAAATCAATAATCCCCAACAAGACATGGTTGCGACAGATAATCAAATAAATGTCATCAAGATCAAGGGAAAACAAGACAGTGTCTTGGTAAACATGACCATAAGGGCTCAGACCAAATATGTTTTCAAAGGTAGCACCACCAAAACACCCAATGCTCCATCTCAGAAATACAACATTGTTGATCAACTTCAGAAAATTCTCATATAAATATCAATACTGGAGCTTCTTAAGATCTTGCCCACTCACAAGGAGATCTTGAAAAAATCCTTAGTGAATATAATGGTACCCAATAATCTGGAAGTATGCACTTTCCAGGCCATGGTGGGACACCTAGTTGCACCTTACCGCTTATCTTTTTCTGAAAATGATGATGTATCTCCCACTCATTTGCATAACACTGTGCTTCATATTGAGTTCCTCATCCATAAGAGTCGCATCAAACTTGTCCTAATAGATGGAGGAGCCAATCTTAATATTTGTACTTTAAAACTTGTTCATGCACTGGGGTTCTCTGACAATGCAATTGATCCAAGGAAGAAAATCACCATTAAGGCCTATGATGATGAGGAAAGAGCTTCAAAGGGATTGATTATACTACCAATTCAGGTGGGTCCAATTCAAAGAGATGTGGTTTGTCAAGCCCTAGATAAAGATCTGACATATAATATACTCTTCGGTCATCCTTGGATCCATGAGATGCAAGTTTTCCCCTCGACATACCACCAGTGTCTCAAATTTCCTTACAATGGGTAGGATATTACCATTCATGCTAACTCTAATGGTCCTCAATACTACAATACCCTTAAATTTGTTCAAGATGTATTTGTGTCGCACAACTCTGAAGCTCCCAGTTCTACATCTAATACCCTTGGTAATTCAATTTCATCCTCCAAACAGACAGAGAAAGAATAAAAATCCACCCCTTCTACATCACCTAGTCCTAAAGTCCAGCTTAATACTTTGGCTAAACAATTTGAAAAGAAATTCCAAGTCAAAGATAAGGGTGTCGGTGAATATTCCATTGAACAATCCATTTTTATTTCATAGCTAACTTCACCTAAATCATATGGTCAACCATCATCCTCGTCATCCTCCCAACTAGTCGCCCTTTTTTATGGTCGGTTCGTAAAATGAAGCACTCAAGAGGAAGAATCTGAAGACAAATATATCTTGAACTAGCTCTACAAAGATGAAACCAATTCCCAAGCAGCAATGGAAAATGTCCAAACCACTCAGTATGGTAAAGGATCCTTAATCCTAGAAAAGATGGGATATGATGGTCAAGGACCTATTGGAAAAAGAAAAGAAGTCATTTTTGAGCCCATCCAACCCATCATAACCAATCCAAGGGACAAAATAGGATTGGGATATAAAGAACACCAAAAGGAAGATGAGACAAAAGGGGACATAAAATAAAAATTTGTTGAACAAATTCTACAACTACAAGCAAGTAATGTCTATGAGTCTAATTCCAATAAATATGAGTGGGATTCCCTATCGGAATAGTCCTGCCATGACAAGGAAATTGATGTGATACATAAGTATACCCCTACACTCGAGGAGGAACAAGGCTCAAGGATAAGACCACTTGAAGTAGGATCACAAAATATCGATGACTCGAGTGAAGACAATCAAACTCTTAGCGATAAGGATCATTCAGAAGAGAATGACATCATAGATCTTGACCTGGCCATAGTACTGTATGATAACAATATAGCTATTAGGACACTTATGTCCTCTGACCTGAACCCATCCGATGACCCCCTACCATTGCAACATCTTAAACTCATAGATTGGGACCAAGCCGAGCCTATTGATATCCCCACCTTTTCAAATGATGAGGCCATCATAAACTTCCTCTGCATCGTAAGCCCTAAAACAGGTTTCACCATTGAACATCATAATGAAACTTCCCGACGAGGGAGTGCCAAATTTCTCATCTGCAAAATAAATGAAACAAAATAAGGATCTGATGGTGAAAACCATTCCATGGCAGTATTAGATCCAAAAAGAGTAAAAATAAAGAGTGCATACGATGGTGAAAACCTCCCAAAGGCACCAAAGGATGGGAAATTTGACACTCTCCCTAAACACTTCTAGGAAAGATCCAAAGTCTTAATTGAACCAAGGTAGTCCATCAATGTCAGCAGTGCAGAAATAGTAAAGACTCTGGACCTAGCAGATTCATTGATAGAACATGAAAAGCCCAACTTTGAAAAATTCTTTGAGGAACGCCAAGTCAATTTTTCCTGGTCCTATGCCGATATGCCAGGGATTGATCCGGATCTTATCATGCATCATTTGTCTCTTCCTTCAGGAATCAAACCGGTTAAACAAAAATTGAGCAAGACGCATCCTCATATTGCATTGCTGGTGAAGGAAAAATTAAAGAAGTTATTGGATGTCGAATTCATCAGACCCATTGATTATCTAGAGTGGATATCTAATATTGTATCTATCTCCAAGCCTGATGATAGCATAAGGATTTGCACTTACTTCAGGGACCTCAACAAGGCTTTCCCTAAAGATGATTTCCCTTTGCCAAATATTGACATCATTGTGGACTTGATAGTGGGTCATGGCATGTTATCACTAATTGATGGATTTTTTGGCTATAACCAAATCAAGATTGCTCCTGAAGACCAAGATAAGACAACCTTTACTTGTCCATGGGGAACCTTCTATTGGTACATCATGCCCTTCGGCTTGAAAAATGTGGGGGCCACATATCAGAGAGCTATGACAACTATTTTCCATGACATGATGCATACTTTCAGGGAGGACTATATCGATGACTTATTGGAAAAATACCACACTAGAGAAGGACATATGGAGATATTAGACAAACTATTCACCCATCTGGAAAAGTTCAATGTTCATCTAAATCTGAAGAAATATGTATTTGGGGTAACGTCAGCAAAACTACTTGGTTACATAGTGTTAGAGAAGGGTATTGAGGTGGATCCTGTAAAGGTGAAAGCTATAATGGATATTCCACCACCGAAGAACATCATTCAGTTAAGGTCCCTTCAGGGTAGATTCCAGTCAATGAGGAGGTTCATATCACAAATGGCAAACAAGACTCATCCCTTCACTCATTTGTTACACAAGAATATTTATTTTCGATGGGATGAGAAATATGAGGTAGCCTTCAATCAACTAAAACAATACCTGATGAGTCCACCTGTTCTAGCACCTCCAACAGAAGGAAAGCCTCTTCTATTATACATCACCATGACTGATAGATCATTGGGAGCCTTGTTAGCACAAGAAGATTTAACAGGGAAGGAGAGAGCAATTTATTACATCAATAAAACTTTAAATGGTTATGAGATCAATTATACACCCATTGAGAAAGCTTGTCTAGTTGTAGTGTTTGCTACGCAACAATTGTGGCACTATATGCTTACTCATACCATCAAACTCATTACAAAAATAGATCCACTGAAATACCTCCTAAGCACATAAAATTTGATAGGAAGGTTGGCCAAATGGGTGATGATACTCAATGAATTTGACATACAGTATGTTGATAGAAAATAAATTAAAGGGAAAGCCATTACCGATCAACTAGCTGAGGCACCACTTCATGATGATCATCCCCTACATGTTGAATTTTTGGATGCGGATGTCCTGACAGTAACATCCAAGCAGTGGGTGTTGAACTTTGATGGTTCCTATACTCAGCATGGATCAAGAGCTGGAATTTTATTTATCACTCCCCTAGGCACACCATTCTGAAGTCATATCACCTTATGTTTACTTGCACCAACAATGCAGCAGAATATGAGGCCCTCATCATCGGCATAAAAATAGTTCTTGAATGGAAAATTACAAAGATGCAGGGCTATGAGGACTCTCAATTAGTCATCAATCAGGTCAACAATGATTACCAAACCAAGGATGATAAACGGATGCCCTATAAGAGAATGATTGATGACTTTAAGCAATATTTTTTTGACATCAAATTTGGTCAAATTCCAAGGAGCGACAACAAATTTTTTGATACCATGGCCACTATTTCTTCTTTGTTGTAGATTCCATAGAAACGAGGTCATTTTGAGTTCATGGTGGAACAATTATTTACCCTTGCGTATGATAACCCTGAATCCCAACTTATATGCCACTTAGACGATGTTGATACCTCCATCTACGAGAAGATTTATACTTACCTAAAAGACAATACCTTACCTCCTGATCTCTCCCACAACCAAAAATGAAATTTCATCCACCAAGCCACTTGTCATACCCTTATAGTTGATTTCCTATACCAATGAGGTCTTGATGGAACTCTCTTACGATGTCTAGAAAGTGACGATTCTGACATGGCTTTACAAGAAGTCCATGAGGGTATTTGTGGAACTCATTCAAGTGGCCTAACCCTCACCAAGAAACTCCTTCATTTGGGATACTACTGGACGACTATGGAGAGAGAAGCTTTTCGATTTTTCAAAACATGTAGAAAATTTCAGATATATGGTAATCTTATTCACACACCGGCACAAGAATTGCAGCCTTTTACATCAACATGGCCATTCTGTTAATGGGGGTCGGATCTTGTGGGAAAAATTCACCCATCTTCATCAAATGGACACAAGTTCATTATCACAGCCATGGAATACTTCACGAAGTGGGTCAAAGTTGTTTCTCTAATCAACATTACGGGGAAGCAGATTTCATCCTTCATCCTAAACTACATCATTTGCAGATATGGTATCCCTCAATCCATTATCACTGATAATGGAAGGCCTTTTAAGAATCGAGAAGTGCAAGAACTCTATGAGAGATTCCATATCTAGCATCAATTTTATATGCTCTATTACCCTTAAGGGAATGGCCAAGCAGAGGCCTCTAACAAAACTATCCTAAAAATTCTAAAGAAAATTGTCAATGATGTTGAACGTGACTCGCATACTCAACTGAATCCTACTTTGTGGGCTAATCATAGAAGCATATGTACCCCCACAGGAGCCACACCATATGCCCTCATCTATGGAGTTGAATCCTTCTTTCCCATTGAGGTGGAGATACCATCACTTCGTGTGTCTTTGAAAGGCATCATCTCAGATGAAGATTACCGTGTGTCTAGGTTGCAAGAGCTCGAATTGCTAGATGAACGTCACTAGCTTGCAGTAGATCACTTGAAGGCATATTAGTAGTGAATGTCCTGAAGCTACAATCATAAGGTCAAACCAAGAACATTTCAGCTAGGTGATCTAGTACTAAAGGAAAATCTCTGGAATCAGCAGGATCGAGAAAAGAAAGGGAAATTTGAGCCAAATTGTTTAGGTCCTTTTGTTATTGTATCAGTATTTAGATCGGGGGCATACCAGTTGTCGACACCAAAAGGGGGTTTATTTGAGGAACCAATGAACAACCTTCACCTGAAGAATTTCTACACATGATGCATCCAGTGCATGTCTAAAAGTCCTGAAAAAATAATAAAAAGCAAAAAAAGTCTTGGAAAAAATCAAAAAAAGAGAATAATACAAAAAAAAAGTTTTAAAAAATCAAAAAAATGGTTGCCCTGATGAAAACCTAGCAAACGGGCGTTTAGTAACAGCAAAAAAATCTAAAAATATGAAAAGTGCAATAAAAATAAACAGTGAAACCCTGGTAAATAGGCACTATTTGTGATAGGTCATCTTCTCCATCTATTTGAGTGTGTGTTGACCGTCTACTTCTGACACCCCTATGCATTCATGCATATCTTACAGCAAGCTTCATGTCCGTATCTGGCTAACACGGTCATCCCACTCTGGCTTGGTTTTCATTGTACATATCCATAATAAATTTGGCATGTTCTCACTAGGGGAAAAATCCTAATCTCACTAGGAGCAAATCATCGTTGAGCTTAAATCAATAGACAGGCAATCAGCAAATCCCAAAATCACAACAGCAATCGTAATATCCATCAAAATTTGAGCATCGAAAATTAATCCAATCCAATCAATCAATCAAATCAACCATCAAGTCAAACCAGATCATCTCATCACTGAAGGATCATCTTTTGAATCATGGTTGGATCACTTTAACACACATGTTCAATTTCTTATATCGTGATTGTTGTTATCATTTCTCGAGAGTACCTCGATGATGTCACAAACTAGAGGTACTATGATCAAAAATGATATTTTTCTTTGTATGTTGCTTGTGAGTCAATCATTACTACTATGAAAATTGTCACGGGACATGCTCTACAAATTATCATTGATGACATTCTGAATTTTCATAGGAACATGATTAACTCTTGTCTATTTACACAAGTAATACTCAGGTCATCTTGGTCTAATTATACCTAGATGTTTGTGTTATCTTGCATTATCAAACCTCAACGGAAGTTGTATGGAAGTTGAACTCAGGTCATCATGGTCTAATTATACCATCAATTTTTGTACCAACTTTCAACACAATAAAATGCTCAATGATGAAAATAACCACAATGAATTAGATGGCAACATTTGCATAGATAGAATCGTATTTCATTTTAGTCTGCATTTGCATTATAGATTTTCTAAGCTGGTCATTCTCAAGGTTGATGTTATTTTTTTTTACAGGATTGAGTATACTTGTCAGAACCAAAAAATCATTCATGTGCATTGACATTTCCATTCCATTAGCAAGCATTATGATACATCCACTATCACAAATTATCCATACATTCATTAAAACATTTGCATTTGAAAAATTCCAAAAACAAAGCATAATACTATCATCGTTCATAATTCATATCATCACATCAAGGTCATAATAAATGCATTTCTTTCATTCATCCATCATTCATCCACATTTCCATTCATTTATAATAAGGTAGTTGAGGATTTTTCTGCAAGATCAGATCGTTAGAAAACATACAAGTATATTAATCAAATCCACAATATCAATAGAATGCATAGGAATTAAAGAAAGGAAATAAACTGAAATGAGATCACCAAATCCTCCTTTCGCCATGACTGACTTCCATTGCACCTTCTAGCTTGCTAAAATGTAAAGTGTTCCCTTAGATTATGATAAGAAAACTCTATGCTATGGACTAGCCCTAAGCCAAGTGTTGAAGGATTTCTTTAAAACTTTGCAAAAGAAACTAAATGATAAAACAAGATAATCTTAAAACTCAAGAAAATGCAACAAGTTCAAAGATTTAAAAGATCAAGAGATTAAATTAAGAGATCAAATTCCAAGATATTCAAGATTATTGAAAAAGAGGACAAAATTGGCATTTTATAGAAAATGCAATTTTGGATGGACGGATGAGATTGAGGATTGAGAAATGCCCTAGAATCAATGGTCAAGATTCAAAATGGAATCTCTCAATTAGGGTTAGGGTAAGATTCCCAAATGAGTGGACAAGATTAAATTTAAGAAATTAAATCAAGGATGGAGAATAAATGTGACAGTGAGATGAAAATTAGTAAAAACAAGAAGATAAGGTTGAACAAGAAGATGAGATTTAGAAAATCAATAATTTTAGCAATTACTTGATTTG
Source organism: Sequoiadendron giganteum (assembly GCA_007115665.2). NCBI lineage: Eukaryota > Viridiplantae > Streptophyta > Pinopsida > Cupressales > Cupressaceae > Sequoiadendron > Sequoiadendron giganteum. The sequence continues at coordinate 61,246,462 of CM021102.1, forward strand.
TAGAAAAATATTATCATTTTGAATTAAAATTAATTCAAAATATGGATTTAGTGAGATAGTAAATAATTGATTTTAATATTATTTACTAAAAGAAGTGACAGTTAACCATGTGAGGCTATTTTAAATAAATTATTTTATTTAAAATGAGGAAAATGTCAAATAAGGCAATTAAATAATTAGAAATAATTATTTAATTTAGAGGAGATGATTGACTAATTAAATAAATTATTAAATCTATTTAATTATAAGAAGATTTTAAGATTAGTGGCATATTAAATAAATAAATAAAATATATTTATTTAATAATTAAGAAGACATAGATGGCAGAGATTAATTAAATAAATTGAGAAATATATTTAATTATGAGAAGACATTAGATAATTAGTGACACATTAAATAAATAAATAAGATCCATTTATTTAATAATCATGAAGAATAAAAGAACATGAATTAATTAAATTATTATGAATTATTTAATTAATAGTCGAAGGTGGACAAAAGATATAATAAAATGTCATAATTATGCTAGGACGAAAGTGGTAAAATAGAGCTTGCAGGCTAGGTCATTTTTATGTGTCTACAAATAACACCATAAGTTCATTCAACATCATAATCCATTTGCATTCATAATCATAATTCATTTCACATATTTGCATAGAAAATTGCATTACATTTTATTTGCATCATAACGTTCATCATAATCATAACATAAAAATCATACATCTATACATCTACATGTACCACATTTGCATCCATAAATCATCCATATTCATATTTAATCATCCATTTGCAATTCATAATAAAACCATTTGCATCCATACATCGAAATATACATATGAAAAATTACAAAAAATCACATTTCATGTCATTTGAATCCATATCATACATCTCATAAATCCATCATTCATAAACATAATAAAAGCATCACCATCCATACATGCATCCATAACATAATCATATAAAACATGGCATACTCATACTATAACACAAATTAAATACATCCATCCATAATAAAACATCACAACACATAAGATCATCGAACCCCGTTGCATATCATATAACCTCATAGAAATATGTCAAGTATACAATGATATAAACTAAGAAAGAGATTCATCAAAAATGTGGCACAAGGTCGAGTCTCTAAATCAAAGTATAAAATCAAGTATGTCCAGGAGATCCTGTGGTGTTGTTACTTGAGGTGGTTGGTCTCTAGCCAACCCCTGATGGCCCTACCTATGATGATCTTGTCCCCAGTGGAGGTCTACCTAGTGGAAGTGGTTGTGTGACCCTTCTGTTGGTAGTATGCGAGTGCGAGCATCTGGATCTGGATCTAGCATAGCTAACTCACTGCCCAACTAGTACAACCTCATGATATTTTCCTCTGTAGTATTATGCCTCCTTAGCGGACTCTTTGAGCTCTCTAACCAGATCAATGGTACTTGTACCCTAAGCTATAGATTGTACTCCGTCAGCCGCTACCAAATTTTGTGCCTCCTGTCTCCTCATGGAATCTCTCTCTGCATTCAATGTAGCTACCTGGGCCTCTAGTTGTACCATATGTCCCTGGATCTGCACCTATGCTTGAATCTATAACTGGGTCTAGGAAAGTTGTCCTTGAAGTGTCTGGACCTGTGCCTATAATTCTTGAACTTGACCCTATAGCCCGGCAATCTATGCATGTTGTCTCTACGAGGGCATCCGCACTATCAATGGTTGTTGCCCACTTGGTTCTGACCTCCGCCTCTTGGGGATGACCCCAAATTCTGGTGCACCACCACCTCCTCCACCACCATCACCACCCACATCTCCACTTCCCCCTCCTCCTCCATCCCCTCTGTCATCACCTCTAGCCTCCCCATCTGCCTCCTCCATCTCTGCCTTTGGGCTACATGGTTGGCCCTACTCTCCTCCCCATCTCCAAAATTAGTGTCGGCTCATCAGGACTAGAAATCCGCAGAAAGGGATGCATGTGAAAATACTTTGCATAGTCTGTTGTCATCTGAGCATCTACGACGTCAAGATGGTAGTTCCAAAAAATCATTTGTAAGCTATAATACTTTGTGTAGGTTGCATCATAGTCAATCTTTGGTCCCCACTTTGGTATATCCTACTTGCACCTAGCATAATGTGCTACCCCCTATGGCATCCCCTAGATGTGACCATACTATCAATGCACCCTACCAAACATGAACCTCTCGAGAATATATGGAGTCCTACCTATAGATATTTGTTGCAAAAAGCATAAGGTAACTCTGCACCATCCTCTTCCCAAGCCTCACAATCCAAATACAGTCGCCAAATCACAATATCTAGGTCATCCAAGACTCGCCTCCAATACTCTAACTTGCCCAACTTATGTTGGAAAAGTGGCCCTAAGTACCCAAAATCATACGATCGTCCTATTGGTTGCACCCTGTCTCCAACTGGTTGTGTGATGGCTATGTGCTCCTAGGCCCAGAGTTGTAAAAGTGTGCAACCTGCTGACAAACTACTCACCCGAAGATACACCACCTGGTGCAAGTCATGATACAAGTGTGCTAACATGCACGAACCCCAAGCATACCTCGTACCATGGGAAATCATGCCCTCTAGCAATTGAACCCAGCCAACTGAAAGGCCCTTTAACCTATGGTCAGGGAAAAAAAATCCTCCAACAAACCCTGATAGCACACAGGGTAATGCCTGTTGAGTCACAATCAACTCCTACCAGGATACCTCATATCCCGTAAGTCCACCATCGTGAAACATCTTTCATAGGGTGTCTATCCCTCCCTGCTCCTCAACATCATACATAACCAAGGTCCCCACAACTGGTATCCTCAGTATCTGATAAACATCCTCTGGGGTCACTGTCATTTCTCTCGTTGGTAAATGAAAAGTGTTGTGGTCACTATGCCACCTCTCTACAAGTGTTGTCAATAGCCCCTAGTTAATCTGGTACTAGGGCATATCTATCAATGAAGTCAAACCACACTAATCTATAATGGCAAGATCTATCAGATTCAGTTGTGGGATCATGTCCCATGTCCCTAGAAAGCACTCACGAATTTGAAGGTTCCCTAACCCACCCTCCTAGAATCAAATCAAACATCAGGTCAGCAAATCATTCAATCAGCCTATCAATCAAGCACATCATCTAATCAAATCAGCTCACGTGAGATTCTGATCAAATCCCGAGGAGCACCTATCCTATTATTCAATTCTCATTTTTCATGAGATCGATCAACATCAACCTATCCTATTGATCATTCCTCACCTATCATGAGGACGATCATCAATCAATCATTTAATCTATCCTCATCATCGTTCATCACCTATCATGAGGACGATCATCAATCGATCGACCAATCAACCTATCTTATTTATCGTTTCCCACCTATCATGAGGATGGTCATCAACCTACCAATCAACATCACCCTATCATTGGTTGATGCAACCATCAATCATCAAAATCTAGGAGGAGTTCATCAAAAACATCAATTTTGGTTGGATGCGCTAAAATAGGGTTTCTATGCACTAATTCACCAGATGCGCTAGAAAAACTACTAGATGCCCCAAAAAATAGTCCTAATGCACTATTTCATCGATGTGTTGGAAAATGGATTCTATGAGCTAGAACAGAATCCCAATGCATCAATTCTCGGATGCACTACTTTATCAAACCTATGTGAGACTCTATCTTATGAATGCGCTATTTGTCGGATGCGCTAATCTATGGACCTAATGCGTTGAAGAGGGTTCCAAATGCGCTAATCTAATTATGGGGTCCTAACCTAACGGGATGCGCTATTACAGGCTTCCTATGCTCTGAAGTGAGAACCCTATGCACTAATTCACTAACCCTATGCACTAAAATGCGAAAATAATTCAAATTTTCAAAAGGAAATAAAGCGAGAAAAATCAAATTTTCAAAATTCAAAAAGAGGTTTTTGGGGTACGTATTGGACATCCATACGTGGTCGGATGTTGGTGGCGGTGAACTCGCTTGAATCTATGTGTGTGGCATGGAATTTTGTCCATCTTTACTCTTCAGGCTCTTAGTCTTCAAAATGCTTAGGTTACAAATGAACTTATCTTTTACCTTTTTACCCTTTTAAAGGTTAATTAAGGGGTAATTATGGTGGCATTTTATTTAATTTTCAAAGGGGTTTTTTCATCAATTAATCAGCAGTGTGGCGAAACTTTTCTAATTTTTGGGAGATAAATTAGGTCATCCTTATCAAATCTATCGATCATCAGCACATCATCAAAAAAATCATTTCAATCATCAAAAAATTTCAAAAATCATCAAAAATTCAAAAATTCCTGATTTACCTCTTGAGGGGGCATCCTTTCATCATCATTGTAAAATCAAAGTCTGGGGCATGTCGAAAATTATTTTCATCACGATCAAGAAAATTTATTCTTTGAAGAAATGTGGCTACGCACATCACTTCAAAGAGGGGCAAAATGTATGCACACAAAAATAGTCTGGAGCATTACATATTAATTAAATACTTGCTATTTGATTAATATTCTTAATTCCTCTACTATTATAAATAAATTTTTAAATTTATTTATATGGTTCATATTCTAATTCTTCTTTTCCAAAATTCACTTTCTTTCTAAATTAATCAATTTGTTATTTAATTGGTTTTCCCTCATCCTATTAAATTTGAATTTTTAAATTCAAATTGGCATATTCTTCTAAAATTGGTTAAAATGCACAAATGAATTAATTTGGCATCTTTCTAGTTTACCATATTCTTTTAAATTAATTTTTTAATTCAATTAAAGCACATTTCTACATATTTCCTCTAACCGCCTCCAACTCACCTACCACCTCATCATATGTCTCACAAAAATGAATTTTATAAATTGGAAGATATGAAATATCTTCAACAAAATTGGAACTAACTAAGACACATGGCTCCTCCTTCTCTGTGATTCCCTTTAACACTTGGCAATTTGTCTTGTTGAAGGGAACCATCTCCCTTATTCCCTCTAACCTCGTGATGCTCGACCATCCATTGTTGCCACAACACCTTGAGCCTTAGAAAATCTATAAATAGGACCCTTTGCTACATCTTTTCAACAAGGTAGAATTCAACAAGTTTATGTTGCGGGAATTTCATTAAAGTTTGAAGGTATTTGAAGAGCATTGTAGTTGCATTTTAGATTGTTTTAGCATTATCATGGAATTTCCATTTTAGTATTTAGCTTTCTTGCATTCTCTGACATAGTATTGTCTTTATCTTTGCATCATTAAATCTAGTTTCATTTCAATAGCAATCTCTTAACATAGATCATTCAACAATTTATTTTCAAAAACACAAAAATATAGGCATGTAGGCATTTTAGTTTGCATGGTGAAATAGCTACTCATTTATTAGGTTGTCATTTTATACATTCATGTGCAAAATCAATTCTGAGAGCATGGATTGAAGAATCACCAAGAATAGAGAATGATGATATGAGTTCGAATGCAGGATTGTAATAGTTTATTTTATTACTTTTCCTTCATTAGATGTAATACATTGCATCGCTTGTGTGTTGTTTAGTTTTGATTATTAACACTCACTGATGCATATTTTACACCACACAAAGGGTTTGAAATTTTCTAAGGAGGTTGACCCTTTTCAAGTTACCCATGTATCTCCTCGGCTCTAAGCAAGTTAAAGGGAGTGCTATGAAGGTAGAACGGTTGGAATTTTTGGTTGACTTAGCGAACTTACCAGATAAGAGTCATGTTAAATTTGATGTGATTGAGATGGAGGATTCCCATGTGGAGGATGAAATGAAGGATAAGGAGGAGTATCGGGAGGTCCTTGTTGATAATGTGGACTCTCAAGCTCTGCCACCTCTCAATTGGGACGAGGTTAATATGGGTATGTTTTGTAGGATGGTCGAGGATGGTACTCACAACTTGTTGTCTCTAGTTAAGTGGCTCTTCTCGAAGGTTAAGGAGCTCAATGTTTAGCTTAAGAATTGGTAGGATGTGTGTGTAGCTTTGGTGCATAGTAATCAGAAGGAATGGGCGATTAAAGGTAAGGTTAAAACAATGAATGTTATGCTTGATAAACTGGTTGTGAATTCTAATCATCTTGGCACTTCTCATGAGGAGAGGATTACTTCCTTGGAAGTGGCGGTCCAAAATACTTTTGAAGAGAGATTTGTAAATATTGAGGACATTATTTCTAAGTTGTCTGATGGTCTGAAGACTGTGGTTAATATTAGCAATAATTTCTAAAGTCGGTTGCTAAGGGCCTCTGTTTTTTGAATGAGGTTGCCTTGAAATGGGCCGGTAATCCCCTGGAGCTGGGTGATATTGAGACAACCATGGAGGAGGTTTTTCCCAAGAACCTGATGGAGAAGAATGACACTTTAGCTCTTGTTGTGTAGAAGGTTGTTGATGTTGGCCCATGTTTGAGAACAAGGAGTAAAACTAAGAAGCGGGTTGCTATCTCGTTTGAGGAGCTCAAGGATGTGATGGAAATGCATGAGGGGGTCATTGAGGAAAATTTGGCATCGTTTAATGATCTGGAAAAAATGTTGTAACTTTGTTGTGTTTTTTGCTCAATTAGCTTTATTGTTGATGTTTTGCTTCTAGGTTGCTGACAGGTTTCCTAGTTAATTTATGTTGTCAACTTTTTGGTCTTTTTGCACTACGGGTTCTTATGGTTCAGTCTTTCTTGCAGATTTTTGCCTTTGTAAAGGGTTTTAGGTTCCCTTCAAAACCTTCTTTTCCGTATCAAAAACAATAAATTGGTTATAGAAATGAGAATTCCTCCCATCTTCATAACTAATTATTAATGAATTATTACAATTGAATCATTCAAATCAGCCCATGTCACTCAATTATTATTACATAATGATTTAGGAATAAAGGAGAAAACACTCTCCAAGCCCTTTAAATCCATACTCTAATCCACATGAAATTATTAATAATCTACAACAAAAAAATTGTTTCCAAAAAAATAAGTTATATACACTTGAGGGTTTTCTACATGACAATAAGGCATCCTTTATCTTATAGGCTATTATTATTCTAAATTCTATATTTTGATGATTTTTTAGGAACTCTTCAAGTTGTTATTTTATTAATTCCTACCATGGAACTATAAGGGAAGAGGCAGATTTTAACTAGTGATTAAATTTTTTAACTTCGGCGAATCAAGATTTATGATTTTCATTTCATATAATCTACTCTAAAGTTTAAGTTTTTTGTATATGAGATTTTTATATGTTATGTAAACAAGAAATTGTTTTTCCTCCATTTTGATTGGTTATGTTTGTAGTTGTACAAAATGTCAGAGGTTCAATTCCATAATAAGACTATTTCTAATGACACGGATAATAACTTATTTCAATTTTTTGGCATAATTTTTGAAGGTGTTGCCATAATCATGAATCTTAAAATGTGAGCTATTTTTTTGCAATTTTTTTGGGATATTTTTTCACCACAAATGAATATGACGAATATTTTTAGGTAAGTTTTTCTTTTTTTGAATTTCAGACTTTTTTACAATGAACTTGCCTATTATTATGTCGAAGGCGTTCCTTATATGAAGTGGATGTCTTCTTTTGAAAATCAATTCTTGAAAGCTACAGAAAAAGATGCAAGATGATTGAAATGATCTCAACCATCAAATTTTCTAAAATATTAAAAAATATAATATATAATTAAAGAAAAACAACTACACTTTTATCCAATCTTAGCTTTAAAGTAGGGAAAGGTAGGATAAGAATGCAATTTTTTTCTTTAAAAATTTTCACTTAGATTTTTAGATTTTAAATAATAAATATAATATATAAATAATAAATTATATGTTCAAATGTTTTAAAATTAAATTTAAATTTATTTTAATAATGATTTTATATATATAATAAGTTTTTAATAAATATAACTTTTTTTTAATATCAAAAAAAATAAAAATTATGAATTGACTTTTTACCTTTTTAATAGGTTTCATTAATTTTTAACTTTTTAAGTTAAGTGTTACTTGTAATTTTTAATGTAAAAGCTAAAATTCTAGTTTTAACAATTTTAACATGGTTTATTTTTATTTTTAAAAATTTTAACTTATTTAATAATTTAACTATATTTATGGTTAATTTGATAATATTATAATAACCTTTTTATTTGTTAATTGAGTTTATCTTTCAATTAATGTTAATATTATTTGTAATTTATTTATTTATTTCAATAAAAGTGGCAAAGCCACTGAAAATTATTTATATAAAGTAGATAACATATTACATTGTCATATTTGAAACTCAATCCTTAGAACAAGAGAGCCTAGTCTGATTACAAAACTTAACTTGCATACTATGAATCCCAACCAAGTATGGTGAACCCAAAAAGAGAAGAAGAGAAACCACCCACCGACCCCCAATCTAGCACTTGCTAGATGAGTATGTAGAGCTCATGATAACAAAATGAGCAGAACAACCTATCTAGGAATCTTCCACCATGGAAGATGAACTTGCCTCATAATGAGATGGAGGCATTGGATCATACATATCAATATTTTTCTCATTATTTTTGATATAGGAAGAAGCTTTATCTGTTCCTTTTTCTCTAGTTGCATTGTTGAACAAGAAATGAAGAGCAAGGAAGATATCTACACCAGCAGCAAGTATTTCTAGTGAGACCTTTTCATGAAGTTCGTTGCAGTCCAGAACCGTCTTATCAAAATCATCACATGTAATGCCAAACCTGAGAATAAATAATAATTCTCCACAAAAACCATTAGTGATCAAATCATCATGAGAAATAAAGCCCCCAATAGGAAAAAGACCAGAATTAAAATCATAATTGTCCAAAGCTTAATGAAGATCCAAGTTAGAGAGCAAACTAGGTTGAGCAAATCTTGCAGCAATGACCATGACCAACTCAGGGTCCTGTAAAATATCCATACATATAGTAAAGAAATGAGAGAGCACTCCATGAAAGGTGGCATTACTGTTGTCTCGTAGCCAATGAGCACCCATCACCTTCGTGCAAGCCAAAAAAATGTTTACATCATCAAGACAAAAAACTCTACCTAATTTTTCATGGTCGAAGGGATGAGGATCACTGAATTCTTTCACTTTTGGATGGAGCACAATTCTATACCAATCATCCCTGTAATGGAAATACATAATAACCAAGAAAAAATTGCCACAAAAATCCCACAATATCTCCCAAAATGAGAGTCCATTTCGGCCATAAATAACATTGTGAGATATATAGTAATAGTCGGCTCACAGGTCCATGATATTACCATATATTCACCTGAAACAAAAACAATCATGCTCGAGCTTCCCACATAAAAATATCATTGCCAAATTTAACACAGTCAGCTTTGCCCAATGTGAGCCAAGTAAAAATCATATGGGAGAGTCGCATCAAAGTAAATTGATGTCAGTATAATTATAATGTAGTAACCCATATACTTATCAAGCATTGTGAGAAGATAGCCAATCTACATTGCATTGGAAACATAGTGAAAAGGACCGGATCTTAATTAAACATGATTACCACACTTATGAGAATAGGTTACTCATTACACATAGCACCTGATAATTATTTCCCACACTGCAAGATATTTGAATAATGATGTTGATTAAGACAAGGAAATAGTCAGTAAAGATAATGATTTTCTTTTTAAGAAAGTCCAAGATAGAATCGACGATTAGAGCTTATGATTGCTTAAAGCCACCATGGGCTGAAAGTACGACCCACAAAATCTATCAGAGAGTATTAAACAAAGGGTTCAATTTTGTTTAGGACTGGTCATACCAACCTGAGGGTAAAAGAAAACAAAATATTTTGACTTATTTGGTACCCAATGAGGAATTTTTGGGTGGGTTCTCCTTTACAAATGGGATTTCATTCTCTAATAACTCCTTGTAGAGCCATTGGTTGTCGATTGACTTGTTGGCAAGAAAGTCTACCACATGATTTTTCTCTCTATAGCAATGAGATACTGAAAAATTGGAAAAAAGAGATAATTGCATTAGTACTTTTTCTAGGAGATATTGCAAATGCCAAACCTGAGATTTTTTTTGATGATTGCATTAAAGATAACCATCGAGTCTCCTTCAATTACAATATCCTTTATGCCCATGGATTGAGCCAATTCCAAGCCAAATCTTAGAGCCTTCAATTTCACTTTATTATTTGACCCAAGAGGAATTATTCTATAGGTCGCCTTCTGAAGAAGAGATTCAGAATTAAATATAGAAATCTTGATTCTAGGTTTTCCTGGATTACCTCGAGACGCTCCATCATATTTTATCTTGTATATATTTGGAGGAGGGGGGAACCATTTGGCTTCGTTTCTTGCCTTTATTTTGTCAACCTTATTTGAGATGGAGCCATGAAAGGGTAAAGATTTTAGCATTGGCCATGAGCTAATGATGAAGCTATCCCAATTTGAAAATGTTTTGAGATTGTTTATTTGGTTAATGATGTGGGATTTAATAGCTTCTGCTTTTTCCTTCTCAATTTTAAACACTATTGATTCCAAAGAGGCTGAAATACCTCTAAAAATTCTATTATTTCTTTCAATCCATATGTTCTAGAGAATCAAGGAGGGAGAAACCACCCAAAGACAAGAGAAAAAGGATGAGCTAAAATTCTAGGGCCAAGATTTAAACTGGCCAAACAACAAAGGACCAATTAATGATTGCCATTCCAACTTCCCAAATAACTAGTACCAGCAATGTGAAGCAAAGGAATAATGTAAGAAAAGGTGATCCAAGGATTCTAAAAAATACCCATGCATAACACAAGGGAAGGCAACAGTAATGCCTAATCTATCCAATCTAGCACCCGTTAGGGCTCTATCATGAAGCACACCCCAAGAAAAAGCCTCGGCCTTCGGGAGGTAGGCATCATTCTAGAAAAGTGCAGAGGGGAGTTGAGTTTGGGTGGTGGAAGGAAAGAGAGAATTATATCCATCCTTGACATTATAATTTCTAGATTTTGATTTAGTCCAAATTAGGACATCCTCCTTATTTATGTAGATTACAGTTCTTTTTTCTAATTCCTCTTTGAAGGCTAATTTGAGATGAGATGGAAAAGGAAAGGGGTCAATTGATTTCCATTGAATTTTTGGAATCTCTTGTGAAAGATATACAATAAAATAATTTGCCACTTTAGAACCCCATTAGTTTTTAAGGAATGTAATCAAAGGGCCCCAGTCTTTAGGATGAGACAGAGCAGGGTAATCATTCTAGACATCCTCCCAAAATTTATCTTTCTATCCATTATAAACTAACCAAGAGAGATGAGGAAGAATTACCAACTGAGAAGAAGAGATGAAGTTCCAAATAGCAGAACCCCTTGGAAGAGAGTAAGCAATGAATATGCGTTCCCTTGGATGAGAGTTAAGGTATTTAGATATCATGATTTTCCCCCACCAATAATTTGGATTTTGATACAATCTCCAAACAAGCTTAGCTCCTAATGCAAGATTTTTAAGTTTCACCTCTCTAATCCCAACTCCTCCTAGTTCTTTTGAAAGGCACACCTTGCCCCATGCAAGAAGAGGAATTATCTCTTTTCCTCCCATGTTGTCGCTCCAAATAAATGTGTGAAGCACGGATTTTAGATGATTTAGGCTGGCAATAGGAGCTTTTAGCACTGACATCTGGTAGATTGGGATTGCATTTAGAATATATTTTATCATTCTAGATTTTATCAGAGAAAGAAAGCCACTTATGTTTCCAAGCAAGAATTCTCCCTGAGATAGAGGAAATCACTTTGTCCCAAAAGGAAGGCTGACCTTTTCCAATAAAGAAAGGAATGCCAAGATAAGAACAAGGAAGTTTCCCCACTGGAAAACCCCAAAATTTCTGCAGTTTCAGTTCAATGAAAGGAGGTACATTTAATAGAAATAACTTTGATTTGGAAGGATTAATCACCTAACCCAATGAGTCCGAGTATTCCAATAAAATATTTTTGATTATCTTAGCCTCTAGAACTGAAGCATGGCCATAAAGTAATATGTCATCTACAAATAGACCATGGGCTTGGGATTCATTAGTGTTTGGTAAGTGAATACCTTTCCAGAACTTTAATTGATTGGCTAACTTAATTGTTCTGCTCAAGCCTTCTTCCATGAGGATGAAGAGAAAAGGAGAAATGGGATCTCCTTGTCTTATCCCTCTTGAAGAAGAGAAAAAACCATAGGGGGGTCCATTTATCAGGACCAAAAATCATGTCGTAGAGATAAGAGAATTAATCCATTTAACCCATTTATCAAAAAAATCAAACCTCCAAAGGACTGCAATTAAGAAATCCCAATTTACCCTATCATAAGCCTTCATCATATCCAATTTTAAAATCATAGATGGAATATTGTGTTGCATAATGGAATGCAAGATTTCATGAGCAACAATTTCTCCGTCCATTGTTTCCCTCCCAGAGACAAATCCCTTATGTTCCTCTAAAACTATATGAGGAATAATCTTTGCAAGGCGGGAAGCGATTGCTTTTGTGAAGATTTTATAAAGAGAATTGCATAAAGAGATCAGTCTAAATCTGCAAATTTTGAGGAGTTTTCCACTTTTGGGATTAATGCAATAAAGGTAGAATTTAACTCCTTCAAAATGGTCTTGTTGCATCTAGCTTCTTCCAAAGCCAGCAAGATGTCTTTCCCAATTATGTCCCAACTCTTTTGAGATAATAACATAGTAAAACCACCAAGACCCAGGGATTTTTTGGGAGACATGTCAAAAACAACCAATTTTAATTCCTCTAAGGAGAATGGAGTCAAGAGGAATTCATTATCCTCCGGAGAAACTAATTTTAGAATTGAATCCAAGAGTGATGCACTCATATTTATTTGCTCAATTGTTAGAAGATTTTTAGAAAAGGAGGAAGCTTCACTACCAATGGCTTTTTCATCTTCTAAGATTTTGCCGGAGTTATTTTTGATTGAAGAGATTCTATTCTTTTGTCTTTTAATTTTGGCTGAAGCATGGAAAAAAAATGTATTTCTATCTCGCTCAAATAACCATGTATCTCTTGATTTTTATCTCCAATAACATTCTTCCCGAAGAAGCACCTCTTCTAAATCAGAAGTGAGATTTTTTTGAAGATCAAAAGAGGTTGGGTTCAGACCAAATTATATTATGTGTTCGTTAAGAATTTCTATTTCTAACTGAAGTCTCTTTTTTTCTTCAAAAATGTTTTTGAACCGGGTCTTATTCCAATCTTTTATTTTACTCTTTAAAAAATTTAACTTTTTTACAAGATGGAACATATGGGAGCCTACAAAAAAGGGGGAGTTTTCCCACCAAAATTGTATCATGGGAAAAAAAGTGGGGTCCCTTATCCACATCGGTTCAAACTTGAAAGGAAGCTTATTAGGAGCTCTATCTTCTAGTAAAACTAACAAAATTGGGAAGTGGTCAGAACCTAGGTACCCCAAGATTGATGAGTAGGTATCTATTTTAGAGTCCAGCCAATTTGGTGATAACAGAAAATGATCAAGCCTTTCTGCAATTTGGCAAAAATCCTTTCTTTTATTAGTCCAGGTAAATAATCCATTTTGAGGTTCGCAGTCAAGAAATTGGTTTGACTCAATGAAACCTTTGAAATCTTCCATCACCCTCTTATTAGGAATGATACCGCCCATTTTTTCAAAATATTTCAATATGGCATTAAAATCACCCCCCAAAATGATTAATTTATCATCTAACGACTGTGAGATCAGAGATAGGAGGTCCCATAATTTCTATTTTTCAATGATACTAGCAAGCCCATATATTGATCAACCAAAAACTGACCACTGAATTATTGCTTCTTACAAGAGCCAGAGACCAATGAGAGGAGGCAGCAATTATTTTTAAAGAACTGATTTTTCTTTCCATAAAAAGGAGAGACCACCTAATGCCCCAACTGATGGGGAGCTAGAAAATTTTCATTGAGACCATTTAGAGAAGAGGGAATTGGTTGATTCTGAATTCATTTTAGTTTCTTGTAGCATAATGATATCAACATCCACAACTTCCAATTGACGCTTGATTAAGCGTCATTTGTTAGGGGAATTTCAGGCCCTAACATTCTAGGATAGGACCCTAATTCTCCTCGAGGGGAGGAAACCTCTCCCCTCTTCCCTTGAGATTTTGTTTGGGATTGCTTCCCTGTAGAGCTCTCTAACTGCAAGCTTTGTTTTGTTGCCCCAGCCCTTGTCAAAGGAGGGCTAAAAGTTCTCTTCTTTTTTGTTGGGGAAAATAGAGTAGATTGTATTCCAACATCGATCTCTTGTTGTATTTTTTGAGATTTTGGTTTGTGACCTCTCTTTCTTGGTGTGGAGAAGGGAGAACTTAGCTTTTGAGGTAAAGGAGATTGAGAAATGGGAGCTTTCCTTGTGGAATAGGGCTTGTCTCATCTAAGAGGTCTAAATCTTGAAGTTTATCTGGAGATAATGCATCAAAATGGTTTTTTGAAAGCGGTATATACATTCCCTTATCAATTTGCAATAGATTCGCGTCTATCTCTATCAGAACCTGATCCTAGGTTTCCAGATTAAAATCAACATTTGCATTTTTTATTATTTTTTGAACTTTATCAATTAAAAGTTGGTCTACTAAAATGATGTTAGACATTGAATTCCCTATTTTTGGAGGATTTTTTTCTTTCTTAGGCTTTGGTAAGTTTGATTCAACTTCATTTCCAAGGATGGCAGGTGGGTTAAGAGAGGCAAGAGAGACATTTTTTGCCCCTTTAGGATCTGTTGGCAGAGGAATCAAAGCAGTGTTAAATTCAAAAGAAGTTGCATATGAACCTTGGGTCGAGACCATTATATTTCCTTTTTCCAGAGAAGGTTCCAAACCAATGTTGAAGCTCGGAGGTACAGGTCTTGGACACTTTTCTTTAGGATTTTCAAATACTGGCTGGTTTGCAGATTTTTCATGTGCACTATTTAGAGGTGAGGATGAAAGCCCTACTTTTCCCCCTTGTCTAAGATCAGCTAAACCCTTTGAAGAGGCTGACTTAAGTTTTTTGAAAAGAGGAGCGTCTATCAAAATGGAGGCTTGATTATAACCAGTTTGGTCCCACACTATATCTTGTCTCCAAATTCCATCCAAGTATTTTCAATTGAAAACCCTCAGAATGTTCGAGTTAGGGTTTATTAAGACACAGATCTTAACACATAGAAAACCCTCTTCAATTGAGCAGTTAGATTGCAGAAATTTACCAAAAGAATTACCTATTTCTACTAGAATCTCTGGATCTGTAAACTCCAAAGGGATTTCAGGCAACTTAATCCAAACAGGAGTTATAGGGCTTAAATATTTTGAAGGTCGAAGAAGGGATGTCATGGGAAACTAAAAATCAGGGTTTTTCCTACCCAGAAAAATTTACTTTCAAGAACTTTGTTTTTAGCTTCCAACAAGTCCAAAACCAGAACAAAAGTGTTAACTGAAAGAACTTGAAAGTAAAGAGTTCCATAACAATGAGCATGAATATGCTTATGGATTTTGGAGAGAGCTAAACCCTCACCCCATACCTGAAGAAAAATAGTGAACCCATGGAGGTCACGGGTTTTTTGGTTGAGGGGTTGCTTGTCAGCCTGAATATAGGGGACAAGAACCCACATTTTTCCTTTTGTTGTAACATTTGTGGCTATTCCCAACTCAACATCCCCACGATGTCCTCCAACTCCATGGTCTCCAACTATATTTTCTTCCCCGAGCCCCTCATACTGGCCATTAGAATTAACCTTTGGAGCAGAGTTCATTCCAATTGTGGCTCTAGACCTCGGCTTCTGTTAGTGCTTTGTATGCTGAGGAGAGATATTTCCATTACACATTTTCCCAGATCCTTGATGATGATTTGGGGAAACCCTAACATGAACATTTTTCCCCCTATCTCTCGGTCGAGCTTTGGAACTAACTTGCTTCCTTTGCAGTTCTTTGAACTCTCTGAAAAATTCTGATCGGAGGGCCTAGATTGAAGAGGGATTTTCCATATTAATATTTCGATGAGGCTCTGTGGTCTCCATTTGGCCCTTTGAATTTCTTTCCTCTGAGCTAGGTTTTGGGGCCATATCCACCCAATGCCCATTGTGGAATGTGGGTTTGAGCATGATTCTCTGAATCCTGAAGTTCACCAACAGTTTCATCTCCCCACCTTACGCGACCTTTGCCCTGCCCGTATCCTTGCTCATGCGCTTGCACTTGCGCCGTTCAACAACTTCCACTCACTAATTCATATTGTTTGTAATTTATTAATTATATTTTTGAATACATATTTTATTAATATTTCAATTTTAATAAATTAAAATTTTGGTTTTTTTTTAATTTAGTCATTTATTAACTTAAAACTTTTATTATTCATTATTAGTTTTTTAAAATTATTATGCTTATTAATATTTGGATTTTGATATATTTTGACTTTACATTTAGTTTATTCTATTTTAATTTTGTATTTATATTTACTTTTGAAATTTATTTTTATTATTTATGTCTTTCATAAAATTATAAAAAATAATTAAAAAATATTAGAATTAATTTAATTTATAATTATTTATCTTATTAAATTTTGATTATTGTATAATAGTTCTATTTCTAATTTTTATTTTTATTTATATAATAAAATGAATTTCAAACTTAAAATTTATAAAGTGTGCAAGAGAGAGAGAGAAGATAACTTTTGATTAATCATTTCATACCAATAATCCAAGGATAACACATGTCCCTAGGGATTTATGCTTAGGGTAGCCTATCGTTTGATTAAGGATATGATAATTCACCTTTATAACCTCTTTAGTGTGCCCATTGCACACTTAAGGAAGAAAATAAATAGAGAGAGAAAGAGAGAAGGGAGAGGGAGATGGAGATAAGATATAGAAGCAAATAGAGAAAAAATAGAGGGAAAGAGAGGGGGAGAAAATGAGATAAATGAGGAGAGATGCAGATAGACAAAGAGAGAGATAAAGAGAGTTAGATAGAGATAAAAAAAGATAGAAATGGAGGGAGAGGGAGAGGGAGAGGGAGATACAAAATGAGAGAATAGAAAAAATATAGAGATAGCGAGAAAGAGAAATAGAGAGATAGAGGAGGAGACAAAGAGATATAGAGAGATAAAATGAAAGAGATATGGAGATAGAGGTAGATATATAGAGGAATAGAGAGAGAGAGAAATATAAAGAGATGAGAAGAGAGATAAAGAAAGAGCAAGAGGAAAAGAGAGAAGAAGAGACAGATAGATATAGTCACATAGAGAGGGAGATAGAGAGATAGAGAAATAAAGAGAAATAAAAGGAGACAAAATATATATAGAGAGAGGTAGAGAGATAAAGAGGGAAAGGGGGAGTGAGGGGAGATAAATAGGGATAGAAAAAGAGAGTAGGGGAGAAAGAGATAGGGAGAGGGAAAAATACAATGAGAGGAAAATAGAAAAACATAGAGGTAGAGAGAAGGGAAGAAAAATATAGATAGAAATAGGGTAGAGAGAGGAAGAGAGAAATAAAGAGATAATGAGAAACATAGAGATAGAGAGGGAGATAGATATTAAAGATATCTCTCTTTCTCTTCGTATATCTCTCTATATATATCTCCACATTTGTAACTCTCTCTATATATATATCTCCCTCTCTCTACCTCAATCTATATATAACTTTCTATATCTTTCTATCCCTCCATAGATCTCCCTCTCTTTGTATCCCCCTCTTTATATCTCTATGTATCTCTCCCTCTCTCTCCATATTTTTCTCCATCTCTATCTCTATCTTCCTTTCTATCTCTCCCCCTAACTCCATCTCCTTACCTCTCCCTGCATCTCTCTCTATTTCCCCTATATCTTTCCTAATATATATATCTCTATCTCTCCCTCTCTCTCCCCCTATCACTCTATCCTTCTATATCTCTCTACTTATCCTTTATCCTCTCTCTATTTCTCTCCCCTCTCTCTCTCTCCCTATATATCCCTCTCTATCTCTATCTCAATATCTCTCTCTCACTCACACACACACTCCCTATTTCTCCCTCCCTATATTTATCTCTATATATTTCTCACTCTCTCACACACAAACTCCCTATTTTTCCCTCCCTATATCTGCCTCTCCCCCCTCTATCTCTCTCTCTCCCTCTCTATCTATATTTCTTATCTCTATCACCTCATTTATCTCTCACTCTTCCCCCCTCTATCTCTATCTTCCCATATCTCCCTCTCCCTCACTCTTTATATATCATTATCTCTATCTCTCACCTATTCACTCAATCTCTCCCTCCATCTCTCCTACTCTCTTTATATCCCTCTCTACCTCTCTCTATATATCACTTCCTATAACTTTATCTTGCTCTCTCCAACTCCCCCTCTTTCATTGTCTCCCTCTTTTTGTCTCTATTTATCCCTCTCCCTCTTTGTCTCTCCTTCTATCTCTCCCTCTATATGTTTATCTCTCTATCTTTGTCTTTGACTCTCTATATCTCACCCCCTTTATCTTTCCCAAGTTGTATCTATCTCTCCATCTCTCCTTTATATCCCTATCTCTCCCTCTTTCTATCTCTATCTCTCCCTCTCCCCCTCTTTCCCTATCACTCCTTTCTATATCTTTACACTTCTCTTCTCTCCTATCTCCTCTATTTTTCTCCTTCCTCTCTCTCACTCTCTATATATTTATACATAACTATCACCCTCTCTCTCTCTCTCATCCATACACCACACACTCCTTATTTTTCCCTCCCTATCTCTATATCTATCTTTTTACCTCTCTATATCTATCTCTCCATATTTATTATTTCATCACTCCCTCTATCTCTATCTTATTATCTCTCCATGTCTCTCTACCCCTATATCTTTCCATCTCTACCTCTTATATATCACTCCCTATATCTTTGTCTTTATATATCTCCCTCTCATTCTCTCCCTCTCTCTCTCCCTTTCTCTCTCCCTTTCTTTCTATCTCTATATGTTTACATATTCCATCTCCATCATTCCCTCTACCCTCTCCTCTCCATATCCCTCTCCTCCATCTCCATCTCCATTTCTTTTTTCATTTCCATCTTTATCTCTATCTCCTTACCCCTTTGTCCCTCTCTTGCTCTTCCCCCTATATCTCTCCCTCTTTCCATCCCTACATCTCCCTCTCCCTCCCTCTCTCCCTATTTGAAGCATAACATGAGCCTATTGGTAATGGAATTTGATTATCTTCTTGATTTAGAGGTTTTATTTTAGTTGTGTGTAGATCCTTGTAAGTGGGTGCATAATTGATTTGAAGTTGTCACTTTTCCATTGAAATTTGAGACCTTTTTTGCAAAAACAACATCATTTTCTAAATGGACTACCAATTGGCCTCATGTATACTGCACAAATGTATGCAAAAAATAGACCAAAATTCTCCCCTAATTTACCTTCCACACATCATCGGTGTACCCATTGCACACCAAAGTGCAATTGCTAGTTTATTTACTTTGTTACATAATTTACTTTTCAACCTTACTTGTATATTATATAATGGGGATTAATGATATCAAGTTTCCACAATCCATGTAAGCTAATTCGAATTATCATTTCTAGATTTGATTGTGTTTAAGATTTTTACATCAACATTTTGGATCACACTCTGTGATCCATCATCGGGATGAAAGAGAGCTAGAGAAGAAGAAGTGATCATTTGCAGACCAAAGCTAGCTAAAAAGGAAGAGGGAGGAAGAGGGAGTATAATGGGGATTATTATTTTTTGACTTAATGTAGTTTCTACTTGGGAATTATTTTGACTTAATTACACCAAAGGTGTTCCTTATATGAAGTGAACGACCTAATTTTGAAAATCAACGGTTGAAAATTGTAGAGAAGGATGCAAGACTGTTGAAATGATCTCAACCATCAAAATTTCTAAAATATTAAAAATATAATATATAATTTTTTTTAAAAACAACTGCATTCTTATCTAGTCTTAGCTTTAAATTAAGAAACAATAGGATAAGAATTGTTTTTTTCTTTTAAAATTTTTAAACTTAGATTTTTAGATAAATAATAATAAGTTTTTAATAAATAGATATTTTTTCAAATAATAATATTAATAATAATAAATCAATAAATTACAAATTGACTTTTTATCTTTTAAATAGGGTTTCATTTTATTTTCACTTAAGTTTGGTGTTACTTGTAATTTTTGATATAAAAGTTAGAATTGTTGTAGTGCCTCTCCGCTTGGGTCCTTGGGTCGATTGTGTAAGTGTTTGTTTGAGTTGGCATGTTGATTATTTTTATGGTCTTATTAATGTTGTATAATCATTTAGTATGGTTGTTTTTATAAATGTCGTTTAATTAGTTAATTTAACTTAACGACGTTTATTTAAAGAAGTAAATTTAATTATTAAAGCGATTTTGTGAAAATGTTAAAAGTATTTAATTAAATATTAAATTGTCTGTAAATTTAAATGTTTGTAGATTTAAATGAATATCGAATGATTATTTTTTCAATATTAAATATTTTAATTGTTGATGAAATAATATTTTAATTGCAACATTATTAATTTTCAAAATTAGTGATTAGTAAATATTGTTTATTTATTTATTATTTTAGATTTAATCTAAAAGGAAATTTATGGGATATTGACAAAATTTGGAAAGTAATAAGGAGATTAAATTTGGAAATATTTTGCATGCAAGTGCATGCGTGATTCTAAACTGAAAATGGAGTTGGAAACTTGCTTTTATTACGGTTTTTGTTTTCGAAAACATCTCTTTGGTCTTATAATGCTTTCTTTCAAATTTTTAACTTGGAATAAAAATTTGGATTCTGCAACATTAGTTGTCAGAAAAATATGTGGTTGTTATTGTTTTTGGGTTTTGACCTTTTATTTTTTGTTTTTTTTTAACACAGAACCTTGTCGACAAAAAAATTAATCTACGCCTTTAATTGGATGCTTACATTATGTCACCCTAGGCATACCGTAAATCCTTCGAATAAAAAATGGTGCATTCAAAGATGAAGAGGAAGAGAATGGATTGTGTAGTGAAGGTAGCACCCTAATGGAGACCAGGATAGCCAAAGGTCTCAGCGAAGGCACAAAATTTCACTAGCTACCTCATGGTGGATTTTATCAACCAAGTCTTTATTGACTCGGCCAAGTCATGGAGATCGTACAAATGCAGAATGAGAAGCATGGGGGTGGATTGTGGAGCGGCTTGTCGTGGACGGGTTGCTCTCCAAAGACCATTTATATGCAAAAAATTGAGGTAACCCTTAACTCATTAGAAGTATACTTGAAGCATGAATTCTAGATCTCTTCTTAAATATCTAATACTAGACTTTACACTCTAAGGGGTTTGGGTGTTTTATTACAAGAATAATTTTAGGAATGGGTGTTTGTCGAATATAAATGAGGCCATTGATTCTTTACCTGTGAACTGTAACCCATCATTAGTCGATCCATGCTTGCTAATGCAAGCTCTGCAACCTAAGATGTTTCAATGCTTAATAGCACCATTGATCGACCCCTTATTGATTCATCGATAGAAGGAAATAAAGCTTAATGCATGAGGATGAATAGTATTCCCTTACGCAAGTGCTTGAGATATATCATATATTCTTGTTTCAGGCTTGTAAATATGTATAGAACCCTTTCGTAGATTATTAAAATTGGTAAAACACCTTAGTGCTCCACTAACATGTATAGATTACAAAATAAGTGTATCAATTAAATTATTAGAAGCATAGAAACGTGTCCTTAGAATAAGGGGCACACCATCTCATACAGATGATATACATGAAGCCATTTTACCCTCTTCTCTAGCGTGCACCCTCAGTCATATTATTTACACCGAAGGCATGTCACTCTTTGAGCTTTCGAAGCTCTTTTTAACCGTCAACGGTTGGAAAGCACGGAGGCGCTTGGAAAGGTTCTCCATCCATCCACAACCGTTGATCGTTTAACTCTCGTTCTAGAATATTTGCCTTATGTTAATATCTGCCCTACTTTCATGACCTTTTTTTATCAGCGACATCAACAGAGATTTGTGCAGAATCTTGAGGTAAGTCACATTTCTCTCGCTGTTAATGGTTTCCACTCCATATTTACTGCTTCCCCTGCCACTAATGCTTTCTGCCCCTTTACTGTGAATAGATTGAAGCAGCAAGATTAACCAGCAACAATACACAACTTGGGGTTTCCTGAAAATTTCCTGCGACCTCTACCCATTTTCTCTCATTGGCATCATTGACAGGTCGACACAATTTTTGTAGAATCTATAGGTAAGCCACTTCCCATGATTTCAGTTTATTGTATTTATTTTAACCTTCTACATTACAGAAATCATTTGCATCTGCTTCAAATTTTCTAGGCTTTTTTCTTAAGTAAATCCATTTCGTGTCTACCTTGCCATCGTTGTATTGTTATTTCGGTCTTTTGTTTTGTATTATCAGTCCGTAGACATTCCTGGTATCCACTCCCTCAAAGGGCTACATTCCCATTAGAAAAACCTTCTTGGGGATATTGGAAGACTTCCAGCGCCCTCCAGTAACAAGTTTCCCTGCTGACTTTAGGGGACCAAAAACTGTAAAGCCTTAAACTGGACTCCCCAAAATCGCACAGCTTAACTCGCCCGTACCCCTGAGCAATATTTTTCTGTTGAACACACACCTATCAATTGAACAATGAAAGGGTTTTGCAACTTTGCGTGCATGACAATTTCCACTTGCAGTAGAGAGTCGAAATCCTCACAAAATATGGGGATCTCCTTAACAGCAACCTTCACTCCAAGCCATAAACCCTCGTACACTTCTCCAAAATAACCCTGCTTAATAACTGCAAGTTTAGGAAATAAATCTTTGGCATCACTTTGCAACCACGGAGACACATGGATAGAAGAGAATCCAACATTCAACTAAAACTAATATTTGACATTCAGTCATTTTTTTAAGTATTCAAGCAAAACAAAGCATTGGTGAAAGAGCTCAATACTCCACCCCCACAAGCAGAAGAACTTCACTCTCCAACCCAATATTCTTAGTCATTCTTTAGACAATTCAAGTCTTGTTTTTGGAAGCAATGGTGGACTTACTAGCGTAGCCCTGACTATAATAGTGTTAGATACTTATTCACACTTGTTTGTGCTTTACTTAATCTTTTGGAACGTTGGCACAAAATTGTATGTAGTTCCATTCAAGACATCCTACTTTCCAAACATTTTAGCTGCACAGACTACCAAAATATCAAATGACCTGTTTCTAGCCCTAGTGAATACCTAGCTTCTGATTACCTTATTAGCTAACTAGACATTTTCTGAACATCAAGACCAACAACACCAATCTTTTTATTGTTGTGGGTGCCTTATATGGATTTTTAATCTTCTTAGGAGTCAATAGTTGTTCAATTGTGCAGCCTATAGTTGCAATGGAGAGAATTGTGTTCTACAAAGAAAGGGTTGCAGGAATGTACTCTGCAATACCCTATGCTCTCAGTTAGGTTAGTTCCCTTTCTTAAGATGCCATTTTGTTCCATGAATCAAAATTTCTAGTCACATGCAAAGCACAATATATACCTATAGCCAATTCAATTTGCCATCCAAGTAAATCCCTTTTTTATGTGCAATTTTCTTCCAATTCTCATATTGTTTCATGTAAAGTAGACCACTTTATCTATATGGATAGTTTACTTGTGTTGAAATGTGTGTGGGTGCCCAACCTCACCATGATCACATGAATATTGTGGATACAACACAATGTTAAAACAAGCCAAATATATGGTTATTGTTAATTTATAACAAATTTGAATCTCTATTTTTTCTATTTCTATGATAGATTGTAATTGAGCTTTCATGTCATTGAAGAATTTACTATCAACGTTGACAAATAATAGAAGCTAATAGAAAGAATAGTATGCAGAATAGAACCATGTTTTTTACATTTTTATATTTGATGCAGAGAATGCCAAAATGGTGGTTTTGGTTCTACTGAATATGCCATGTTTCATGGACTATGTATGGTCTAATTGCCTCACAATATGGAGATGTCGCAGACCAATTACAAGTGACTAGTGAAGATTCCAAACCACTAAATTAGTTTATGGAGGATTATTTTGGATACAAGCATGATTTCTTAGGTAGAGTCGCTATAGTTTGGATACAAGCATGATTCGCTGTAGCATGATACAAAAAACTCTACATGTAAGTTTTTACCAAAAAAATTCCAACTCATTCCCTTGGACTATGGAAATTTCATTTCTTTAATCTAACATTTGTTTGGTACTATCACTGGTTTTGTGGGGAAAGCAATGCTCTCAAATTTCTGAAAAGCAACAGGTGTGGGGATTAATCTAAAAGGAAAAATTATGCAATTCACATATTTGATATTTCCAATTATGGAGGTTAATTGGGTATCAAATTTGAAAAAGTTGCTTAAATTCCCTATTTGCACCATGCTTTTTCTTCTTCTAGTCAAAAAAACTTGTAGGTTCCATTTCCATCTACCCATTTTTTGTTTCTTAATAAATGTGTTATGCATTCATGACACTTTTTAATCTGCTACACACTCCTTGCAATGGTGTTCGAAACTCCTAAACTAGGGTAGGATCCTCGAAATATGTTTCAAGTAATTTTTGCCTATAATATCCAGATTGGAAGACAAAATCAAGCATAAGAAGATAGCAGTAAGGATAGAACATGAAATTAAGAGCATGTTGCAAATAGTAGTACATTATCACCACAATTGGGCTTTCACATTTTAATCCATGATGATCATAAATAAAAACTTTGGTTGCTATTTCAATTGCTTCTTAATGTCTAAGTATTGGATTTTCATTAGTTATAAACCAGAACCTATCACTAATTTACCTTCCACAACTCTTTGGCGTACCCATTGCACACCAAGGTGCCATTACTAGTTTGATGAGATGAGGACTCTTGAGGCCTTTCACTAGCTATCTGTGTGTCTTGTCCTCTTCCATGTCATAGCTGCATGATTTATTATGTATTATATGATTTCATTTTGGGTAATTGTATACAATGATTTGTATTTCATAATATTCATATATTATAGTATATTTGGATATGCTTGTAAATTTGATACTTCACATTCGGAACTTGACTAAAATCTGTATTATCATTTTGGAAAAATTTAATGTATGCAGATAGTAACCTACTTTTGATGAATGCATTTATAATGGAAATAGATTCTTACGCCTTTGATTGATTGCTTCTTATGCCTTTTTAATTGATTTTTGATATTTTTAGATTGACTTGTCCTTTGGCTGATCGTTGCTATTTTTAGCCAACTATTCCTCTTGTTGAAATATGGGAGTGTACTTTATATTTTGAAATAATAATATATAGGTTATAATTAATCATGGTTGTCTTTTGATAATAAAGCATATTGGCCTATATTATAGTATTTTAAATATAGGTATACATTTGTATGTGACATTAACTTACTTTAAATATGTATAGGCAATAAAGTAAAGAAATGGAATTTAGAATTATAAAGTAGTCTTTAAGTATGTTTTTATAAAAGAAATGTAGTTAATTGTGGGACAATATTTATGTTGATAAATTTTATACTATGAGGGGCATTCGAATATACTAGGATTATTAGCCCAAGTATGTAGTAAGAATATAGGAATTTTCTTTATAGGGAATCTTAGTTGGAAGGATTATTGTTAGAATAAGTATTTAATCAATTACAGATATAGAATTAAATTATCTTTAAATTAATTAATTAATGTGGTTTCTTTTAGAATTACTTTATTGATTTTGTGGGTAAATTCACTATGAATTAGATAAACTCTTTTAAATGTGGAGTTATTTTAAATCATTTAACGAATTATTGTCATCACATGTTAATTTTATGATTGCTTGTTATTGTGAGATTGTTTTTTTTTAAAGAGTATTTCATGGTTGCAATGTTTGATTGATCCTTGTGAGGTATTTTGTGTACAACTTTATAATTTAGGTTGATTTTGATTATTATGTTTGTTATTGTTGTTTATTGTCAAATTGTAAGTTGTTAGGTAATTGGTGGTTGGATACCATGTGAGGAGAAAATTGAGGTCTCCCTTGGATGCCCTGTTGGTTGATTTTACTATTTAGTAGTGAGGTTGATTTTGATTTTAAGATCCTGTTGTGTTGCCACTTCGATGGGGGAATTAGTCTATTTGTGATTTTTGAGACTTCCAGAGGTTGGGGAAAGAGTTTTCTTTATGATGGGTTTTTCATGTTGGGTCTTTGTGAACACTTGATTCCATACTTGATTTATGATTATGTGGGTTTTGGCCTTGCACTATGGAATTGTATCTATGGAGACTTTGTGTGAGTTGGTGCATGTCTCGCTTTATATGATAATTCATGTGGTTTTATATGTTGTGCATGTTGGCCTACCCATTTGTGGACTATTGAGTCTTTTTTTGTTAGTAGGGGGAGTGGCTCTCAGTGAGGGTCGGCGCACAAAGTGGTGTACAGGTAACTCATTGAGAGTTTATTTAATTAGTGGTAACCTAAAATTAAATTAGGGAAGGTTGGGTAGTTCTCACATTAATAAAATATAACGATACGCCTCACTCATGGCTCAAATGCTTGTTTAGGCTTGAGATGAGTGGGAAGTCTTGGAATGGCAAAGATCAACCGTCGTGTCCTCTTGAAAGGTATGTTGATCCCACATGAGTTAGAATGGGGGTCAGGGATCGATTGAGGTTGTTAGGGTTTAACTAGGATGGGGGTCGGTAACATAGGAATATCCGCATTGGGTAACCCATATCAAGCTTATGTGATGACACTCTTCCCTTTAGCAATCTTGCTTACCTTGTTTGTTTTCCCCTTGTTGTTCTTGTACCTCTGGAAGTGGTTGTCCTTTATGATTATTGTTGCATTTGTTTATGGAGTCTTGTTAGCCTTTCAGCTTGACTATTTTTATGTTTTGGGTCCTTCTTGTCATCTCCTAGCACGGGGGGTGGACCTTAGGGTCCACATGGTCAGGTGGAACATGCTACACACCCATTGGGTTCCCCACCAATGATCTTGATGTTGTGGAGATGTACCAGTTGTAGTGGTTTCTGAGCTTTCCTGAGTTGGCGACAATTTTGGTGTTATGACCTATATCTCCTTCTGGTGGATCTCATTATGTATTATATTTATTATTGTTGTATCATATTTGTATTGATGTAATCTTCCCGTTGTTATAAGGGAAGCAGGATGTAATTGTATCATTGATTTTATGATGTGTTGTATCTGTGGAAATATGCTCCACATATGTAATATTGAACTATAGATTTGATATTTAATAAATGATGTATGTATCATTGTCATCTCAATTGATTATGAATGGATGTATGTTTATCTTTATGTTATCTTATGTAGTGTATGTTTCTATCACTTTATTCTTGACATTTAAGTTATAATGATGTTAAGTGGTTGGGAACGAATGTGAGTAATGCAACCATGTAACCCATGGGACTAGTTAGGCATTTTTATATAGTAATAATATTGTTTTATGATTATTTAGTTGATAGTGATGTGTAGTTGTTACTTTAAAAAACAATTGTTCTACAATTGGTAGTTGTTTCATCATCCTGTGGGGTGTGTGTGGCGGGGCGTTAAAATTGCAGTCTTAAGAATTTTAATATAATTATGTTTATTTTTAATATTTTATTTGAAATACAGTTTTATTTTTTAAAATTTAATTTATTTAATAATATTTTTAAAAAAAAAAAATTAGGCGAAAGGCACAAGGCCTATATATATTTATATTATATAAAGTAAGCATTTACATATATGAAGAAAGATTTAGCTCAGAAGGAAAGTGAAAAGAAGTTGATAGTATATCAAAGTACATCTACAGAATTGAAAGGCTACCACTAAAACTGAAAATACCTATACAACACCCAAATGACACCCCCAGAAGCTGATAATATAACAAAATTCAGCTTAAAATATAGCCCGAAACTATAGAAGAAAATATATTATTCTTCCATAAAATCCCCATGGACTGAGCATTCATCTTCAACCTCAAGTCTCTCGATCAGTTGAAGACCTCTTAAAAACAAGCTTCGACGAGCCAAGGAGAAGGTCAGAGGCTGCATAGAACAAGACATTCAAGCATTGGTGGAGGACAAGTGATCTGAGCCATTGTTTGAAGAGCGAAGAAACCAACTGTTTGATGCATGAGCATGGTAAGCTTGATAACCTTGATGTCGACCCTGAGTCGGTGAAGCAACTTTGAGCTGCAAATCAAGTTGAACACCCCAAGCTGGTACAGGAGGAGTATGGACCCTTAAAAAATTTAAATCATAAAACTTTTCCCTTATGTCTGCTTCCATAACAGAGCAAATGAAACATTGATGCTTCCACAAAGCCCATAGGAGGATGTTATCATTGTGAAATTGCAAAGCCAGTTTGAATGCTTCATAAACATCCTTGAACCCTTGGTTTTTCTACACAAAATTGCTATGATACAAGCCACCAATGTATCCATCACCACTGAAAATATTATATCCTTGTACTACCTTAAGAACATAATTGTCTAGAATATATTGGAATTGCACATATTTTCTTGCCAAATATTCAAGTTCTGACAAAGACTGAACCAAATCCATAGCATTGGATAGGAAAATTGAAATCACTTAGGAAGGAAAGAGAATATGTCGAGCCCTCGGACATGTGGCATCCACCCCCAACACCTCGCAGATAGAAACCTCCACTCTACCACCATCAATTATGAACATAGTCTTCAAATTGTCTTGGGATAGATAGCTTTCAAAATTTCACTCCCACGGTTTTACAAGCAAGCCAACTCTAAGATTCCATGGATGGAACGCCATTTCTCTCCACTGGATGAGCCCTAGCTTGGAATGACTGTGCTGGAAGAGTCTATCAAACTTTGTGCAAATGAATGGGGTAAAAAGAGATTAAATATATTGTTTGAAGTCACGCATGATGATATGACCTCATGCTTTATCATGATATAGGAAGACATAAGGTTAAACTTAGAGCATAATCTCTCCATGAATGCTAGCTCATGTGAAAATATGGCAACAAAATTCATTGCAGAATAAAGCATTTAATCTCTTAATTAAATTGTACCTGTAACATAGATAAACATTAGGCAAGATAACCTTTAAATATTGTATTATCTATTTGGAGACTCGGAATGGTTTCCAACATCAGCAAATGAAATGGAAGATGTCCTTTCAGTGTGAGAGGTACTCCATTTTGTGCAGAGAGCTACTCATTACAGTTATTGCATATTAACCACATGCTTAGAGCTCATTCACTCACAGTGAGGTGGCAAGGGAGAGAATACAGACTTGTTAAACTAAGGACATTATTACTTTGATGGGATCTTATTACAGGGTTTTCGAAAGGAGAGGTTGTATCTCCACCTAGATACGCAATCATTAGCAAGCATGTTACCCAAAAATTGTATTAACCACGAGATGGTTAATATCGATAGAACAGGAAAATGCCACATCATCTCCCATCCTATTGGTAGCACCCCTAGAACTCAACGCAACATATGTATTACATCCCCTTCAGTGGAAATTTTTCTACATCATGACCCCGATGGACAAAGTCTTGTCAACCTAAGCATATTAGAATCCATTTGAAAACTAATTATCTTAATGGAAATGCTTACTCTGTTCCTTGACTAAAAGGAATTAGTAAGTAGACTCTCTGTCTATAATTTCCTTCAAATACGAGAAACCATCTGGCACCTGATTATTATTGAAAAATGGATAATTCAATTTTATCACAAGCCATGTTTGCTAAATAGTCAGCAAGACTATTTCCTTCTCTATGTACATGTGAGATATGATAACTTTCAAACTCTTCTAATAGATTCCATGCAATTTGCAACTCATATCTTATAGACCATGTGTAACAATATTTTTTCTTGCAAGCATTTATCACTATTAGAGAATCACCCTCAACATGAATGGCTTTAACCTGGAGATGTTTTGCTAGCAATAGACCTTGAAGTAAAGCTAAAGATTCAGCCATATTATTGGTTCCTAAGGGAAGAAGTATTATTTTAGCTGCCTTGACAACCCCTTTTGAATCCCTAATGTAGACTCCTACTCTAGAAATTCCAAGATTACCTCTTGAGGCTCCCTCGAAATTTAATTTATAATAGCCTTCCATTGGCAGTGAACATTTAACTATACCTCTATCTATCTTTTGAATGTGAGGTTGCTTCATGCTACCTTTAAAGGCAATGATATGTTTTTCCAATTTTTCAATATGCTATGATCCAAGGATGAGAACAATGCTCCCACATTTTTATGTTCAAGAACCCAGGAATTTACTACTTCTGAAATTGATTTTTCTACCAAAACTTAAACATGCTAAATAGAAGATGAAGACTTTTTGAATATCAGTTTGTTTCTCTCCCACCAAATAGCCCATACAACCAATGCTGGAATATCTTTCCAAATGCATGCAAAGAATGAATTCTTGTATAATACAGGCCATGCAGAAAAAAAAAATCCCAAAGTGAGTTCGGTAGAGGAATGAAGAGATCTAACTTTTGAAGGACAAATGACCAACAAGACTGAGAAAAGAGGCATTGAAGAAATAGGTGGTCATGATATTAAAAATATTTATTGCATAATATACAATTAAAAGGATCCACAATTCCCAACTTATTTAACCTTTCACTTGTTAGAGCTCTTTTTCTTAACACTAACCATGTAAAACTACCTGCCTTTGGTAAAACTACACCATTCCAACAAAAGGAATATGCTCTATGAGATTGATTGGTGTCCCCCTGCTAACAACTGCCTTGTACCCTTGCTTTATTGAATAAGACCCTATTTTTGATGGAGCCCATATTATTCGATCTGCCTTTCCTAACAAGAAGACAACTCGGTTATTCATGGTCTGATTCAACATATCTTGTTGAATTTTTGGAATTTGATCCACTAAAAAATATTTCCACACCACCCTTCCTGATGGAGGCTCCATTGAGTTAACATAATCTAATAGCTTTGTTCCCCATAACTGAGAAAACATCGAGATTGCTTACTGCAGTTCTTGATAGGCTCATAAAGGTGGAAGACCATTCCATGAGTCCCTCCAGAAATCAACCTCATCTCCCTTGTTGACCTCCCATGAAATGTATGAAGTAGTCACCTTTATGCATGAAAGCATGAAATTCCACATAGCTGATCCTTGAGGAGGGTTGGCAACTGTAAAAAATCTCTTAGTATCCCTATTATCAAGATATTTTGCAGTCAACAAGGAACACCATTCTAATTCTGATTTGGAATACATTTGCCAAATGAGTTTACCACCAAAGGCCTCATTACGTTTTGAAATATCATGCAATCCCATTCCTCCTCTTAGTTTGTTTGATTCCATACTTTCTAAGGATACTAGAGGGATTTTTTATAGTGCCATTCATATTACCTTTCCAAAGGAAACCTCTAGTTATTTTATGAATTTAGTCAACAAATGACTTGGGTACCCTTAAAACTGAAATGAAGTAATTGGGTATTGTAGAAAGAACATATTTTATTAGAAGAATTCGACTTGAGAATGACAACCAATGAGTTTTCCAGGCACAAATTCTCAGCTTTATCCTTTCAATGATTCCTACCCAATACACTGGTTTGTTGGATCCCATGAAAAATGGTAGGCCTAAGTACTTGCATGGTAGTTCCACTTCTTGGAAACCCAAAATTCTGATAATTTTCCTTTTATAGCAGCCTTAGCATTGAACACATAAATCTTTAATTTTTGTGCATTAATTTTTTTCCCTGAAACCAATGAATAACTATCCAAAACCTCCTTTATCTGAACAGCTTCTCAAATGGAAGCTTTACCATACAATAGTGTGTCATCTACAAATAAATTATGGGTGACTGATTATCCATTTGAGGGATCAGAATACCATTCCACCGACCCTTGGCATGTTTCTCTTTGATAGCTCTGCCCAGAGCCTCAAACATAATTATGAAAAGGAATGGTGACAAAGGATCACCTTTTCGGATGCCTTGAATTTCTTTAAAGAATCCACAAGGGGAACCATTAATTAAAACTAAAAAATGTGCACCTGATAGGCATGACAGTATCCACTTACACCATTTCTTGGAGAAACCAAAATTATCCAAAAACTTAATAAGGAAGGCCCAATCCACTCTATCATAGGCTTTCATCATATCTGACTTTATAATAAAAGATGACAACTTATTTGAATTGATGGAATAAAGAAATTTGTGTGCTATTAAAGCCCCTTCTGATGTCTCTCTACCTAGAACAAAGCCTCCTTGTTCTTGGGATATTATTTTTGGAATTAGAGGTTGCAGCCGCAAGTAAATTTCCTTAGTAAAAATTTTATACACTGTGTTGCATAGTGAGATGGGCCTGAAATCTACAAAAAAAATTGGATCCGTCACTTTTGGGAGAACAGCAATATTTGTGGCATTGAAATGTTTTAGCATTGTTCCTAATCTGTGTGACTCCTCCAAAGCCAAAAGAATATATGAACCTAAAACATCCCAACATTTCTGAAAGAATAATGGTGTGAAGCCATCCAGACCTAGAGCTTTATCTAGAGACATTGAAAGTACCACTTTTCTGAGCTCCTCTAAGGTGAATGGTTTGAGAAGAGCTTCATTGTCACTTTGGGAAATTAAGTTTGGCACTACAGATAGAAGATCTTTTTCTTGGTGACTTTCCTGAGAATCAGGCTTGACAGGAGCAAGGAGATTCATAAAGAAGTTAACTCCCTCTTTCTGAATTTCTTCAACATTGTTTAACTGGTTCCCCAAGCCTACCTCTTGGATGGAAAAAAAAAAATTCACGCCCTCTTTTGTTGAGATGAAGCATGGAAGAAATTTGTGTTACGATCCCCATCTTTCATCCATAATTCTCGAGATTTTTTTTTCCAATACACTTCTTCATGTTTGCCCAATTCTACCCACAATTGTTGAAGCTCCTTCTATTTTTCATACGTGATAGCATCCAATCCATTCTGGATAATGTGGTCATGAAGAACCTCTAACTATTTAGCTACCTCTTCCTTCTGAACAAAAATATTCTTAAAGGTACTCACATTCCACTCCTTTATCTTTCCCTTGATATATTGCAATTTCTTGAAGAGCTGAAACATCTTTGTACCTATCTAAACTGGAGCACTTACCCACCATTGCCTTAATAATGGTATAAAGTGAGGATGTTTGACCCACATTATCTCAAATTTGAAGGATGGTTTATGACTTAAAATTCCTGCTGGCCTTTTTATAGATAGCACTATGGCATAATGATCAGATTCAAAGAATGGTAGGATTTCGGAAGCCAAACAAACAGGTGAACAAACCCAATCATGTGAGACTAAGAACCTATCTAACCTTACAACAATTTGACATTGAAGGGAAAACAGGGATGGGTCTAGAGACCCAATAGTGCGGAATGCATTCCCTCAACACTAATACAATAGAGGAGAAGAGCATAAACTGATTCTAATAGCTTCTAAAAAACTACTTGAGATAAATACAACCAGCATAGAATAGAAAATAGAATTAAGCATTCACATATTGACACTAGATATATGTGGGAAAACCTTTTCAGGTAAAAAACCCATCACACAAATTCAAGACAATTGTATTATAGTAATAAAACAATTACATACAATGTTCAGTCTTCTTTGATCAGCTCACAGTAGCTTCCTTCAAGATAACTCTTTGTTACAATACTCTCTTGTGAGTATATAGTTCGAACTACTTACTTGCATCGACTTTATTCTTCTTTTTTTTATCTTGCATTCATTTGGTTGACATATATAATATTATACTCAACTGAGAAATTCATACATTGTATGCAATTTCATCAACCAAACACTGACCATCAGGTTCATGAATCTCTCATCCAATCACACAACTGATCTGCCCATGTCGATCTTCCTGCATCGAGCCACCCAGGCATTAACTGTCATTACCCAAACCGGGTCTTGTCCACCACCCTGAGTCGACCTACAATAACTATTGTAATGTCTTTGGCCTTTAGCCAATTATCACTCTGACACTAAGCCACGTTTCTACATCCCATTCGACTACCACTTTTGACCCTGAGTCCAACTCGGTCAAAACTATCTTCGAACTCACCGAGCTCTCCAAGACTCTACCGCTCCATCGCCGAGTCCACTATCTCTTGTTGCGGTATGGTAGTGAGTTCGTTTGAGCTCACCCCGACCATACCACTCTACCACTGAGCTCGTTTGACCCGTATGTGGTAAGGCAATGAGATCATCCGAGCTCACCTCACCCCTTCATCGTGCTTTTCTAAAGCTTCCCTGCGCTACCACCGACCACTTTATGTCTAACCGCGGTAAGGCGGTGATCGATCTGTGGGACCGCTGGTGGTTAAACCTCCCTACCGCGGGGGCCAATAGGCCACCCCATGATAGAGTGGTGACCATCAGCCAGACCATTGGCGGTCTTACCATAGCCACCATGGTGAGCAAGCTCACCATCCATGGTGTTGCGGTAACCGCCAGAGCCACCATTGGCAGTCTCACCACAGACACCGCAGTGAGTGGACCCACTGCCCATGGTGCGGCAATAATGGTCGGTCGGACCGTAGGCGGTCTCACCGTGAACACCTCGGTGAGGACTCCTGCCAACCGCGATAAAGCGGTGACCGGCGAGGCAAGCAGCAAACCATCTACCATGACTATCGCGGTGAGCAGACTCACCATGCGCGGTAAGGTGGTAGCCACTAAGCCAGCCACCGTGGTAAAGCAGTAAACAACAGAAAATGAAAATTTCATGCCAAGTCTTTGTAATCAGAGGCCTAGAACTTGAAGTTGAGACATAAAATCTCAACAGACATACGTCTTTTCTGCTATTCGTCCATGTGTACTTCCCATTCTTCAAGAGGATGTCTCTTAATGCATTATCTGAGATGAAGCACCCAAAATCTACCATCATTTTTTGAGGTGGGAAAACTCCTCCTTTATTTTCATTTACTGACACTATTGCATTAAAATCCCCTGCTACAATAACCTTTTGGTTTCCCATGTTCTGAACTAATGTTGTGAGCTTATCCCAGATACGCTTTTTTTCTAGTGTAGTTGTTGAACCATAAACACTGAAGAGCTTAAAATGGAGATCAAAGTTGCTTACATTCATAAGCTGTCAGTTATTATCAGAGCTTAACACATCCACTGTTACTGTTTTTGGGTTCCATAAAGATATTAGGCCCCTTGAAGCCCCTTGGGCTAGTACTGCAATAGCTTTCCACTTACTCCATTTAGAGACTGTTGATTCAAATACTTCCTTTGATAATTTAGATTCTTGAAGAAGGAAAATGTCTACCCCACTAGCATCAATTTGACGCTTGATGTGGGATCTTTATTTAGAGGCATTGATGCCTCTAACATTCCAAGATAGGATCTTCATTGCACACGAGGATAGCAACAAGCTCTCCTCGGTCTTTTTTTGATTGAGAGACTTCCATCTAGAGTGGCCTACATACTTGATTCTATTTCCTCTTTCAACTTTTCTACTTTTGATTTCCTACCTCTTTTAGTTGGAGCCTTTTTTGCTAACTTCTGAGAAATTGGTGTTTGAGCTAAAGACAATTCTTGTGAAAATTCAAAATCAACTTTTGCAGCTAATTCCACATCATAGTTTTCTTCAATGCAATTCTCATTAGAATGAAAACCCGACTGCATTATTTCTACCCTTGAATCCTCATCCTCCTGAAGAATTTCATTTGTGATCTCATCAAAGAGCTCAGAACCTATTGATTCAAGAAATTTTTGTGCATTGCTATCTAGATTATCATAGGATAATTGCTTTTTAGGTTGTCATTTATTAGAATGACCATACATTCTCAACATTTGGGACTTAGGAGGGCAATGATTTCCCGTAATTTTTGACCCCTGTTGTGAATCTGAGCTTTCTACTTCATAGGAAATACTTCTTTGAGGTATTTTTTGATGGGTGAAAAACACTTTAGAAAAAGACTGAATCATTCCTATATAATCCTCAACAAATCGAAAAAAAAATTGCAACTAGACAAGTGAGACTAAAATCTTGGGTGATGTGGAGGTTATTAAATCTAGGTGATTGCATTTACTGCCAATTATAATAGAAGAGCCACCCTCCTGATGAATTTTATCTTTTCCTTCCAAAACTTCCTTACCCTAAGTTTTCTCGCCCTGATTCCTCCTTCCTTTGAAGACCTAATTTGTGTTATAAGGGTTATGAGCTTTAGGAAGGCTCCCCATACCTTGGTTTGTGTTGTGGGAGTTATGGTCTTCATAAAAGGAATATAAATATTGATGTACCTGATCTTGGTTTAACTATTTTTCTTTCATGCTATCAACTAGAGCTTTTTGCATCTCTATTCCATTAGAGGATTGACCGGTGCAAGAACACACGTCAACCATATGTTCTAAACTATGACATGCAGAGCAACAAATTTGGTGATTTTCAATTATTATTTCTTACTCCCAAGTTCCATGTTTAGATTTAATATCAATCTGACTTGGAAAGGGTTTAGAGGTGTCCAATAAAATACACATCGTAACTGGCAAGGATGGATTGGAAAAGAACTCTTTATCATGCTTGAGAAAGATTCCTATTTGATTTGCCATGAACTCTATTAAATTAAATTCTCTATATTCAAGTGGTAATGAATGTAACTAGATCTAAACTGGCATGAATTTGGCACAAAAGAGGGTATGTTTGAAATTAGGCATCTATAAATTCATGCATAAGCCTGACCCTTCATAAATCCAAGATTTAACTTTAAAGACTGTATCTCTTTGCTTTTTATTATGAAAAAACACAGTAAAGACTCCCTCCTTTTTATCTAAGTAAAAAACTTTTGAAACCCCTTCCCATTCCTCAAACAATAAATCTTTCAGAAGTTCAATGTCAAGGGTTTTGTCCCAAAACTTACAGATTAAGGCTTGGTGGTGAAGATCAAAGACTTGATTCTGGAGAAGCTCCTCTAAAAATGTTATGTCGACCACTATCTTGTTCTTTGTTAGGACACCATTCTGCAGTTTATCTAGTTGCGCAAATGGGTTTTTGGCTGTCCTATTTACCCAGATTGAGGAGTGTTTCTCCAACTGATCCCTTTTAACACATCTTTTTGTTTCCACTATAATATAGTCTTTTTCTTATTTTTCATCTTCTTGTTCTTACCATTCCTCTTATTTTTCTTCTTCTTGTACTTTCCATTCCTCTTAGAAATATCCTGATGGGATTTTGCATGCGACCCTGACGCCTCTATTTCTAAAAAAATCTTGCGAAGGCCTAGGTTGCTACTTGTGTACAAAATCCCTATCTTTGAATCCCACCTTCGTCTCAGAGGATTCAATTTTTTTCCCCACTTGTGGCTTTGGATTGAAGGGAACTCCTTGATGATTACATTGTTTAGCATCCTTGAAATGTTGATCTACACGAAGTGTGTTCTTGGAAGATTTCAATGTAGCCTTTGCATCCATGTATGATCGTTGAAATAGGATTGAGTTTTTATCATATTGCCTGTCTTTGAAGTCTCTATTGTGTAGTGTGTCTTCTTCACAAATATCAATGATCGGTTGACCATGTTTGATACGAACCCTATGTGTAGGCACTGGAACCTAGTTTGGGCATGAAAACCTTTGTCCTCTTCTAGAAATCCCTCTTGAATTTTGTCCCCATGATTGACAATGGGGACCCTAGACTAAAATTTTCTTTGATGATGAGGGACTCTGCCATGACGTCGAGGGTTTCTGAAGAATTTGCTAACCATGTAAAACTACCTACCTTTGGTAAAACTATATAGTTCCAACAAAATTAATATGCTCTATGAGATTGATTGTTGTTCATGTTAATATTCTTTGTGATATATTAATTATATTTTTTAGGTAAATATTTTATTAATATTATAATTCTAATAATTTTAAAAAAAATAGTTTTACTTTTTTATTTAAAGATTTATTAACTTAATAAGTTTATTATTTTTTACTATTTTTTTAAATTATTATTTTTATTAATATTTAGATTTTGATATATTTTGACTTTCCATTTAGTTTATTTTATTTTAGTTTTTAATTTAGATTTATTTAAGTTTGAAATTTATTTTTATTATTTATGTCTTTTTACGAAATTACAAATAATAATTAAAATATATTAGAATTAATTTGATTTATAATTATTTATCTTATTAAAACTTTAATTATTGTAGAACAGTTCTATTTTGGATTTTTTTATAATTTATATAATAAAATAAATTTCAAACTTAAAATATAAATTAAAATTCATAGAGTGGGAGAGAGAAGGTAACTTTTGATTAGTCATTTCATGCCAACAATCCAAGGATAGCATGTCCTAGGGATTTATGCTCAGGGTTGCATTTCATTTGGTTAAGGATATGATAATTCACCTTTAAAACCTCTTCAATGTACCCATCGCACACTTAGGAGGAAAATAGAGAGAGAGAGAGAGAGAGAGAGAGAGAGAGAAAGAAAATAAAGAGAGAAATAGAGAAATAGAGAGGGAGACAAAGTGATACTTAGAGATAAAAAGAGAGATAGAGATACAAAAATAGAGGTATAGATATAAAGGAATAAATATGGAGAGAGAAAGAGGAGGAAGAGAGATAAAGAAAGAGACAGAGGAAAAGAGAGAAGAGGAGAGACATAGATAGATATAGTCACATAAAGAGAGATAGAGAGAGAGATAGAGAGATAAAGAAAAATAGGAGACAAAGATATCTATAGAGGTCGAGAGATCAAGAGATAAAGAGGGAAAGGGGGAGAGAGGAGGGAGATAAATAGGGATAGAAAAAATAGTAAGGGGAGAAAGATAGGGAGAGGGAAATAGGGAAATAGATAGAGATAATAAATGAGATATAGATAGATAAAGGAAGAGAGAAGGGAAGACAAATATGGAGAGAAATAGGGAAGAGGAATAGAGAGATTGAGAGATAATAAAAAATATAAAGATAGAGAGGGAGACAAAGATATAAAGAGATCTCTCTCATTCTCTTCTCATATCTCTATAATATCTCCCCATATGTACTTCTCCTTACCTCTCTCTATATATATCTCCCTCTCTCTAACTCTCTCTATATAACTTCCTATCTCTTTCTATCCCTCCATCTCTCCATCTCATTCTCTCCCTCTCTCTTTGTATCCCCCTCTTTCTATCTCTATTTCTCTCTCTTTCTCTCTCCATTTTCGTCTCCATCTCTATCTTCCTCTCTATCTCTCTTCCTATCTATATCTCCTTACCTCTCCTTATATCTCTTTCTCTCTTTCCCCTCTATCTTTTCAACTATAGATTTATCTCCATCTCTCCATCTTTCTATCCATATCTCTCTATATATATATATATATCCCTCTCTTTATCTCTCTCTATTAATTTTCTATATCACCTCCTTTATCTCTCACTCTTGCCCCCTCCATTTCTATCTTCCCATCTCTCCCTCTTCCTCTCTATTTTTATCTCATTATCTCTATCTCTCTATCTTATTTAATCCATCTCTCCATCCATCTCTCATACTCTCTCTTTATATATATCCCTCTCTACCTCTCTATATATATCACTTCCTGTATCTTTATATTTCTCTCTCCATATCATCCTCTTTCATTGTCTCCCTCTTTCTATATCTATCTCTCCCTCTCCCTATTCCTCTCTCCTTTCATCTCTCCCTTTATATTTATCTTTCTCCATCTTTTTCTTTGTCTCTCTCTCACCCTCTCTATATTTCCCAAGTTATGTTTATCTCTTTATCACTCCTTTATATCCCTATTTTCCCTCTCCCTCTCCCTCTCCCTATCACTTCATCTTTCTATATCTCTCTAATTCTCTCTCCTATCTCTATTTATCTCCCTCCATCTACCTTCCTCTCTATCTATTTGTACATATCTCTCTCTATCTCTCTCCATATCTCTCTTACTCATACACACACACTCCTTGTTTCTCTCGCCTTATCTCTAGCTCTATCTCTATCTCTATCTCTCCATATTTAAATTGTTACATATATAACTCTATCTCTATCTCATTATCTATCCATCTCTCTTTTCCCTTATATATTTCCCTCCCTCTGCACTTCTTTATGTATCACTTCCTATCTCTATCTTTATATTTCCATCTCTCCCTCTCTCCCCCTCTCTATATATTTATCTCTTCCATCTATATCTATATCTTTATCCTCTCTCTTTATCTCTCCCTCTCCTCTCAATATCTCTCTCCTTCATCTCCATTTCTATCTCTAACTTCCTCTTTATCTCTATAGTGATGAAAAATGCATCCCTTAACATTTTCTCACTTGTTTGGGCCTTCCTAGTTAAAATGGACTTAATAATACCTTAATTTAGTGGTGTAAAATATATCTATTTACATTTTCACACTTCTTTGGGCCCTCCTAGTTAAAATCAACTTTAGTGTGCCTTAATTTAGTGTTGTAAAATGTATTTATTTACATTTCACACTTATTTAGAGCTCCCTTAATTAATTGAGCCTACTTTGGCGTTAATAAGCCCTATAATTCAATTACAAGCCTGATAAATTATATTTTCTAAAGGGTAAACTCAACATCAATTAATGCCAATACATAACACTTCACATTGAGCAATATGTATTCCAAGAATAGGGACCTAGGACCCATTTGTCCATGGGTGAATGAGTCCTCCCTAGGCCTTTGAACCCATTTTTAAATATGTTTTTAGTAGTATTTTTATGATCCTAAATTCAAATTTCAAAGGTCGGCTTGTAATATTTGAATTTTGGGAAATTAAAGATAAATCTCTATAAATACAAGGTTATTTTATCAAATAAACTAGAATATTTCAAGAGTGCAATTGAGAGAACTTCACAAGAGAAAATATTATTGTCAAGAGCATTCAAGAGTAGATTTCTTCATCATTGTTGCAACATTCAAGATCTCTGCAAGCATCATGTCAAAGCTATGTTCATTCATGTTTTTGGAGCTAACATTGTGATGTAGGTTTCAAGCATTCAAATCAAAGGTTCAAAGCAAGATCCAAGTATCAAGATCCACATCCATGAAATGATCAACATCAACATTTCAATCCTTGAAAGGTTTAATTAAGGGTTTGGTGAGTTGCAACATTGTGTTTGTCCATTCATAATTCCATTCATGCTATTTCATGTCATTTCAAGGTTTAATTACCAAAACGGGGTTTGACCAAGGAAAACCCCTATTCACCCAAAAAAAAAAAAAATCCCCACTCTCGGTGTGTTGCAGATTTGTAGCTTGAAGAAAAGTTGAAGATCTCAAAGTTACAAAATTGTAAAGTTGCATTCATTGTCACCTTTTTTATCATCTCATGGAAGCTCACCTATAGAATTTATTTCTGACATTTCGACACTATCGCTTGGACAAATTGGAAGATTCAATTTTTTATCAGAGGCTCCTGAGAGTTGCAAAAAATCCCTAATAGTGTTCCCATTCCCCCTTGAGCGAATGAGTCCCATTCAACCTTTAAAAACTAAATCTTGGTGAAAGGTACAATCAAATCTGCCCTTCTTTGTGTTGAATGAACAAGACAACTGAGGGGGGTGAATCAGTTGTAGCAAATTAAACCTTCAAAACCCTCAATAGTAATTAGATCTACATGCATTCATTAAACCCTTATTCTATTAATGTGATTAAACTTGAAATGCAGATAATAGAAACTAAAATAACAACACCATACACAAGATAACACTAGATTTACATGGAAAACCTAATGAGGGAAAAACCACAATGAGGATTAGCTCACAATATAACTAATAGAAAACCGGTACAAAGGCTCACTACCATAGAAAGAAATACAAGAAGATAGAAGAGAAATGTTATGTAGAGAAAACTTTGTCGATGCAACAGGAATCCACCACAACTTCTCACACACTTTCACAGCCTTGCTTGAATGATTTTGGATGCCTTCAGCCACTGCCTTCAAGAACCCTAACATTAAAATTCGCACTACTCTACTCAAATTTTCATCACACACATCACTCGCATCGATCTCGCATCTATATTTCTTCTCTCTTGATTCTTTCTTGTATCTCACAACAAAACCACACTTATTTATACCATCCTCAACTTCAAAATCCTTCTCCAATATCGATAATTATCCATTATACTTGTAAATTCAAATTACCTCAACACCTAAACATTCCCACAGTGGATAGGAATGAAGGTGGCCCAATATAAAACCTTAATTAGGAATCAAATATATCTTAACACACTTCAAACACGCTTTCACAAGCCTCACATGTAGTGCTAACACAAGGTCAACCAATACCCATGCTAAACACCATAATCATTAAGTACACACTCCCTTTAATCAATCGGTAACTTCCAAATAGAAAAATTCTCTTGAACACGATCTAGAATACTCCACAAACTACTTAAGATTCATCAAACACTTCATCCAAGCTCGAAACAATTGGTAAACCTTATTCGCATAATGATAAATGAAAATCACTCAATACTACACCAAATCAAGTAAAATCTTGAATACAAAAATATACAAGAATTATAAACAACTTCTGAAATCCACACAACCTGAAGCCAGACAACGGAGAAACATGGAGCAAATACATTTCTCCTAGGCCATAGAAAACATCCCTGAAAAACTAGTTCACACACTAGTGAAATTATCTTGCATTGTACAATAATCCAAAAACCAAAGTTTTGAATGTAACAACCTCTAAAAATCATGAACAACATATCAGATCCACATAGGCATAGGATCAATACAGAAGAAACACAGAGCACAATACCGGAGCACACTCTGAACACTTGCACAACATAGTTTACTCTGTTTATCAAATTTTCTCAAAAGCACTTGGAAACCAAATACCAGAGACATAATCTTAGCTCATTACTTCATTCCAACTCATCTTCAGAAACTGGAACAAAAATATATCTCCATGTACTCACAACACTTCCTCAATATCTCAACTACACATGCACAACCTGTAACAACCTATTTTCCTCTTTTTTTCTTCACAATTTTCTCAATATCCTTGGCACCTTCATCATGCAAAAACTTCCTTGACACCTAGTTGACATCAATGATAACACCAGTTAGTAGACTTCATTTTGACACCAATAACAACACCTTCATACTTTCAACAATCTCCCCCTTTGTCATTGATGGCAACACAAGATGTGAAAAAACATCAAAGACAACATACAAACACTCTCCTCTTTTTTTCATATTAGATAGCCTACACAACATTCCTACACACTCTCCCCCTGAGGAGATAAACTTTTTCACATGATACTTTCTCTCCCCCTTTGACATCAATGGAAAAGAATAAAAAAAATTCATTATTCTCCCCCTTTGACACAAAACCAAAATACCTACTCTAAATACTCCCCCTTAGGAGTACACCCAAATAAATCAACAACTCAATGACAACACATGACACTACCTACTCCCCCTGAGAGGTAGCCACCAACATCAATCCAAAAAAAAGATAGATCCATAGATCCACTAGACTGATGCATATCCATATACATCTAGTTCAAACAGGGAGGGGCAATAAACCCCAACTTCTCTCAAAGATACTCAAAAGTATCCTTAGGAAGTACCTTAGTAA
This sequence comes from Sequoiadendron giganteum, assembly GCA_007115665.2. Classification (NCBI taxonomy): domain Eukaryota; kingdom Viridiplantae; phylum Streptophyta; class Pinopsida; order Cupressales; family Cupressaceae; genus Sequoiadendron; species Sequoiadendron giganteum. The sequence goes on from CM021102.1 coordinate 61,289,938, forward strand.
ATATGTCAGCAATCTGATCCTTTGTAGGAAAATACTCAAGCTTCACTTCGTTCTCCATAACCTTCTCTCTCAAAAATTGATACCTAATAGATATATGCTTTGTCCTTGAATGCATCACTAGATTCTTTGAAATGTTAATTGCACTTGTGTTATCACAAAAGATAGATATAGGTTCATCATACACTACTTTGATATTCTTCAATGTCTCTCTCATCCACAAAACTTGTGTACAACATGATGTTCATGCAATATAGTCTTGACCTCTACAATAGATAAAGAAACTGAATCCTACTTCTTACTCAACCATGACACCAATCTACATCCAAGAAATAATGCACCGCCACTTGTACTTTTCCTATCATCAACACAACCAACTCAATCTACATCTATATAAGCACTTAATGAGAAATCGGTATCCTTAGGATACCACAAGCCATAATCCAGAGTGCCTCTTAAATATTTGAATATCCTCTTCATTGCTACAACATGTGTTTCTTTAGGATCTTCTTAAAATCTAGCCACGAGAAAAATTGCATGCATGATATCTAGTTTAGTAGCAGTTGAATATAGCAGTCCACCAATCATAGATTTGTATTTTCTCTTATCAGCCTTAGGTGAATCATCATCCTTGCTCAATTTGCAACCAGCCACCATAGGATTGCATACCTGTTTGGAGTCGTGCATCCCAAACTTCTCCAACATCTCTTTGACATACTTAGACTGTGAAATGAAAATACATTTATCTGTTTGATTGATTTGTAGCCCAAGGAAGAAATTCATCTCCCCGAACATTGACAATTCAAACTCTTTATGCATCTCTTCATCAAATTTCTTACACATGGCTCCATTTCCACCAAAGATAATATCATCCACATACATAACTACTATCAATATCTTGTCTTCCTCAATTTTGAAGTAAAAAATACTATTTATGGTGCCTTTACTGAATCCTTGATGTATCAAATATCTGTCCAATCTTGCATACCAAGCTTTGGGAGCTTTCTTCAATCCATATAGTTCCATCTTCAATTTACATACCATATCTGGTAGATCTGACAACTAAAATCCTTCTGGTTGTTCCATGTAAACCTCTTCTTCCAATTCACAATTCAAAAAAGTAGATTTCACATCCATCTGATAAACTTTAAAGTCTTTATGTGTTGCAAATGCCAAAAACATTATAATAGCTTCCATCCTAGGCATAGGAGCAAAAGTCTCCTCAAAGTTTATACCTTCCACTTCTCCATTCTCCATTCAACTTTTTTTTGAATACCCACTTAGTTCTAATTATGTTCTTGGTTGTCGGTCTAGGAACCAATTCCCAAGTCTGATTTTTCTCTATCTGTATAAGTTCTTCTTCCATTTCCTTCATCCAATGTTCATCTTTACATGCCTCACTCACTATTTTGGGTTCAACTTTAGAAATTAAACACAAATTTACCTCAACTTCATTGCTTCTTGTCAATACTCCTTTCCTTTTGTCTCCAATAATTTGATCTTTGAAATGATTATTTTTCATACTTAGGGGTCTTAGGGGTCTTCTTCGGAGCTTCTTCCTCTTCATTCTGCACTTCTTTTTCATCAACTTTTTCTTCTACTTCTTCTTTGCAATCAGGTTCATCTAACACATATCCATCCACTGCAACTAAATTCTACAAGTTTTCATCAACCTTAACATTTTCACATTCAACAATCTTTCTCAACCTTTTGTTGTAACATTTGTAAGCTTTGCTTCTAATAAAATATCCAAGGAAGATACCTTCATCAGACCTTGCACCAAACTTTCCTAAGTTATCTTTTTCTCTTTTGATATAAAATTTGCTTCTAGATACTCTAAAATACTTCATAGTAGGAATCCTTCCATACCATAACTCATAGGAAGTCTTTGTGTTGTTAGCTTTAGCTTGAACTTTGTTAAGTATGTTAACAACATTATGAATATCTTCTCTCTAGTAGACTTCCGATGGATTTTCCTCTTTCATCATAGTCCTTGTAGCCTCTTGAACAACCCTATTTTTCCTTTCAACAACTCCATTCTATTAATCAGTTGTAGGGGCAGATAAGTGCCTCTTTATTCCATGAACTTCACAAAATATGTTAAACTCATTGGAGGTGAATTAAGCACCTTTGTTAGACCTCAAAAATTTGATTTTCAGATCCATTTCATTCTCAGCCATAGCTTTAAATGCCTTGAATTTATCTAATGTATTAGATTTTTCTCTAACAAAAGTAACCCATGTCATCCGAGAATAATCATCAATCAAAAGTATAAAGTACCTGTCACCTTGTAGAATTTTCACCCTTGTAGGACCACAAAGATCTATATGTATTGATTTCAATAGTCTGGTAGCAGATTATTCCTTTCCTTTGAAACTACTCCTTGTTTGTTTTCCAAATTGACAATCCTTGCAAACAACATTGATAGGCTTTGTGATTCTTATTAAATCTCTCACTGCTTGATCTGAACTGATTCTCACCAAATCATCAAAATTCATGTGACACATCCTTCGGTACCATAACCAACTGGCATTAATATGAGACATAAAGCAATGTCCATCAACACCCTTAAGCTGATAAATGTTTCCATCTATTCTCTTACTAGTGCCAATCACAGTTTTGGACCCTTTTCTAATCTCACATGTTTCATCCTCAAGCACAAGATTACCCTTTGCTACACATTTATCCAACACTCAAAAGATTATGCCTTAAACCCTTAACATAGTAAACATTATCAGTGTTATGCTTACCATCAAAACTGATTGAACCTATTCCATAAATGTTTGTTCCTGAATCATCTCCAAATTTAACCAATCCTCCATCATATTTTTCAAGTTTAACAAACTTACTTTTGTCTCCAGTCATGTGATTAGAGAAGCCACTGTTAACAACCCACTAATTCTAATCTTCTTTAACATGAAAGGAAGATACCAAAGTACCTTCAACCTTATCCTTCTTCTCTAGAATACTTTCCTTCACACCACTTTCAGAGTTAGAAAAACTAGATTTATTTTTTATAGCTAGGAACAAGAATTAATTGTCATCAAAGTCTCCATAATCAAATTCATCATCAGAAATACCAACATCTTCTCTCACATAGTAAGCTTTCTTAATCATTTTTCCTTGCTCTTATTGTTTATATCTCTTTACATACATCTAGAAGCATAATGGCCTATATCACCACAACTAAAACATTTGATAGGTAGTTTACCTTTGTACTTACCAGTTCCCTTCTTCATTCTTCTTACAAAGTTAGCCTCCACATCATCAAGATCTTCCTTATTTAAAATCTTCAACCTTTTTTGATACTTCAGCTTTGAAAGAAGTCTCTACCTTCATACCATTTTTCAAGCCCTTTTTTCTCATTTCAAAATAAGTTAGTGTACCAATCATTTGATCTCTAGAATAAGTATCAAGATCTACAATTTCCTCAATAACAGATACCTTTTCACTATAATAATCAAGAAGAGATCTGAGAACTTTCTTTACCACTTTAGATTCTTTGACTTGTGCACCAAGACCTCTCATTGCACTCACCATCTCATCAACTCTCTGCATGTAGATTTTGATTGTTTCATCTTTAGACATATGTAGGGTCTCAAATTGTGCCTTCAAATTATGAAACTTTTCTTCTTTGACTTTTTCATCTCCTTCATAAATGCTTTCTATTTTATCCCAAACCTCTTTAGCAGTCTTCAAACTCATAACTTTTACTAATTTAGTATTTGATAGACTATTCACAATAATAAATCTCGCCTTAGCTTTGATCTCATGTGACTTTGTCTTTGCACTTGTAATTGATCCATTTTGAGGTGGATTATATGTAGTCTTATAAGCCTTTTCAATCTCAAATCCCTGAGCTACCAGATATCCTTCCATCTTTGTCTTCCAGAATGCATAATTTCTACCATTGAATCTAGGGCATTCCAAATAAACCTTATTCGCCATCCTGGATCTACCTCAAGCGATTAAGCTCTTCTCTAAGGAACCTCACTCTGATGTACCAATTGTTGAATGAACAAGACAACTGAGAGGGTGGATGCATCAGTTGTAGAAAATTAAACCTTCAAAACCCTCAATAGTGATTAGATCCATAGGCATTCATTAAACCCTTATTCTGTTAATATGATTAAACTTGAAATGCAAATAATAGAAATCAAAATAACAACACCATACACAAGATAACACCAGATTTACGTGGAAAAGCCAATGAGGAAAAAACCATTGTGAGGATTAGCTCATAATATAAGTAATAGAAAAACTAATAAAAGAGATCACTGCTAGAATAGGACACACTATCCAAAAAGGCTCACAACTAGGCCTCATTGCCACATAAATAAATACAATAGAGAACTGTTACACAAAGAACACTTTCTCAATGCAACAAGAATCCACCACAATTTCTCACACACTTTCGCAACCTTGCTTGAATGATATTGGATGCCTTCAACTTAATACCTTTAGGAACCCTAACATTGAAATTTGTACTTCTCTACTCAAATTCATATCACACACATCACTTGCATCAATCTCACATCTATGTTTCTTCTCTCTTGATTCTTTCTTTCATATCACAACAAAACCACACTTATTTATGCCATCCTCAACTTCAAAACCCTTCTCCAATGTTGGCAAATATTCATTATACTTACAAATTCAAATTAGGTTGGCACCTAAACATTCTCACAGTGGATAGGAATGAAGGTGACCCAATATAAATCCTTAATTAGGACCCAAATAGATCCCAACACACTTCAAAAATTCTTTCACAAGCCTCACATGTAGTTCTAACACAAGGTCATCCAATACCTGTGCTAAACACCATATTCATTAAGTATGTGCTCCCTTAAATCAATCCATAACTTTCAAACAACAAAATTCTCTTGAACACGATCTAGAATTTACTCCATGAACTACTTAAGATTCATCACACTTCATCCAAGCTCAAAACAATTGGTAAACATTATTCGCATAACTGACAAATGAAACTCACTTTGTACTACACCAAATCAAGTAAAATATTGAACACAGAAAGATACAAGCATTATAAGAAACTTCCCAAATCTGCACAACATGAAGCCAGACAGTGAAGAAATGCAGAGCAAATACATTTCTCCTAGGCCACACAAAAATCCCTAACAAACTGGTTCACACACTGGTGAAATTATCTCGCACTGTACAACGATCCAAAAACCCATATTTTGAATGTAGAAACCTCTGATAGTCATGAAAAGCATATTAGATCCACACAAGAATAGGATCAATACAGAATAAATGTGGAGCACAATACCAGAGCACACTCTGAACACTTGCACAACACAATTTACTTTGTTTATGAAATTTTCTCGAAAGCACTTGGAAACCAAATACCAGAGGCACTATCTCATCTCATTACTTCATTCCAACTCATCTTTAGACACTGCAACAAAAATTTAGCTCCATGTCTCACAACACTTCCTCAATATCTCAACTACACATGCACAAGGTCTGCAAAAACCTGCTTTCCTCTTTTTTTCTTCACAATTTTCTCAATATCCTTGACATCTTCATCATGCAACAACTTTCTTGACACCTAGTTGACATAAATGATAACACCAGTCAGTAGACATCTTGTATACATTAATTAAAACACCTTCATACTTGCAACACTCTAATCTGCAATTTGATTGTAGGTTCTATCAGTATTGAGTTTAAAATTGTTGTTTCAAGTGTTAAATTATATTTTGGTGTAAATTTTCTATTTTTATTTTTTCTCCCCAATGTGTTGTTTGACCTTGACCCTCATCCTTCAAGCATAAGGAAATTTGAAGATTCACACTTTGACTTGATTCACCTAAGGTTTGATAATCATTTCATTGTCTAGATCGCATTTCCTAATGCAATTAGAGAAGTAGGAGCCCTTTTCCCTCTTTGGATCCACTTTTCCATTTTGGGAAACCCTAGCCCCTATTTTTCTATGTTTCATTTTGGTGAACTCGGCATTGTACAACAAAATTTTGAAAATTGGAGTCTTTTTAACCCTAGATTTGAGTTTTACACTAGTTTTCATTAGGTTTAAATTAGTTGCATTAGTGAACATTGCATTTAGAGTTAAATTTGCATGTTTGCATCACCTAAAATCATCAAAATTCAGGAAAATTACATCAGGTTGCATATAATTTGCATTATACTTGCATTAAGATCATCATTCAATCATCTAAATTCAATTTTAGATTCATATTGCATACTAAAAATAGTCACATAGTTCATCATTTAACCTTAGTCAAACTTTCATTTAGATACATTAATCTAGAAAAAGTTGTTACAAAAACCTCTATTATAGATCAAAAATAGAAATCACATAAGATAAATTCAAATTCAGGAAATTCAATTTTAAAAAAACCTTGACTTGGGACCCATTCACCCATGGGCAAATGAGTCCCTATACAAACCTTTTTGAAAATTTTCTTAGTGATTTTTAGTCTTTTTTCTACATTTCTATTACTATTTTTAGATCTGAGAATTGAATTTCTGAAAAAGCTTGTTTGTGTTGCAAGTATGAATAAGTAAGGTGGTGTTGTCATTAATATTGCCATTGATGTCAACACAGTTCAATTTGTTGTAGATAAAGGAATCAAGTGATTACAAGTGGTATATTAATGGTTGAGATATTGTAGAGATGTTGTGATTACATGGAGCTATCTTTATGGTGTTGCAGGTGTGCTGATATGATGAGTTATCAAGTAATTTTGAGAAAATTAATAAACAGTGAAGATAGAGTTGTGTGTGTGTTCAGAGTGTGCTCCGATGATGTCCTCTGCATTTCTTTTGTGTTGATCCTATACTTGTGTGGATATTTAGTGTTGTTTATGGGAATCCTTGGGTGATATATCCTGAGTTATAGCTTCTAGTTTGATGAAGAGTGAAAGTGTTGTTCACTGGTTTATGAACTGGTATGACAGAGTTGTTTGTCTATGGACTGGGAGAAAAAAAATTTCTCTGCAAACCTCTAATGGTTTTTCTCAGATCTTTTGGATCTAGAAGAAGGTTAATAATGGTTTTATTTGTGTTCTAGCAGAAGTGTTCATGGTTTGGTGCTTCAGAAGGCTTGTTCTAGAGTTACTATGTGTGTTTGCATAGTCCGATTGGACTGATGGAAAGAGTTATGTGTATGGAAATTGTTGCAATTGTTGCGGATGAATCTAAAGGTACTAAGAGGTGTTCTAGTGTCTGGTGAAGCATGTTATGTGGTCCACATGTTATCATATTGTTGTAAATGTGCATACTTCAAAGTTCAATGGTGTTCTCATTAGGTTTGGTCGGCTTGGTGTCTACACGTTACATGAAGGATAAGTATTAATTAAGGAAATGTGTGATTGATCCAAGATGTTGTTTTGGGTCCTCGTTAAGTATTAATTTGGTCTACTCTCATTCTTATCCACCATGGGAATGTTGAGTCACTGACCTAGTTTGAATTTGTAAAATAAAGGATGTGTAGCCAACCTTGGAGAAAGTTTCTAAGGTTGAAGATGGTATAAATACAAGTCAAGATGTTGTGAATTGAAGGATACAAGTGTGAAAAGTGTGAAACAATTGTGAGAAGCAAAGTGTGTGAAAGTGAATCAAGGCAGCAGTACTTTAATGTGTTTGAGTCTGGAAAGTAGTGAGTTACGGTGTCTCCAATTCTCTGATCAAGGCTTCGATTGTGTGGAAGTTGTTGTGGTGGATTTTTTGTTATCTTTCTTTATCTATAGGTAGTGAGCCTCCTTCTAGATAGTGATTCCTATTTGTAGGCAGTGAGCCTTTTATCCGAACATTGAGTCCTATCTGGGCAGTGAGCCCTTTGACAGTGAGCCTTTGTATCTGATTTTTCATTACTATTATATTTTGAGTTAATCCTCACCATAGTTTTTCCCTTATAGGATTTTCCAAATTAATTTGGTTTCTCTGGTATTTTCTTTCTATTATCTAAATTTCATGTTTATACTTAATAATAGATTAAAGTGGATGTGGAATTGATTAAGTTCGGAAGTGAATGTAATTAGATACAACTGATTCACCCCCCCTCTTAGTTGTCTTGTGTAATTAAACAATTGGTGTCAGAGCTTTGGTTCCTTGGAGAAGAGCTTAACTGCTTGAGGTATATCTAATGGTGCACAAGTTGTCAATCCCTATGTTTGATGGAGCTGACTATAGTGATTGGAAAGTGTAGATGAGAGGTTACCTGATCTCTCTTAGTTTCAAGACTTGGAAAGCTGTTGAGACAAAATATGTTGAGTCGGCTAGTGTTCCTTCTACAGATGATATTTTTTCCTATGAGGAAAATTAAAAGGCAATGTATGCAATCTATAGTGCTTTATCTAAGACTGAGCAGACAAAATTTATTTCACTAGGCACTACTTATGAAGTATGGGAAAATTTGAAAGATATCTATGAAGGAAATGATAGAGTCAAATTATCAAAGAAGCTAACAGCAAAGCACAGATATGAGAACTTGAAAATAGAAGAAGGTGAAGACATTGAAAGATACTTTTAGAGGGTTGATATTGTAGAAAATGAATTCAAAAATCAAGGTGGTACTCTGACAGATTAAGATGTAATAGAGAAGATTTTGATGACCCTACCGGAGAGTTATAGTGACAAGGTCTCAGCTATTGAAGAAGTGTATGACCCAAAGAAATTCACTAAACAATAGCTATTTGGCACCTTGATTGCATTTGAGATGAGGGAGTTTGGAAAAAAAAGGAGAAAACAAAAACAACCTTCAAAGCCGCTAAGACAAAAGATGATCTGGATAGTGATGGTTCAGAGGATTTGGAAGCAAACTTTACAAGGAAATTGAAGAAAGGTACTGGTAAGTACAAAGGTATGCTACCCTTTAAATGTTTTAGTTGTGGAAATATTGGTCACTATGCTTCAAGATGTCCAAATAGAGCCATACACAAAAAGAACAAAGATAATAAAGATAAAAAGGATAGAAAGTTGAAGAAATTATATTATGTCAGAGAAGATGCTGGAATTTCTGATGATGAGTCTAATTTTGAGGATGATAAAGATGAATGCTTGTTTCTAGCCTTGGAGAATAAATTTGTGTCTACTAACCATGGAAAATGTGCAAGGGAATGTGGTCCGAAAAACAAGAAGGATGATATCGAAGGTACTCCAGTTACTGTCTTTCAAGATTATTGGGTAATTGACAGTGGATGTTCAAATCATATGAGTAAGTTTACTAAACTTGAAAAGTATGATGGAGGATTAGTGATGTTTGGAGATAATTCTGGTGCAAAGATTGTTGGAAAAGGAATAATTAGTTTTGATGGAAAACACAATAGTGATGATGTCTATTATGTTAAGGGCTTAAGGAATAATCTTTTGAGTGTTGGAAAAATGTGTAGCAAAGGATTTAAACTTGTGTTCTAGGATAATACCTGTGAGATTAGAAAAGGGTCTAAATTGTGGTAGTTGTAGGAAGAAGAACACATGGAAACATTTATTAGCTTAAGAGTGGTGATGGTCAGTTTTTTGTGTCTCAAGTTAATGAAATTTGGCTATAGAACTAGAGGATGGGACATGTAAACTTTGACAATTTGATCAGAATCTGTTCTAGAGAAGTTGTCAGGGATATGCCTAGAATCACAAAGCCTACCAATACTGTTTGCAGAAGTTGTCAATTCGGAAAACAAACAAGATGTGGTTTTAAAGGAAAAGAAAAATCAACTATCGAAATGCTGGAATTGATCCATATAGACCTTTGTGGCCCCACAAGAATGGGAAGTCTTAATGGTGATAGGTATTTTACGCTTTTGATTGATGATCATTCTAGAATGATATGGGTTACTTTTCTTAGGGAGAAAGCTCAAGCTCTAGACAGATTCAAAGTGTTGAAACATAGGGTAGGGAATGAAGTGAACCTGAGAATCAAATGTTTAAGGCCTGATAGAGGTGGAGAGTTCACTTAGAGTGAGTTTAATACATTTTGTGAAGAACATGGTATAAAGAGACATTTTTTTGCTCTTAGAACTCCTCAGTAGAATGGAGTTATAGAAAGGAAGAATTATGCAAAGCAAAGAGGATTCACAACTCAAAATTCCATTCAATTGAAAACTTTCATAAAATCATTCATCTCAAGAATTATTAAGTGCATTCTAGATCGTAGTGTAATCATTCTCACAACAACCCACAATTCAATGCAACAAATAGTCATTAATAACTTCCATAAAACAAATAATGAATCCAATCCCTTCAGTGAGATTTAAGATAAAATAATTACAGACCTCCCTTCCAATTTTTATAAAGATCCAATGGTTGAAAATAAAGTTATTGTATTTTTCCCAAAACTGCAAACCCTAGGCAGTGTTTAAACTTGCCCTCACCAAAATAGTCATATCTTCCACAAAACTCAATAAAATTCAATGAGACAAAAAAATTGGAAACTAGAAACAGAGACCTTTCCATCCATATATGATACTCTATTATTTGAATCCATACCAGTCCGTACAAATCACAACTTCAACCTGGAAACAATGTAGAAATCATAAAATGCACACCAAACTTGAGGTTGCCATTCATCAAACTTCACAAATAATGTCTCCAACCCCTCCAATTCGAGTTTTGGAGGGTGTACTTATACATTTACAACCAAAATCAACTATTTTCAACCACCTTTTAGTTATTTTGTTGAAAAAACACCTTAATGACACTTTTGACATGTTGCTTGACAACTTTCTTGAGCAACTTTTACAATTTTTACAATATGGAACAACTTTAAACATTATTTGACAAATGACTTCAAATATGACTTCCTAAGACTCAAAAACCTATAAAATGGTTTGATAAACCTCATTATAGGACCCAATACAAAAAATAGAGCAACTATTTACAAATGGCCTCATGGAGGCTTGAAAGCAACTTGGTGCTCCTGCACCAAAGAATTAAATTGTTCAAGAGGTTGCAAGAACTATGATGAAAGAGGAAAATGCACCTGATTTATATTGGAGAGAATCAATCCTCATTGTTGTTTATATTCTTAACAAAGTTCATATTAGAGGTACCAACACAAAGACTCATTATGAACTATGGACCAGCAAGATTCCTACTATTAATTACTTTAAGGTATTTGGAAGTGGATGTTATATTAAAAGAGATGATGAGAACCTTGGAAAGTTTGATGCAAGATGTGATGAAGGTATTTTCCTTGGATATTCAACTAATAGAAAAACATATAGATGCTACAATAAAAGATTGAGGAAGATAGTTGAAAGTGCAAATGTAAAATTTGATGAAGATGTGCACAGACCAGTTGAAATAAGTGAAGTGGAGCTAGATGAACCTATATTTGGACAAATAAAATAAGAGGATAAGGAAGAAGAAGAAGAAGAAGAAAATATTGAAGAAGAAGAGACTTCGGAACTTGCTCCTAAGACTCTAAAATATATACAGAAAAATCATCTGGAAGAACAAATAATTGGAGACAAAGGAAAAAGTGTAAGCAGCTAAGGTAAATTTGTGTTTACTTTCTAAGATAGAACCTAAAATAGTGTGTGAAGCATGCAAAGATGAGAATTGGGTTAGAGCAATGAAAGAAGAGTTGCAGCAGATAAAGAAGAATCAGACATGGGAATTCGTTCCTAGACCTATAAACAAGAATGTAATTAGTACAAAATGGGTATTCAAGAATCATTTGAATTAATATGGTGAAGTAGTAAGAAACAAAGAAAGTCTTGTGTGCAAAGGTTATACTCAGGTTGAAGGAATAGACTTTGAGGAAACATTTTCTCCGATGGAAAGAATGGAGGCCATTCGGATGTTCTTGGCATTTTCTGCTCACAAAGATTTCAAAGTATACCAGATGGATGTTAATTTTGTATTCTTGAATGGAGAATTGGAAGAAGAGGTGTACATGGAACAACTAGAAGGATTTTAGTTATCAGATAAACCGAACATGGTCTATAAGTTGAAAAATGCCCTATATGGACTTAAACAGGCTCCCAGAGCATGGTATGCAAGGTTGGATAGATATTTGACACAACAAAGGTTTAGTAAAGGCTTTGAAGATAGTAATCTCTATTTCAAATTTGAAGGAAACATAATTTTGATAGTATTTGTGTATGTTGATGATATTATCTTTGGAGGAAATGAAGGTATGTGTAAGAAATTTGAATATGAGATGCAAAGATTTTGAGATATCTATGATTGGTCTGTTGAACTTCTTTCTTGAACTCTAGGTGAATCAATCTAATAAGAGCATATTCATTTCACAATCAAAGTATGTTAAAGAATTGTTGAAGAATTTTGGAATGGATGATTCTAAACCGGTTTGTACCTTTATGGTGACTGGATGCAAATTGAGTAAGAATAATGATTCTCCTAAATTTTATCAAAGCATGTATAGATCTATGATTGGTGGATTGTTATATCTTATTACTACTATACAGGATATCATGCATGTAGTATTTTTGGTTGCCAGACTTTAAGAAAAACCTGAGGAAACACATGTTACAACTGTAAAAATGATATTTAGATATCTAAAAGGCACTCTGAATTATGGCTTGTGGTATCCTAAGGATACTAATTTCACTTTGAATGCCTACACTAATGTAGATTGGGTTGGTTGTGTAGATGACCGAAAGAGTACAAGTGGTGGTGCATTCTTTCTTGGATGTAGGTTGGTCTCGTGTCTAAGAAAGAAATAGGATTCAGTTTATTTATCCATTGCAAAGGCTAAGTATATTGTAGCAGCATCTTGTTATACACAGGTACTTTGGATGAAGCGAGAATTAAAGGATATAGGTGTAATGTGTGATGAGCATATCCCTATCTTCTATGATAATACAAGTGCAATAAATATTTCAAATAATTCGGTAATGCATTCAAGGACAAAGCATATATCTATCACATATCATTTCTTAAGGGAGAATGTGTTGGAGAATGAAGTCGGGCTTGAATATGTGTCTACAAAGGATCGGATTTTAGATATATTTACTAAGGCTCTTCCTAAGGATACTTTTGAGTATCTCGGGGAGAAGTTTGGGGTTACGTCCCCTCCTTTGAACTAGGTGCACATAGAGGTGCATCAGTCTAGTGGATCTACAGATTCATCATCTTTCTGGACTGATGATTGGGGTCTACTCCTCAGGGGGAGTAGAGTGTATCATTATTACAGTATGAGATATGGGTGCACTCCTAAGGGGGAGTGATTATAATTTTATATGGCTAAGGAGTCATGCAAAAAAAATTATTTTCCATTGATGAAAAAGGGGGAGAGAGAATCATGTGAAAAAACCTATCTATATCTAGCTAAAAGGGAGAGAGAATATTGTAAGGAGAAGAGTTTGAAGGAAGGTTGTGTAGACTGTCTAATTTGACAAAAAAAAAAAAGAAGCAGGAGAGTGTGTATGTTTTCTTTGATGGTTTTTCACATCATGTGTTTCCATCAATGATAAAGGGGGATATTGTTGCAAGTATGAATGAGTAATGTGGTGTTGTCATTGATGTTGCCATTAATGTCAACACAATTCAAGTTGTTGTAGAGAAAGGAATCACGTGATTGCAGGTGGTACATGTATGGTTGAGATACTGTAGAGATGTTATGAGTACATGGAGCTATCTTTATGGTGTTGTAGGTGTGCTGATATGATGAGTTATCAAGTGATTTTGAAAAAATTAATAAACAATGAAGACAGAGTTGTGTGTATTTTGAATGTGCTCCGATGATGTGCTCTTCATTTATTCTATGTTGATCTTATGTTTGTGTGGATTTGTAATGTTGTTTATGGGCATGCTTGGGTGATATATCTTGAGTTATAAATTTTGGTTTGATGAAGAGTGAAAGTGGTGTTCACCAGTTTATGAACTGGTATGATAGAGTTGTTTGTTTATGGACTGGGAGAAATGTTTTTTCTCTACAGTCCTCTGATGGTTTGTCTCAAATCTTGTGGATCTGGAAGAAGGTTAATAATGGTGTTATTTGTGTTCTGGTAGAAGTGTTCATGGTGTTAAAGATGATAAATCTCAACCTCACAGTCCCCAAGAATCACTTGCATGTAATCACCTGTCACATGCAAAAGACATGCAGAACCAAAGAAGATGTTTTGTAAATCTCAAAGTAAAAATGCATTATTGATAATCAATTATTACAAATATATCAATCCTTATGAAGGAGATCAAGAAACCCTAAATGAAACCCTAGTGTGCACACTTAATAATTAATCAATTATTAATGTGCCTAAGTTTAGCTTAAACAACTAAAGGAATAAGTGACATAATTAATTAACCAGTATGATATAATTAATTAAGTATAATAACTTATTACTCTAACACCCCCCTTAAGATGAACTTAGGAAGAAGCTAAAATTCTAGAAGAAGATGCATGCAAGCAAGGATGGGTCCCGAAAACTAAGGCCTGATCAGGTACCCATTTACAAATGCAAGAATGAGGTAGAGAAGGAAAACCTAGTGGGACAAAACCCCCCTACAATGAGATGACATGTTGCAAAGAAGCAGTGGAAGAACATTGTAGAGTAACACTGGAACCACAATCTAGCAAGCAAGGAAAGATACTTTTGTCTACAAGAAACCATATCGGAATCATAATGATGCAACAGCAGTCTCGATACCATAGAACGCTCAAAAACTCCAAATGGGAACAACCCTAGAATCTATGAAGCAGTAGTCAATTATTGAATGAATGTGATACTGAAATGAAGTACAAAGATGCAAGGTGCACTCTCCCAATTGCCAAAACATCCAAGTAATTTCCAAAACACCCATCAGGCCAAATCTAGATTAATGATAAACCTAGGACAGATACAGAAAAAAGTGCATGGACAACAACATAGAGCTCCTCAATACCTTTCCAACGCCGCAAAGATAGCAAAAATCGGAGATCATGGCAAAAATTTATGAACTCGGAAGCATAAAATAAACATCTAACTTCAAACAGAAATAAATGCAATAAAATAAAAAAATACTATAAAATAAACTACACCATAGGAAAGTGCTCGAAACCATCTTTCCAACGATATCTCATTTTCCCGATTTTGATACCGTATGCCCAAGTTATGCCAAAAAGAAAAAAACCTGCTCCTTTAGGGAAAATTAGGGTTAGGAGGGGGCAAAGAGGCCATATGGCTGCTGACGTGATGTTGACGTCAGCACTTACTGAGTATAAATTTGATGGCCATCTGGTCGTCACCACAAAATACCTCCTCCCTGCAAAAAAAAAATTGGCCCCTAGTCACCCATGTGACCAAAGGCAAAGAACAAGGGGCTGGGGCGAAGCCCTTGGTCCTCCATAGGATCGGCTGTTGCAGAGAGGAAGCCCTCAAGGGCTAGCGAAGAGCCCCTAGTCCTCCATATGATCGGGGTGGAGCTACTGAGGGGCCCATAAGGGGGCTGAAAGGAGGTCGGCGATGATTTGGTGGAGGAAGCTGGCGGCGGTGGTAGGTCGGCGGCCGCCTAGTGGCCACCAAGTGGCGGGATGATTTGTGCAGGTGGTGCAAATATTTTTCAAAAAAAAAAAAAAAATTTAATTTTTTTTTTTTAAAATGAGCCTTGGAATGCATGCTAGGGAGGCCGTATGGCCTTCCTAGCAAAAAAAATTTGCCTCAGAAACCAACTTCTCATAAATCAACCAAACGACAGGTGTTCTTAAGGTTTTTGGCCGATGTGAACGCGATGGTGACCTCCATCTGAGCCCAAAGTGGCCCAAAAAATTGGCTACCCCCATATCTTGCAAAAAAGATGCCTATGGAAACCCTTGCACTTGAAACTCACTGAAAGGCCATATCTTCATATCACAAACAGGCAGCTATAGGTTTGGAGCTCTGATACCATGTTAAAGTTGATAAATATCAACCTCACAGTCCCCAAGAATCACCTGTCACATGAAAAACCAAAGAAGATGTTCTGTAAACCTCAAAGTAAAAATGCATTATTGAGAATCAATTATTACAAAGAGATCAATCCTTATGAAGGAGATCAAGAAACCCTAAAAGGGAAACCCTAAATGAAACCCTAGTGTGCACACTTAATAATTAATCAATTATTAATGTGCCTAAGTTTAGATTAAGCAACTAAAGGAATAAGTGACTTAATTAATTAACCAGTATGATATAATTAATTAAGTATAATAACTTATTACTCTAACACATGGTTTGGTGCTCTGGAAGGCTTGTTCCAAAGTTACTATGTGTGTCTGCAATGTCTGGTTGGACTGATGGAAAGAGTTCTATGTATGGAAGTTGTTGTAGTTGTTGTGGATGAATTTGAAGGTATCTAAGAGGTGTTCTAGTGTTTGGTGAAGCATGTTATGTGATCCATGTGTTATCATCTTGTTGTGAATGCGCATACTTCAAATTTCATTGGTGTTCTCATTAGGTTTGGCCAACCTGGTGTCTACATGTTACATGAAGGATAAGTATCAATTAAGGAAGCATGTGATTGATCCAAGATGTTGTTTTGGGTCCTAGTTAAGTATTAATTTGTTCCACTCTCATTCTTATCCACTGCAGGAATGTTAAGTTGTTGACCTAGTTTGAATTTATAAAATAAAGGATGTGTAGTTGACCTTGGAGAAATTTTCTTAAGGTTGAAGATGGTATAAATACAAGTCAAGATGTTGTGAATTGAAGGAGACAAGTGTGACAAGTGTGAAAAAAGTGCAAGAAGCAGAGTGTGCGAAAGTGAATCAAGGCAGCAATACTTTAATGTGTTTGACTCCTGAAAGCAATGAGTTGATGGTGTCTGCAATTCTCTAATCAAGTCTGTGAATGTGTGGAAGTTGTTGTGGTGGATTTTCTATTATCTTTCTTTATCTATAGGTAGTGAGCCTCCTTCTAGATAGTGAGTCCTATCTGTAGGTAGTGAGCCTTGTATTCGGACAATGAGTCCTATCTAGGAAGTGAGCCCTTTGGCAGTGAGCCTTTGTATCTAGTTTTGCATTACTATTATATTGTGAGTTAATCCTCATCATGGATTTTCCCTTATAGGGTTTTCCACGTAAATATAGTGTCTCTGGTATTTTCTTTTTGTTATCTGCATTTTATGTTTATACTTAATAATAGATTAAAGTGGATGTGGAATTGATTAAGTTCGGAAGTGAATGTAATTAGATACAACTGATTCACCCCCCTCTCAATTGTCTTGTGAAATTCAATAGTATGTATTCAAAGTATTAATCATTTACTTATATTTTGCAACATTGGGGAAAACATTTTTGCATACTTCAGTCACAATTAGTATTAGATTTCTACACTTTTCTTTCATTTTCAGCATTATAGCATCATCAGATAGATTAGTTTACATTTTTCAATCATTAAAAACTAAAATTAAAAAACTAAAAACATCAAACAAAACAAACAAAAACTAAATGGTTAACCTTGGAGAAAGCATACCCTTCAAACCCTTTAGTTGTGATGACTTTGACATGTTAGATGAAGCCCCTAAGGACTTCATATCACCTTGATCATCCACTAAAGCTCTAAAACAAGAGGATGAAATCATAGATAGTCATGACAATCATAGCTACTCTTCTCCCAATACCTCTCCTACTTGTGACAAAGGTATTTTGGTGTTAGAAGACCCAATTATTGAACATCATGAGAATCTTGTTTGTCCCTCTTCCAATGTTATATTTTTATCAACAAACAACAAGATAGATGACATAGATGAAGATGCTAAGTTCACATTAGATCCCCCCTCACTAGAAGGTCATTTAGGTAAATCAATTGAGGCTATGAGCACACAAATTGAATCTCCTTTAATTATTGAGCATCCTAAATCACCTCCCATCATAGAACCGCCTAAAAATAAATCATTCAATCAAAGATATTTCTAGAATTTTATACTACAACTTGATAGTAACAATGTTTCACAGCAATCGAATTACAATACTATTGCTCATGCATATAATACATGTAACAATAGGCAACAACCACAAACCATTCTCGCTTCATTACCATTTCCTCAACCTATTTTTCCTAATTCCCCTCATTTTCCTTGTGGAAAGGAGTATGATTTTGTTGAGCCACTTAACATACCAACATAGAAAGTATGTTGACATTTTAAGTGGGGGCATATTTTCCCATGTTCGTTGTTTGCATGTTCCCTTCTTAGTGATGTTGGAATATATCTCCTAGGAAGTGTGACCTTTACATTAAATTTATCTTTATTGGCATCAACATTATTACATTGGCATTATTTTATTGATATTGACATTAACACTTTTTATAGTATTAGCATAGCATATTCATCATGTTGTAATTAGTACGATGAGAGCTTGTAGACCTGGCATGACTTTCTCATTGTACAATGAGAACCTAGATAGAGACATGAATTTCTCACTTAGCCACTAGCCCTTGTGAGTGTATTTTTCCAAAGGCCACCTAGCATAACACAATTTGCTTGCCTATGGAGCCTTTGTGTTGGATGGATGTAGCATAATAAAAATTGCTAGTCCATCTTTCTTTTCTCTTCGCTTTAACTTTAACATTGTATGTTTGAGTGTCTTATCTTGTTGTTGCATATCATGCATCTTGTTTGTGTCCCTTTGTGCTTATGTTTGTTTGGCATGGGATCTTAGATCCTGGGGGCTTGCGGAACCTCCTTGATCTTTGTCATCCTATCCCCTCGACATTTGTGCACTCGGACCCCTCTTGACACGTATTTGTCTAATTTACTGTGAGTTTTTGCTTGTGCTCATCCTCTCACTAAAGTGGGGGCTAAATGTAGTGACAGAAAATGCATCCCTTTACATTATCTCACTTTTTTGGGGCCTCCTAGTTAAAATGGACTTAATAATGCCTTAATTTAGTGTTGTAAAATGTATCTCTTTATAGTTTCACACTTGTTTGGGACCTCCTAGTTAAAATGGACTTAATTATGCTTTAATTTAGTGTTGTAAAATGTATTTATTTACACTTTCAAACTTATTTAGGGATCCCTTAATTATTTGAGCCTAATTTGGCCTTAATAAACCCTATAATTCATTTACAAGCCTAATAAATTACATTTTTTGAAGGGGAAACTCGATATCAATTAATGCCAATACATAACACTTCACATTGAACAATGTGTGTTCCAAGAATAGGGACCTGGGACCCATTTTCCCATGGGCGAATGGGTCCTCCCTAGGCCTTGGAACCCATTTTTAAATATGTTTTTATGATCCTAAATTCAAATTTCAAAGGTCAGCTTGTAATGTTTGATTAGGGACCTTGGAACCCATTTTTAAGTATTTTTATGATCCTATATTCAAATTTCAAAGGTCGGCTTGTAATGTTTGAATTTTGAGAAATTAAGGATAAATGTCTATAAATATAAGGTTATTTTATCAAATCAACTAGAATATTTCAAGAGTACAATTGAGAGAACTTCACAAGAGAAAATATTATTGTCAAGAGCATTCAAGATTAGATTTCTTCATCATTTGTTGCGGCATTCAAGATGTCAAGCATCATTTTTTAAGCTATTTTCATTCATGTTTTTGGAGCTAACATTGTGATGTAGGTTTCAAGCATTCAAATCAAAGGTTCAAAGCAAGATTCAAGTATCAAGATCCACATCCACTAAAGCCATTTCATGCAAGATCAACATAAACATTTCAGTCCTTCAAAGGTTTAATTAAGGGTTTGGTGAGTTGCAACATTGCATTTGTTCATTCATCATTTCATTCATGCTATTTCATTGCATTTCAAGGTTTAATTACCAAAACAGGGTTTGACCAAGGCAAACCCCTATTCACCTAAAAAAAACATTTTTCCACTCTCTTTGTGTGTTATAGATTTATAGGTTGAAGAAAAGTTGAAGATCTCAAAGTTGCAAAATTATAAAGTTGTATTTATTGTCACTTGTGTTGTCATCTCATTGAAACTCACCTACAAAATTTGTTTTTGACATTTCGACACTACCACTTGGATAAATTGGAAGCTTCATATCTATATTAGAGGCTCCTGAGAGTTGTAGAAAATCCCTAACAGTGGACCCATTCAACCCTGGGCAAATGAGTCCCAGTAAGCCTTTGAAAACTAACTTTTGGTGAAAGGTACACTCAGATTTTCCCTTCTCTGATCTGCAATTTGATTGTAGGTTCTATTAGTATTGAGTTTAAAATTATGATATTTCTATCAGGATTCAACCATGTAGTTTTACAATTCAAACTCATTGACCCATGTTTCATGAGTAGTGGTTCACAAGAACCCATCTCTCATGATAGTGAATGTTCCACATAGCACTCATTGCATCTAGGTGATGCTCACAGAGGTGAAGCACTGGTCCTTCTCAGGAGGTCACCCATCTCAATACTACTCTAGCTCAAGCGCACTTAACCATAGAGTTTCCCCCAAGGTTAAACCCACTTAGCTTGCAACCCCATTTGTAAAACCTTCAGCAAGTGTTGTGCCTTATGAACCATTCATTATAGAGCCCCTTTAGCTCATCAATTAATAAGTAGGAGGTATTTTCCATAGTGTGTCAAATTATGATATTGCTATCAAGATTCAACCATGTAGTTTTATAAGTAAAAATCATTGACCCATGTTTCATGAGTAGTGGTTCACAAGAACCCATCTCTCATGATGATACCACGAAATTTAGAATTGTTGTTTCAAGTGTTAAATTGTATTTTGGTGTTAATTTACTATTTTCAGTTTTTCTTCCCAAGGTGTTGTTTGACCTTGACCCCTATCCTTCAAGCATAAGGAAATTTAAAGATTCCCACTTTGACTTGATTCAACTAAGGGTTGATAATAATTTCATTGCATGGATCTCATTTCCTGATGAAATTAGAGAAGTAGGACCCCTTTTCCCTCTTTGGATCTACTTTTCCATTTTGGGAAACCCTAGCCCCTATTTTTATGTTTCAATCTCTCTCTCCCCCCCTTTATCTCTCCCTCTTTCTATCCACATATCTCCCCCTCTCTCCCACTCTCCCTATTTCAAACATATCATGAGCCTATTGGTAATGGAGCCTTATTATCTTCCTAATTCAAAGGATTTGTTTTAGTTGTGTTTGAATCCGTATAAGTAGATGCATATTTGATTTCAAGCTATCACTTCTCCTTTGAGACTTTTGTTTCACAAACAAAATAATTTTTAAAATAGCCTACCAATTGACCTCATGTATACTAAACAAATGTATGTAAACAATAAACCAAAAAATCACCTAATTGACCATCCACACTTCTTCGGTGTACCCATTGCACACCAAGGTGGGATTGCTAGTGTATATTTCTACCATGCTCATTTTATGAAGGAGAAGATTAAACATTTATGAATTTATGAATTTATAAATTTATCAAAAGGTATATGTATTCACTTGTTTAATAAAGTCGGAGAAGTGTTTAGAATTTATTTTTTATAAACACAATATTTATAGTTAAAAATATTAAAAGCTAAAATTAAAACTAAAAAATAATAATTAAATTTATGAAATGAATAGAATTTTATAAATTGGTAATAACACATATTATTTTATATATTATATTATACTATGATATATTATATTATGTTAGAGTAAAAGGTATTTCCTAATTAATTATTTATTTATTTATTAGGTTCCTTTTCCTCTAATTACTTAAACTTACTTAGGTCATGTTTTATTTGTGTCTCATGTCATAGGATGAGGACACATGTCATGATCTTGTTTTATCCTCATTTAGGGTTTCTAGGTTGATTATCCTTTTATAAGGATTCTTTATTATATAATCATTAAAAAAGATGCACATTAATCAATGATTCATGTTTTTTTGGATCAATAGCTCTTGGCCTCCATAGAGTTTCTATTCCCTCTTTTTGTGACAAGTTTTTGATTTCAAGTGATCTTTGGGAGCTGTGAAATTAATTTTTCTCAACTTCAACATGGTATCAGTGCTCCATACTTAAAATCCCCTTTCCTCTTCTTGAGAGATTTTGTGCCTTGAACTATCATTCAGTGCATCTAATGTAGAGAAGGGGTGGAGTAGATTTACTCAACACCAAACAACACAATCCAATCACATACTAATCCTCAAGACCCTTACCATGGTGATTTGCCCAAACTCGCTAGTCTTCACAACTAGGTCTCCAAATTGATGTTTTAAAGCATATATTTTAAAGAAGGTTGTATCTTCATGAAAAAAGACCTTTTCAGATACCCATCAAGCTTGCATTCAACATATTTCAATTGTGGAATACATTTTTTTAGAACAAGTTTCCCTATTCAGGTCTTCCATGCCTAAAATAAGGCCAATTAGGCCACTTTTACAAAGCACCTACTAAGAATTCAATACCTAAACATCTAAACTCTTAACCAATGGTCTGACCCTGTCACATAGGGTCCCATTCAAGATATTTTAACAAAAAACAACGCTTACAAGTTGTTATCCTACACTAACACCACCCTACCTAGCCTGACACATGAGGATGTTAGGCTAGGGCTTGGACAAAAACTCTACAAAATCCATCCCCTACTCTAAAAGACAATGAAAACACTAAAATAAAACATAAAACCTCCATTCCATCATGTTTGGTCATAGTACACCAATGGAATGGGCTGATATTTACATTTTTATCACAAACCCTTGAAAATGAGGGTTTCTAGGCGATCTGCAACAAAATGCCTCTAATAGGCTTCAACCCTAATGAAAATAAACCACTACACATCCAAATGAAATATTAATCCCTGCAGCAACTTCTCACATAATTTTTAGTTCATGACACTACTGTACCAGGTCGTACAGATCAAGAAAACACAAAAAATGCACTCAAAATTGCAGAAAACAGAGCCTTTTTCCCTTCTTTTGTCCTCCAAAATGATACAATAATTCTACCTATGTTTATGAGGCCAAAATAACACCATGCAATTTTAACTCATCAGTTAGAAACAAGATCCACTCAATATGACTGTTCACCTTCCACCTACAAGCATTTTTGACAAGTTGCAAAGCAACTTGTACATTTATCTAACAGCTTTTACCAAATTCCAAAGAATGACCCTACATGACACCAAACATTGAAAAATGGTCTTGATTCAACCTTATTACATCAGATGAGTGACAAAACACCTAAATCACCAACCTAGGCACCTAAATGCATCAATAAAACCAAAATGACCATGGTGCCCCTGCACTATACACCCAGGGTGGAAAGAATCTCAACTTCCACCTAAGATCAATTCTTGTACAAATTTCCCATACCTCTTGATATCATATTTTGGCATCCATGTTGCATCCTCATATGGTAAACCATACCACTTGATAAGATATTCATTGTAGACCTTATGCCTTGTCCTTTTCGCCTCTTTAGTGTCCAAAATGGCTTCAAGTTTCAATGGTTCAGTAGGGGGTAGATCTTTTACCCAATATCCATCAGCATTAGCACATGTACCTGCATCCACAAATCCCTTGAAAGGGTATAAGTCAGCTACATTAAATATGGGTGAGATAGCAACTCTAGGAGGGAGTTCTATCTCATATGCATTCTCCCCAAATTTGTGGACCACCTTGCATGGCTCAATATTTTTCATCTGTAACTTGGTGTATTTTCCCTTAAGCAACCTCACCTTCTTCAAATGTGCAAGCACCAAATCCCCTACCTGAACTGAACATTTCTCCTTTTCAAATTTGCATTCTCTTTATACTTTTCTTGAGGTTCTCCCTAACTTTTTCATGTATTTCCTTCATGACTATGGAAAACTCTTCTCCCTATGCACTTCTCTTCTCCACTCCACTCATATCTTTGAGCTCAAAGACACCTCTTGGTTTCAGCCCATACACCACTTCAAAAGGGATTTTTCCTATGCTTCTATTAATGGATTCATTATAAGAATACTTTACTTGTGGGAGAACAAGATCCCATTACTATCCATGTTCTTTTGTAAGGCACCTAATCAAGTTTCCCAATGATCTATTGACCACTTCAGTCTTCCCATATGTTTGTGGATGATAGCCAATATTGAAGGTCAAATTTGTTCCCAATTTCCTCCACAAGGTCCTCCAAAAGTGACCTATGAACTTTGAATCTCTGTCTGAAACTATGGTGAGTGGTAACCCATGAATTCTGACTATTTCCTTAAAGAATAATCTTGCAATATTTGAGGCATCACTTGTGCATTTTTAAGGAATAAAATGAGCCATTTTTCTAAATCTATCAACAACTACAAACATACTGTCCACTCCACTTTGATTTTTGGGTAAGCCTAATACAAAATCCATACTTAGATGTTCCCATGGCCTGCTAGGTATTGGTAGGGTCTGATAAAGCCTGCATTTGAGCTAGAGCAGATGGCTCTTTGACAAATCACACAACTCTCCAAAAACTTCTTGACATCCATATGCATCCTTGGCCAATGGTAGAACCTCTTTACCTACTCTAAGGTTTTATCAAACCCAAAGTGTCCACCCAAACTACCACAATGCTTCTCCCTTATCAAATTGGCCCTCATAGAGCACTTAGGCACACACAATTGAGAACCATTAAACAATAGTTCATCTTGCAACATAAAATCAAAGAAATCATTGTCAAAAGTATTCTGAAACTGACTACAAACAGCATATGGTTCCTTAAAATCATCATCATCCTTATACATGCCTTTTAGTGCATCTATTCCTATACTCTGAAATTAGATTTCTTGCATCGTCATGGATCTCCTGCTCAAAGCATCAACAACCTTGTTTGATTTCCCTTTCTTGTGCTTGATTTTGAAGGTGTAGGCCTATAATTACTCAATCCACTTCATGTGCCTATAACTCAACTTGTCTTGACTATTCAAGAAACTTAAGGCATGATTATCTATGAAAACAATGAATTCCTTTGGAAAAATATAATGTATCCACTTCTTGAGGGATTGTGCAATTGCATAGAGCTCCAAGTCATATTATGAATACTTCTTTTTGGCTTCATTGAGCTTCTCACTAAAAAATGCTACCAGCCTCCCTTCTTGAATCAAAACTGCCCCAATGGCATACCCGCTTGAATCACACTAAATGGTGAACACCTTGCTAAAATTAGGTAATGTGAGTATGGGTTGTTGAGCCACTCTAGTCTTCAAGTACTCAAAACTCCTCTCAACTTCATTAGTCCATTGGAACCTCTTCTTCGTATCCCCTTTGATAGTGTCAATGATAGGAGAACAAATGTGGCTAAAGTTCCTTATGAATTTACTATAGAAACCAGCCAAGCCATTTAAAATCCTTACCTCTCCTATTGATTTAGGGGTTGGCCAACTGAGTATTGCCTCCACTTTAGTGGGGTCCATCTTCAATGTACCTTTGGAGATCACAAATCCAAGGTAGACTAGTTCTTCTTTCATGAACTCACACTTTTTTAGGTTTATCATAAGCTTCTCCTCATTCAATTTCTTCAATACCATATCCAAATGTTGTAGGTTCTCTTCCTTTGTCTTGTTGAACACCAAGATGTCATCTAAATAGACCACCACAAATCTTCCCATGAAAGGTTTCAAGACCTCATTCATCAACCTCATAAATGTGCTTGAGGCATTTGATAACCCAAATGGCATCACTAGCCACTCATACAAACCCTCATTGGTCTTGAAGGAGGTTTTCCACTCATCTCCTTCTCTTATTCTGATTTGATGGTATCCACTTTTCAAATCAATCTTTGAGAAGTAGCATGCACATGCTAAACTGTCCATCAAGTCCTTCATCTGAGGTAGAGTAAATCTATATTTGATTATGATTTTGATGATTTCTCTTGAATCGGTACGTAACCTCCAATCTCCTCCCTTCTTGGGTGCCAAAACAGTAGGCACAACAAAAGGGATTGGGCTCTCCCTTATGAGACCTTTATTTGGATCTAATTTCTTATCTCCTTATTTTTCTTGGGTGTCATCTTGTATGTGGCCTTGTTTGGAAAGTTTGTACAGGGCATGAGATAAATATGATGACCTACATCTCTTATAGGAGGTAAAGATCTAGGGAGCTCATCCACTACTATGTCCTCATATCTATCCAATAGGGTCTGAACTTCTTTGGGTATCTCATCTCCATCCTTTGTTGTCATGATTAATGTAGGCTTCCCTATGATGGCATATCCTATGTTCTCCTCACTCAAATCCTTCAAAAATATTTCTCCTTCATGACCATCACACTTGGTCCTTCATGAACAACCTTGCCATCCTCTTGTAACGGTGTAAGAGTGTATGATTGTCCATCTTTCTCTATCATGTATGTATTCTTCTACCCATCATGTTTTTCATTCCTATCAAACTGCCATGGCCTCCCTAGGATCAAGTGGCATACATCCATAGGGATTATGTCACACAATATCTTATCCTTGTAAGCACCAATGTTGAATTCAACCCAATGCTGCTCATTCACCAAGACTTCTTGACCCTTACTGAGCCATGAAATCTTGTAGGGT
Organism: Sequoiadendron giganteum; assembly: GCA_007115665.2. Classification (NCBI taxonomy): domain Eukaryota; kingdom Viridiplantae; phylum Streptophyta; class Pinopsida; order Cupressales; family Cupressaceae; genus Sequoiadendron; species Sequoiadendron giganteum. The sequence continues at coordinate 61,316,272 of CM021102.1, forward strand.
GTAGTGTGTGGTATCCTTTTCAATTTGAGTTTTTCAACCATCTCTAAAGACAATAAATTATTAGTTGAACCGGAATCAACTATTACTTTACATACCTTTCCCTGTTATTTGTGTCCTCCTTATCATCAAGAACTCGCCTACCTCTAGAGAAACATGTAGAGAAGGTGAATTAACACTTCCATTGTCTTCCTCATGCACTATTTGAGTCCTCCTCTCACCTCCATGAGAACTTGCACCTTGTTTGTCTAGGAACTTCCATGTTGGATATTTGAATTGATTGCAGTTATAGCGTCTTCCTAAGAAAGTATTGGATCCTCTCCCTTGTCCACCAAACCTTCCTCTACCACCAAATCTCCTTCCTCTGAAGTTACCTCTACCACTTGACTCTCCACTTTGTTCTTGTTGGTTTCTTGGTTCACCTTGTTTCTTTTGTGACTTCCCCCTTGCACCAAAGTTGCCTCTACCTCTAAAATTTTTCCCTCTTCCTCTCCCTTGCTGCTCTTGCATTGTTTTGATTCTTTCCTATGCCTTAGTTACCAATTGGAAACACTCCTAAACTATCCTAGGAGTTGTAAGACCAATCTCATCTTGTATATTGAGTCTAAGGCCATTCAAGTACCTTGCAACCTTCTTTATCTCATCCTTTGTATGTCCTTCCCTTATGCTCAATTTATGAAATTCTTTAGTATAGTTCATTACATCTAACTCCCTTTGCTTCAAATTTTTCAGCTTTCTAAAGGTTTGTATTGCATAATCTGCAGGAAGGAATTGTGTATTCACTTTGGATACCATCCGGTCCCATGAACGTATCTTATTCTTACCCTTGTTTACTCTTTCTTCTTGAACATAGTTCCACCATGTTAGGGCAAGGCCCTTCAACTTGGTTTTAGTAAACTTCACCTTCTTTTCCTCTTGTACCTCCTTAAATTCAAAGAAGTTGTCCAAAGCACTTATCCAAGCCAAAAACTCCTCACTGTCCATCTTACCACCATACATAGGTACTTCCACTTTCACCTTTGGAGTATTGTCACCCTTGAGAGCCTCTAGCATCCTGGCCATTCTCTTTTCTTCAGGGTCCAATTCTTCATCCTCATCATGGACTCCTATTGGAGGGTTCTCACTCTCACCCTCATCCTCCTTATCACTTTGGTCACCACCGACCATTCCTCTTCTCTAATTCTTTTCCAGGGCTGCTATTCTAGAAAGGGTTGCTTCTTCTGACTACTTTTAGATCCTTTACTTCTGGAGAAACTTCTCTTCCAATTCCTTAACCTCTCTGGTTGTTGGATTGTTATTTGGAGGCATCTTGCTTATGCCAACTCTCATTCACTTTCCCACTTCCAATCAGAACCTATGCTCTGATACCTCTTGATGAAGAGCAGGGGTGGAGTAGACTTACTCAACACCAAACAACATAATTTAATCACCTACTAATCCTCAAGACCCTTACCATGATGATTTTCCCAAACTCACTAGTCTTCACAACTAGGTTTCCAAATTGATGTTTTAAATAATATATTTTAGAGAAGGTAGTCTCTTCATGAAACAAAGACCTTTTCAGATACCCATCAGACTTTCATTCAACATATTTCAAATGTGGCATATGTTGTTTTGGAAAAAGTTTCCCTATTCAAGTCTGCTACGCCTAAAACAATGCCAATTAGGCCACTTTTACAAAGAACCTACTAAGAATTCAATCCCTAAACATATAAACTCTTCACCAATGGTTTGAACCTATCACATAGGGTCCCATTCAAGATATTTTAACAACAAACAACACTTACAAGTTGTTGTCCTACACTAACACCACCCTACTTGGCCTAACACATGAGGATGTTAAGCTAGGGCTTGGACAAAAACTCTACAAACTCCATCCCCTACTCTAAAATACAATGAAAAAACTAAAAGAAAACCTAAAACCTCCATTCCACCGAGGTTGGTTAGAGTGCACTGGTGGAATGGGCTGATATTTACATTTTTTATCACAAACCCTTGAAAATGAGGGTTTCTAGGCGATCTACAATAAAATGCCTCTAATAGGTTTCAACCTTGATGAAAATAAACCACACCACATCCAAATGAAATCTTAATCCATGTAGCAACTTCTCACATAAATATGATATTGCTATCAGGATTTAACCGTGTAGTTTTCGAGTCAAACTCATTGACCCATGATTCATGAGTAGTGGTTCACAAGAACCCATCTCTCATGATAATGAATGGTCCACTTAGCACTCATTGCATCTAGGTGATGCTCATAGAGGTGAAACATTGGTCCATCCTAGGAGGTCACCCATCCCAGTACAGCTCCAGCTCAAGCGCGCTTAACCACAAAGTTTCCCCCAAGGTTAAGCCCACTTAGCTTGCTACCCCATTTGCAAAACCTTCAACAAGTGTTATGCCTTATGAAACATTCATTATAGAGCCCCTCCTACTTCTCACATAATTTTTAGTTCATGACACTACTATACGGGGCCGTACAAATCAAAAAAACACAGAAAATGCACTCAAAATTGCAGAAAACAAAGCCTTTTTCCCTTCTTTTGTCCTCCAAAATGATACAATAATGTTGCCTCAAATTTTGTGAGGCAAAAATAACACCATGCAACTATAACTTATCGGTTACAAACAAGATCCACTCAATATGACTATTCACCTTCCACTTACAAGCATTTTTTCCAAGTTGCAAAGCAACTTTTACATTTCTCTAACAACTTTTACCAAATGCCTAAGAATGACCCTACATGACACCAAACATTGAAAAATGGTCTTGATTCAAAATTATTACATCAGATGAGTGACAAAACACCTAAATCACCAACCTAGACACCTAAATGCATCAATAAAACCAAAATGACCATGGTGCCTCTACACCAGCATCCTAGAGCAAATCAGTGTTTTCCATTAAATTCAAAGTTGTCAGAAAAGTTAGTTTTTTATTGTGTTTGGCCTGATTTGGAATCTAGATGTTAGATCTACTAGGGTTTGAAGCAATTTTTTTTCCAAATCCAAAATGTAACTGCAATTTTTAAGTATTTTGACCTAAAAAGAACCTCACAGTTGTGTTCAGGAAGCAGATTAGATGAATTTTGATATAAAATTCAACCTCTTTTGGTGTTGGGAACTTCTGAGGCAATTGTTTTTGCCAGGGAAGTCATACAACCTCACCAGCATGCAGATCGAGGTAAAAAAAAAATTAAATAATAATTTTTTTCTTGTATTAAAAGAATCAAATTAAAAAAATTATTGAAAACCCTTTAAAAGGTACATGAGGTAGGTTTTTTTCTTTAAAAAATATATATTAAAAAAAATGGTATGGGGGGTACCCGAGGTTACCCCCCTACCACACTGTGGTAGGGTGGTGACTCTCGAGCCCCGCACCCCTACGGTGGAGGTACCGCAAGGGTACCCCCTACCACTTTGGCAAGTGTGCTGCCCCTCAGGCCCTGCCCAAGGGTGGCGCAGTGGGCTCCGCCCCCACCGCGCATTAAATTATTTTAATATATTTTTTAAAAACGTTTATTTAAAATATTTTTTCCTTATTATAAAAAATATTATTTTTATATATTTTTCTTTAAAAAAATATAATACTTTTTTTGTGTGTTTTTTTAACTTTAAAATAAAACATGCAACTTTTTGTAATAACTCTTTTTTGCAACAAAACAAAAATCATTGTACTTGGAGGAATTATTCTCTCGGCACTCTAAATTGGGCGAATCTCTACATTTGGAGAAAAAAAAATTGACAAATTTGGCAGAGGTTTTTTTTTGCCTAGCCCATCCCCTCTTCATTGGGCTTTTCTTTTTTGCACGTCATATTCCAAAGGCCATATCTCAGCCATACAATGTTCTTTTCCAATGCAATTTTTTTGAAACGGGGTAGAATTTCGTTTTCTTTCGTAGTGATGTAAGTGGTTTGTAGTTTGGAATTTTATTTTTTCCAAAAATATGTTTTCTCAGTGATGTTGTTGTGCAATTCTTGTTTTGGAGACTTTGACATGCCATATCTTCTACATTCAAACTCCTTTTTGGGTACCATTTTTTTAAAGCACCTATTTTTTTGTGTGCTTCATCATGGTGCTATTAGTTTCCTCTTTTTCTATCAGAGAATTGGATTTTCAGCATGTAGTCCTTTTTTGGACATTATGGGTTTCCATTGTGAGCACTTTTTATTATGTAAACGCACTAAAATAAAGTGCCTCAACATTCTAGTGTATATTTTTTGGGATCTTGCACATCGTTTTGTGCCTTATTGTACTCGCACTATGATATAAAGTGTCATGGGGGGTTGATGTTTGCCTTTGTTTGCCATCACACCTTTTTCGAGTGTCCCTTCCACGAAAATAGCCTCATGTGTGTGTGCCTTTTGTTTTCACACCCTTTATATGTGTTGGTACTTTCAAGTTTGCACGTTCAGATGTTCTTGATTCTTCTTCATGCACTTCTTTTTGGCATTCAATTTCAATGTACCTTTCATGTCTCTCCCTTGTCAGCACTATGAGGGGTTTCTACTATTGGTGCTAATCTTCCTTAGGTTCATGTTGGAGTGAGCTACATACACAGTATTTGTTTCTATGTACCAAGTGGATGCAGCGACTACATTTTGGTGAGATGGAGCACTTACCATATGGACACTCTTGCATTCCTATTTTTGGAGGTGACCTTGAATTTTCATTTGATCGGTGTTTTTTATAATTTTGGTACTTGTGCCATCTGTATCTTTGAGTTCCAGATGTCTTTCCTTTTTTTCCATCTAATTCAAGTAGTGTCATTAGGGGCACTCATGCATATTCTTGTCTTCTTGATCCTAATCATCATTTCTTTCAGTGAAGGTTCTTCTTTCAGCACTATAGCAGTCATTCTTCGACAGTGTTTGCAGCTTCTTAATGCTTCAATGGTGTTCTTCATGTTCATCCTTTGTTCCTATCTTTTGGGATATTTCTTGGTTTGAGGATTTTTAGTCCTTCACTTTATTTTGGAGGCTCTTCAGTCCTTCACTTTTGTTTGGAGGCTTTTTCAATCCTTCACTTGTATTTCTCTCTTTTGGATAGGATTTTTCTCCCACAAGGTTTTTCTCATTTTTCTTTGGTTTTGAGAGATCCTTTTTGTTGAACACTTGGAATACAGAGAGGGGGGTGGATCAATATTCTTTGAAACAACTTAAACATTTAAATATTCATTCCATATAACATATTCATTTTTTAGTATGAAAGGAAAGCATGAAAATAATCATCAACATCACATAACACATGAACACCAGATTTTTATGTGGAAAACTCAAAATGGGTAAAACCACAGTGAGGATTAGCTCACAATATATTATAACCAATTATAAAATATTATAGAATTACTCACTGCATATGGACTCATTGTCCTAGTGGACTCACTTCCCACTAAAAGAAGAAAAGATAGAAGAGATTGTGGCACACAACCAACATTTGAACTGTTACAGTTGCATCTAACATATATGCATGAATTATAGTTCCATTGAAGCTCAATATACCGACTTCACACACTTCATTCGGATCTACACTAACACTCTATTCTTCTCTGCATTTTCCTTATACTCACATAATTCACATCAACTAAACATTACATTTCATTCTATCTCAAAACACCAAAAAATAACTAACACATATATGCTTTATCCACAAACACCTATGACATCAATTAGGTCGGCCTAATTAGATGTAACATACAAATTATATCTTGTTGGCCCAACATACATACATACATGCTTTGCCCCAAAATTCAAAACTTATAACACATTCAAATAGGTTAGCATGGACCTATACTAGCTCCCACATAATGGATAAGCACTTATTAAAACTTTTCAATACACAAGACTTATTAGATCGGAACTGGTAATGACCTAACATCAAAATTCACCAACTGTACATCCAAAAACTAACACGTGAACTTCTAAACTTCATGCCACTTGGAATTCATACTCTAGTGACACCTATCAACATCTCCATAAATCTATAAACATAGATACCAATCTACAGAGAAGTGCAAACTCACTAACACATACACACTGAACTAGAAACTTCTGCTACGCCAGGTTGATATATATTTTCATTCATATCTTCAATACAAAAATATGAAACATTGTGAAATTCTAGATTTAGACTCTTCTAACATCCAAAAAAATTACCCCACAACCGTAGAGCAATATTATACACAACAAACCAATGCAGACCAAAATATTGGATGCCTTGTACACTAAATTACCTATTTTGACACTTAGTCACTTTCTCACTTCAAGTGTCTTTACCACATCAAACCTTCTTGCAAAATTACACTTGATAATCATCTTCAAACATTCTCAAGCTATACAAACCGGTCTGCATTGTGATCTTCGTATCAGAATACAATGTTGACATCAATGACAACACTGAATTCAATAATGCACAACTTAATACTTATACTCCATGCTCATGTTTTGGGTAAGAATATCAATGACAATCTTCTTATTCTTCCAAAAATCTCCCCCTTTGTCATTTATGGCAACATTCCAAAACTATTCTCCCAAAACCACTCTCCCCCTTTGACATTAAGGGAAAAGGGAGCATACCTACATATCTTCTCCCCCTTTACTGATATATGAATATATAGAAACCCAAAACTTTATTGACTCCCCCTAAGGGTGCTATAAAATACTACCAAATAAAAAAAAACTTGCACTATAATATTGCCTTATACCATTCGCATATGTACACTAAAATATTAATAATAAACTAAATTTCATAAAATAAAAATACTGTCACCCAAAGGAAGAATTTGACTCTTGCAGCTTCTCCAAGTGAGCTTTCCACTCTTGCTTTCCTTCCTCCCAACTCTTATTGGCTAGGCCAAGCATTCTTCTTTAGGTCTACAACTCCATCAAGAGTTATTCACCATCATCTAGAGTTTTGGGTACCAGATTTAACTTTGAAGCATTTTCAGCACTCAACAGGGCACTAGAAATAGGTATGAACTTAGCGTTCACCATATCCCTGAGATGACAAAACTATATTATAATTTTCTCCTTCTAAACTTGCAATTGGAAGTGTGAATGCTCCTTCTATACCTGCTAAAATATGAACAAACAATCATTCATTAATCAAGAAACAGGACTAAGCATTCCCTATGAAATTCATTTGAACACAAGAACATTAAAACAAAGTAAAATATCAAATACAATACTAATGAAAGACTATTCTAAGTGCTCAAACCAACATCCCATAGGGGGATTAGTGCCCCTTTGGTGTGGAAAGAAGCCCTTTCCTAACCCCTTGATAAGCTTGATGATGGATTCGATGAAAAAAGTATGAAAATAGCTATAATCTTGCTAAAATGGATGGAAAACATGAAGTGCTATGAACTCAAATGGCTATAGCAATTTTGCTCTAAGTTGATGGATCCATATTGTGAGAATTATTCATCTATTTATAGAAGCCAAGGATGGAAGAATGAAGGAGATTGATGAATGTGGGACAAAGAATAGATCAATAGCATAATGCCACTTGTCATCATGCTAATGAATCTTGGAGGAGATGTGCTCACACATGTGTGAGCACATTTTTGGATATGTGAAGGTGGCTTGTGTAAGAGGATCAATAAGAGATATTAAAAGCCAAAGTGGATTTTTTAAGAAGAGGTGAAAGACCCATTGAAATCCAAGGTGGCTTGTGTAAGAAGAGGACATGTAAGAGCTTTTAATGCCAAGGTGGCTCAAGAAGAGGACAAAGTCCTTTGGAGAGAAAAGTCAAGTGGGTAGAATATTCTAGGAATATACCACTTTTTTGAATGAAAATAGGTAATTAGTAAATCAAATAAATTGATTTACATGTGCAACTTGACCAAGGTTGACTTACCCAAGGGTGGAGTCAAAAGCTAGAGGAAAGGGAGATTAGTGTTAGTAGTTAATTAATTTAGGATTAATTAACTTAGATGAGATTAGTTGATTTGTGACACATGATTTAAATGTTTTAGGTTTATTTAAATCATATGAGAGGATATTAGAATTTTAGGATTTTGATTAAATAACATTGATTTGTTTAATTAAAAGAAGAACTATATGATTTAATTAAATAAAATTTATTTATTTAATTAAAATAGGAACATTAGGATTTAATTAAATAAAATTGATTTATTTAATTAAAAGAGGAACATTAGGAGATGATGAATTAATCTGACAAGGTTCATTATCAGATTTAAGGAGAATTAATTAAATAAAGATTATTCAATTAATTGATTAGTGTGGAGATGATTAAGGAACAAACGGTGTTAGTAAATTAGAATCAAGTGCATGATATCAATCAGGACATTTTCGGTGTCTACAATTTTCCCCTCTTTGAAGCAATGTACCTGCTACGTTGGTTCAAAGAATTAACCTGACGACATCAAAAGTAAAAATAAATCTGATTTTTCAGATGCCCCACTGTTGCCCCAGCGAGAAGAATTACGCTGGTATACTGCCCCCTCGAGAGATTGAATAAAAATTTAGATTTTTGGGGGAGATCTCGAAAAAAGATGACAAGTTGTCCGAAGGGTCCAGAAAGGCTCCAGGATGCCAAAAATGTGCGAAAATGCAAAAAAGAAATGTGAAATGAGCCTCAATTGGACAAAAACAGTGCCAGGGGAGCAAAACCCTAGTTTGATGGCCTAATTGGGGCAAGAAACCCTAATTTTCATGCTTAAATAGGCTTGGAGGGGTCACTTTCCATTCATTTGTGCATTCATACCTTAGGAATTCTAGTCATTTGAGCTCTGACCCTTATGTGAGATGGTGCAACATGTGCTTCCCTGACACATTTCTAAGCGAGCTCGAGTGTTCCAGCGAGCTCCAAGTGCAGGACCACCAATATGTGACCTAAACCCATCATTGAATTTTGACTTTTTAGTGCATTTATTACGCGTCGAAGAGTCAAAGTCCTCAGTGTCGCTATATGGCGATGCGAAACACTCATTCGAGGATGCTAAAAGGTCAAATAGTGTTGCTAGTGTAAATGACGACACTTGAGCCAATTTGACTTTAGGGTTTAGATTTCCAAATAGAGATGCAAATGAAAATAGCGACGTTAGAGTCAATTTGGAATTAGGGTTTGGCAGTCAAAGGGCGACGCTTGTGCAAAGGGAAACACTATGGTTGATTTGACATTTTCAAAGGGTCCAACATCATTGTTTGGAATTTTACAAATAGTGACGCTTTTGCAAACAATGACACCTTCGTTATTCTGGGGGCGAAAAATCCAAATGGGTTCAGGTAGTTTTACAAATTTTTGATGTTGCGTGCCTTATGGGTGCAAGAGGTGATCCAGCCTATGCTTTCACGCAAGCACCAGCCCTCGATCCTGAGTGAGCTAAGCACTTTATCTAGCTTATGAAAGGAGTACCTGGGGGAGATTGGTCTCTAGTATATAGCTTATGCGCCTATTGTCCAGACCCATCTTGCGATGATGACCACGTTGTGCTAATCCATGGAAACTTCTTACCTCAGTCTTTGTGGTTGGTGTAGGCCAGTTTAGGATAGCTTCCACCTTGCTTAGATCCATTTTCAATGATCCTTGGGACACTACAAAACCCAAATATACAAGTTCTTGTTTGAAAAACTCACACTTCTCTAGGTTGAAGGCTAACTTCTCCTCTTGTAATCTTCTAAGAACCAACTCCGCATGCTTTAGGTGTTCTTCTATTGTCTTGCTAAAGATGAGTATATCATCAAGATATACAACCACAAATAACCCTGTGAAATCCTTGAGCACTTCATTCATGAGCCTCATGAATGTGCTAGGGGCATTAGAGAGGCCAAATGGCATAACTCTCCACTCATACAACCCATCTGTTGTCTTAAATGTTGTCTTCCACTCATCTCCATCCTTGATTCTAATCTGATGGTATCCACTCTTGAGATCCAACTTGGTGTAGTACTAAGCTCCTCCAAGACAATCCATCAAGTCCTCAATCCTAGGAATAGGGAACCTATACCTGATTGTGATTCTATTTATTGCTCTAGAGTCTATGCATAATCTCCACTTGCCTCCTTTCTTGGTTGCTAAGACCACTGGTACTGCACATGGGCCGATGCTCTTCCTAATCAAGCCTTGATCCAATAACTCCTACACTTGTCTAGCTACCTCTAGATTTTGATCTGGTGTAAGCTTATAAGCTGCTTTGTTAGGAAATGATGCTCCAGGTATGAAGTCAATCTGATGACTAATGGCCCTTTTAGGAGGTAAAGTTGCAGGTGCACCGTCGCTTACTATGTCTTTGTACTTCTCAAGCAATTTCTGGACTGCTCCGGGTATGACTGGTTTTTCAGTCTTGTCTTCTTCTTTGGACTGCAACATGATTACATAACCTTCACCCCCTTGATGTAGGTTGTTAAGGAACTCCTTGCCACTACTTAACAGAACACTTGGTGTCTTTGACTATCCTTCTTCTTCTTCTGACAGTGACTGCAACTTAAATGTCTTTCCATCTTTTTTAAAAGAGATAGTATTCTCTTTCCCATCATACATGGCACTTATGTCATACTGCCATGGTCTTCCCAATAGTAGATGGAATGCACCCATGGGTAATACATCAAAAATTAGCTCATCCTTGTACCCTCCAATGGAAAACTCCACCGTTACTTGCTCATTGACAAGAACACTCTTCCCTTTGTTTAACCATGTCACTTTGTAGGGGTTAGTGTGGGGTACCTTCTCCAATCTTAGATTCTTTACTGCCTCTTCAGAGATGATATTGTCTGTTGAACCTGAATCTACAATGACCTTACACACTTTTCCAAGTATCTTGCATCTTACTCTAAATAGAGCCCTTCTTTGTTTTGGTTCTTCCTTGACCGGTTGTCTAATCAAAACTCTCCTAAACATCATATTCTCTCCCATTTCAAATTCAATATGACTGATCTCTAGTGATTTAGTGCTCATGGTGTCCTCTTGTGCATATGCCACCCTCTTCTCAGCATTTGATGAAGATGCTTTCTTCGGGCACCTATAAGCTGGATGGCCTACTTGACCACAATGGTAACACTTCATATTAGCAAAGTATGAATTGCTCCTTCCTACTCCTCTTCCTCTATTGGATCCTCCTTGAGAACCTCTACCTCATCCATAACCTCCTCTAGAAGATGTTTCACCTCCATGCTTAGTGAGTTTAGATTCACCTTGGTTTCTTTGTTCATTTCCTCTACTTTGGTAGCCACCTCTCTGTCCTCTTTGATCCCTTTGATCTCTGCCTTTGCCTCTACTCTTAGAAGCCTGGTCATGTTTCCTCTTGCTTCTTTCCTCAATCTTGATAGCTAATTGATAGCATTGGTGTATTGTTTTAGGACTTAGAAGAGTCATCTCCTCTTGGATGTTCCACTTCAAGCCGTTAAGATACCTAGCCACTTTGAGACTTTCATCTTCTGAGACATTGGACCTCATACAAAGTTTTTGAAACTCCTCAATGTAAGTGTTCACATCTTGGTCTCTTTGCCTTAAGCTTTGTCTCTTCTTGTGTAACTGAATCTCATAATCATCTGGTATATATGCTTCTCTCACTTTTGCCACCATACCTTTCCAAGTTGAAATAGACTTCTTGCCTTCCTTTTCCCTCTTTGTCTGAATGAATTTCCACCATGTCAAGGAAAATCCTCTCAATCTAGACTTGGCCACCTTCACCTTCTATGCTTCAGTGACTCCATCACATTCAAAATGGTTCTCCATGCCTTCTATCCAATCCAGGACTAGGTCAGCCTCAAATTTTCCACTAAACAATGGTATGCCTTCAAGTGCTTTCCCACTCAAAGCTTTCAATGCCTTCAAGAAAGGCTCCTCTTGCAGAACAAGGTCAGGTTTAGGGGTCTTGTCTTCCTCTACAATCTCTTCACTCTTTGGTTCCCTGCCCTCCAATCTATCACTAAACTCATGGGTCTTGATTTGCACATTGTTCAATGCTTGCTCAAGTTGTGCCAATCTTTCTCTCAACCTCCTATTATCTTCCTCCTGATCTTCAACCTTCTTTGCCAACTCAATGTTTGTCACCATGGTTGTGGAACCACTGGATTCAAGGTCTGACATACAAGTTCTAACCCAAATCTTTAACTTGCTCTGATACCAATCTGATAGGGTAGGGTTGGATGGAACAATCACTGTTCCATGCTCTGGATCCTTGTTTGCAAGATCTCCTAGGTGACTCTACCACCTTAACCTCTAGGTCCTACTTCATGTATAGGTACCCCTAGTTCTATTGGCCAACCCCACTATCATCTCACTCTCAATCTACCAAGTCTCCCTTGGTGCAATGCTTCCATTCTTCCTTTAGCCTTCAATCTTCCCTAAAGACTAATTCCCTCCAACAACTAAGTTTAACTTTGTAGGGGTGTTGAGATGTTCCCAAAGGCTTCAAACCATCTCCCTAGGGTTCTTGACAATCCACCATGCTCCTTTTGTAGTTCACTACCACCAAACCCTCAGTTAAGGTTTATTAGGCTTCTAGCCCAAGAGCCACAATTAGGCCTCCAACTCTGAGAAAATAGGCTTATCCTTCTAAATTCTCCAAAGAACATCCATTCTTCCTCTGAGGCTTTTGATACCTATTTCCACCTTTCAAAGATTTTTGGAAACTTAGGTCTCCACTGTTCATACAACTCCACAAACTGGAACTGACCAAGAATTTGGGTCTTTTTCCTATATTTTGTAGACTGTCAAAGGTTTTCTCTCATCAAACAGGTTGATGAGGCTTCCTCCTTCTTATTAAGCCTTGGAAAGGCATTCACCTACCCTCTCCACACCGTGCAATTCCTGGAGATTGCCACCCCTGCACGTTAAGTGCCTTTTTCTCCCCGTCTTTCCTAGCCGGGCACTATTAAGCTCGCCTAGGAGAAGACTTTCTCCATGACTCCGGGACTTCTAACCACACATAAACCTACTATATTTACAACCATGGAGTCTAGCCTCAATCCCCAAAATCCCATACACTAGGTACAGTGGGAAAGAGAACTAAATCTCCATTCTTGATCAGTTGCTAGTTAGATCAGCAACTCAAAAAGCAACAAATTAACTACCAAACACACCTGTAAATTGAACACACAACTTAATACTACAACACACAGCTTCTACCTCATATAGTCTACATTCTACAACATTTTATAGAGCCATGATTGCTCCTGATCACTCAAATGCAAAGCAAACACAAAAAATTAAAAACAATTCTTCTCACTGTCCACACTTAGCATTCATGAACTCTTCCAAAATTACAAAAGCTTCCAATGTCTTCCAACCTTGCTCTTAGGTCGAGGCACTCCTAAATAGATCAAAAAAAGGTAGTTATCCTCCCCTTGGTCGGACATGTCAGTTACAAAGTGGCAAAGGTGCAAAATGTACCATTTTGCCAATTCCTAGAAAACTAAGAAAAGTGAGTTTCTAAACTCATTAAACCTTTCCACTCCTGATCACTCCTGGTCAAGACATATTATTAAGAATTTAACTCTATCTCAATGGTCAACATGACCTTCATGGAAATACATTAAAACAAAAATTCATCTTATACTTCCTAATGCCTAGTGTTTCCTAGGTGCTCCTGCACCACTCAGGAGGTGGGCCGCAGGAAGCAACTGGAGACCATGGCCACCGCTTCTCAAGGTAGGACAGTATTAGTGTGGATACATACCATGAGGCAGTCAAAGACACGGAGTATTATAGATTCCACTACCATCAGGTAGTTGGCATAGCCCTTAGATAGCTGAATTATTCATAGCAGACAGGGCTTTGACGGGCAGAGGATCCACCCGAGAGGCAGGCAAGCAAGGGGAGCAGCCAGCAGGGCTAGCCACTTTTTGATATACACTTTCAGGATTTCCTTTTATCATGATTGATATACATACATTTGAGTCCAATTTGTATCATGACAATTATGATTTTTTTATATATATGAGTTCGCTTGATTCATGATGATGTGATCATTTTATTTATGCTTTATGTGTGGATGCATTTTGATGTTTTATGTATATGCAATGTGATTTATGTGATGGATGTTTATGACATGCAGATGTTCATGGATGTAAATGTTATGGATGCATTTATTTTCTATATGATATATGTACTATGGATAAAAATGTTTATATTATGCAAAGGACTTCTAAAATGCTTAGAATAACAAATCTATATTATGTCCTAAATGATAATGTGAAATGGATTGATTATGTGATTATGAGAGGTACATGATGTTATGATATGTAAATGCAATATTTTTGTATATTTTCTCTGTATGTTTATGATGATGATATATGGATACATGGATGCGAGTGCTATGGTATGCAAATGTAATCATGATATACAATGATTTATGATATGTAATAATATGAATGCAATGATGTGATATGACTATGTAATGATTTATGTTTTGTGATGATTATGATATGCAATGATTTAAGTTGCTCAGAATAAAAAATCTATATTATTTTTTGTAACTTAAATAATAATGTAAATGTAATGGCATGATATGAGGTGACTATGATATGCAATGATTTGTGAACGCAATGATGTGATACAAAATGACCATGATATGTAATGATTTATGTTATGCAATGATTATGATTTATGATATGCAATGATTATGATTTAAATATGACATGTATGTATGTTGATAATTAGTGGATGTAGGATGAATGTATTAGTGATGTTTTTAGTTAACTATCATGATACCATGTTAGCGCGGAGAGAAGAAGAAATAAGATGATGACAAGAAGATCCAACAATTCTATGATGTGTCGAGACTTTATTGGAGATGATGATGTGAGATGTTTTTTTTTTTCTTAGCATAGATTAGGGATGAAAGGGACTTACTTTCCTTATGTTTGATAACACACATAGATACGATGCATCAAGGTATAAAAAACCAAGATGGCATTGTATCTAGTGTGATGGAATTTGACTCGACAAATCAGATAGGAGTATTCCTATTCACACTTGACAATGGAAACCATACAAGGGTGTACTTTAGACATTTTGAACATCTCGGACCAAAACACAGAGAGGCAAAACCTAGCAATGTAATAGTCAACAAGTTTTCCAAAACATCTTCCATACATACCTAATAAAGAAAGTATTCACCAAGGTTATATTACAAGATTATCCAACAAGCACAACAAACAAAAGATAAAGATCAATGCCCCATTCCTTTCTCTCTAAATCATTTGATTAGACATCATCGAGAGGTCATTGGAATGAGTGCAATAAGATAAATCATAAGAAAAGATCAAGTAAACAAACAAGCTAATGTTCTTCATACCGCTAGCCAAGACTAAACTACGGTGATGTATGATGTTCATTTCCATTGTAGGAAGGATGCATCCTAGGACATGATGTTATCAAATGATGGTGAGATTGACTAGATGATAGGCTATTGATACTCAGAGTTGACTAACTTGCTTACCTACTACTGACGTAGACTTAAGACCCTGACATTTGGAGAACATACTTTTGACTGCTAAGCTTGTTTTTGATTGTTTTTCCAAAGGGTGAAAGTGACAATTGATTTATTATGAGTGGTAGCTTATTGCGGGTGAATTTTGAAATGGGACAAATGCACTTTTTTGGGTTTTTTGAATGTTTTTCAATTTTGAAATGTTTTGAGATTGTTTTGGGATTTTTGAGATGTTTTACAAATGTTTTGATTTTCAAATTTTCTAATGTTTTTGGTATTTTTGAGATTTTGACCAAGAATCTAACCTAAAGACCTATCCTAGGTGTCTCGGGGGATGATCAAAGATTAGCCTTGTCTATTTTATACACGTAAAGACCGCGTAGTTCGACTAACATAGACTCGTTTGTTGATGAGATATGCACAAATGGATTGCCAACTTATTATGATGGACTCCTAAAGGACTGACCTAATGTGTTTCGAGGGCACATCAATGATGGTCTTGCCTACGTTCAAAGCTCAGAGATGACATAGTTTGACAGGACAACTCTATTTTTTTTTACTCTTTCTAAATTTTTGACTTGTTTTGGGATTTTGATATGTTTTGGATGTTTTGGATTTTTGAAGGATTTTATGAATGTTTTTTGGATTTTTTTTATTTTAGGAAGATTTCAAGGATATACATGAATCTGATCCGACATATGTAAAAGAACATGCCCCCAGCATAAGGTGATAGACTACCTCAATATAGGCAAGACAAACTCACCTTGGGAATGTGCCAAGTAGTACTAGGGTGGAACATGATATAAACATAGGATCAAGCTATGATGCAAACACGGATGGGTGGATGGAAGGGTGCGATGGAATGCGATGGATGATGCATAACAAAATGGTAGGTGGTGCAAAACAAGTCATAGAGATCATGGTGGATGGAGAGTGCTTTATTTACACAATGTGTCTGTTTGTAAGGTTTTCACCAAGGTACTTTCCCAAAGTTCCATCGAAATGGTTTTCACTAGAGGACGATTTTTTTATCTTTACTATTTTCAATCCTTTTTGTGATTTTTTTTTGGATTTTTATATTTTTTGGTTTTTTGGATTTATACCTTAAAACTTAAGCATAAAAATTTTTTAAATGGGAGCTATTGATATGCTCCTATAGAGGCTCACCCTCGGGTATTGACAGCTAATATGCCCCATATTTATAGCTTGTGGTGACAACAAAAGGTCCCAACTAGTTGGGTTCAAACTTTCCTTTGCTATTTGGATTCAGCACATTTTTATGATTTTCTTTCATCACAAGCTCGCCAACTTGAAATGACCAGTTTCAGATCTTCTTGTTGTAGCTCCTCTTCAGATGGTTCTGGTAGACTTGTAGGTGGTTCAAATCTTCCATAAACCACTCATCCAATAGTTCCAACTCATTCAATCATGACACCCAATATTCTTCATCCATTATGAGGTTTTGCAATGATATCCTTAGGGATGGGAGCTCGATCTCGATGGGGAGGATGGCTTCTAATCCATAGACCAAGGAGAATGGGGTTGAACCTATTGGCATGCAGATACTTGTTCGGTAAGCCCGTAGGGCAGGGTTCAACTATAAGTGTCAATCATGACCAGCTTCATTGACCATCTTTTTGAGGATTCTTAAGATGGTTTTATTTGTAGCCTCAGCTTGGCCATTACCCTGGAGGTAGTATGGAGTAGAAAAGCAGTGTTGTATGTTGAATTTCTAGCATAGGTCTCATACATCCTAGTTTTTAAAAGGTGTCCCATTATATAAGATAATGGCTTGTGGGACACCGTAGCGGCATATGAGGTAATTTAGGATGAACTTTTCAATATGATTTCCAGTGATATAGGTCACATAAATGGCCTCTACCCACTTTGTGAAGTACTTTGTAGCAGTGATAATGAACTTGTGTCCATTAGATGAGGTGGGGGTATTTTTCCAATGAGATCGAGCCCCCACTGTGAGAAGGGACAATGTGTAACAATCGGGTGGAGCTCCTAAGTTGGTGCATGGATGAGATCCCCATGTTGTTGACATTGCAAGCACTTCTTGACATATTTGTGGGCTTCCTTCTCCATTTTCGGCCAATAAAACCCCATTCTCAATAGCTTCTTGTCCAAGGTCATACCACTCGAATGTGAACCATAGATGACATTATGTACCTCCATTAAAGTAGTCAAAGCTTCCTCAACGTTTAAGCATCGAAAAAGGATTCCCTCAATACTCCTACAGTATAGGGTGTCACCTAAGATAACAAAGTGGGATGACTTCTTAACAAAGGTTCTCTTAAGGTTTAGAGTGATATCAGCAAGGAGGGCTCCTATCTTTAGGTAGGTGTATATATCATGATACCATGGGTTACCAAGACCAACAATTTCACACATAAATTAAAACTCCGGTACCTCGAAAGCTAGTACAAGAAGTTTCTCTACTAGGAATTTATGTTTAAGGACATTGTGTGGGATATCCAATAGTGACCTGATTGTTTCCATGGCATATATTGCTCTGTTGTTTTTCCTTGGTATTTGCTCAAACATAATGTCAATGAAGAATTCCTTGAGGTCTTCCACTAGTTTCTTGTATGGGGTTAGCTTGTCATCCTTAGTTTGGTACTCGTTGTTGACTTGATTGATGATTAGCTAAGAGCCTCCATAAACTTTAAGAGCCATGATCTCCCACTACACTACTATCCCGAGTCCAATCACAAGGGCTTCATATTTGTCAATGTTGTTAGTGCAAGGGAAAGATAACCTATAAGATTTAGGAATACAATCCCCTTGTGGTGTGATAAAGAAAATACCCGCTCTTGATCCATTTTGTGTATATGACCCGTCAAAATAAACCTTCTAATGATTTGTGGTGCTGAGGTTAAACACAAATTCTTCTAGGAATTCTGATACAAGTGGGTTCTCTGAATAGATGGGTGCTTCTACTAGCTGATCAACAATCACTTTCCTTTGGTAGCTTTTCTTTCCATGTATTCAATATCATATTCTGAGAGGATCATGACCCACTTAACCATTTGACCTGTAAGTGTCACCTTGGAGAGTAAATACTTGAGGGCATCTATTTTTGGCGATGAGTTTGATTTGATGGGCTAACATGTAGTTCCTAAATTTTTGGGAGGCAAAAACTACTGCTAGGCAAGCCTTTTTGATGAATGTATAATTTAACTCATACCCTACCATGGTTCATTCAATATATTATATGGCTCTTTCCTTCCCCGTCTCATCATGTTGTGCTAATAGAGCGCCAACTGCTACTACTGTGGCTAATATGTACAAGATTAGTGGCTTATTCTAGATTGGTGGCATCAATACTGGTGGTATTAGTAGGTATTCTTTGATTTTTTTGAAGTTTTGATCACACTTTTCATCTGACTTATATGCTACCCCCTTGTGGATTAGATGAGAATAGAGGATAGCTTTATCTGCCAACTGCGTGATGAACCTACGGATGGATTGGAGTCTTCCTTGTAAACCCCTTAATTGTTTCAATGTCTTTGGCACCTCCATTTCGATAATTTCTTTGACTTTGGCAGGGTCTATCTTGATCCCTCTCATGGATACTATATACCCTAGGAGCTTTCTTGATTGTACCCCAAAGACACGTTTCTTAGGGTTGATCCTTACCTTATATTCCTCCAGTCTGTCAAAGATGGAGCTTAGTGCTGCTACATGACCTTGGTGCTTTCTTGACTTGGCCAGGATGTCATCCACATAGTCCTCTATAGAGTTGTGAATAATTTCATGAAAAATGAGTCATGGCCCTTTGATAGGTGGCTCTAGTTTTCTTCAACCCAAATGGCATCATGTACCAATAGTATGCACCCCATGGACAAGTAAAGGTCATTTTATGTTATCCTCTTTCGCTATCATTATCTGATTGTACCTTGAGAATTCATCCATTAGTGACAACATTTCATGCCCTATTGTTTGATCTATGATAACGTCAATGTTTGGGAGGGTAAATTTTCCTTCGGGCATGCCTTGTTGAGGTCTTTGAAGTCAGTGTAGCTTTGTATGCCCTCAGTGGGCTTAGTGACTGGTACCAAGTTTGAGACCCATTTAGGATAATCAATGGGCCTTATGAAGCTAGCATCCAGGAGTTTCTACAACTCAATTCTCACTAACAGTGCAATTTGTGGATGCATTTTCCTCAGTTTCTTCTTTACTGGCTTCACCTCTAGATATACGGCAAGATGATAAACCACAACTTTTGGATCGAGACCTGGCATGTTAGCATAGGTCCATTCAAATTTTACCTTTCTTTCTCTCAGGAAGCATCCAGAAGTTCTTGTTCTTCAGTCAAAAGTGATTATGCATAGAATGTTATGTGTGGTGTTTCCTTAGTCCCCAAGTTGATGGGGTTACACTTCTCTACCAATACAGCTGACTTCTTCTGATGAATAGCACTAAGGAGAAGATTGAATCCCTCATCCTTGGGTGCCTCAAAGAGGTTTTCACCCTCTGATGCATCCCTTTTTTTACTATTTTCGGGTCAGAAAGTACCACAGCGTGGTTTTCACTTAAAGACCTGGAGATTATTCTTAAATTTTCACTTTTGCGACTGAGGGATTCAATAGTTTCCTCGTAGTATGCATGGGTGTCTAGCTCAATGTCAAATCTTGACTTTTGGTCTCCACATGGTATAATATCCCATAGTCCCATGAATTCTGAGAGGGCCTCATCATTTTTGAATGTGTCTAAAATTGGTGGTCCTTATTGGTTGTAGTCTATTAGCTAGGGATACACTATTTTTAACTCATGGGTTTGGTTGTTCGACTCAAAAGACATAGTAGAAATCATGAACAAGGAAGAGTCTTCAAATAACATAGGTAGGTTAGTAAGGGTATCCTTGTCATTGCCACTCCCACATACATCAGTTATATCAAAGGTAAACAAATTTAAGGGTAGATCCGTGGATACTGGTAACTGAAGAGGAGCTTTGACTATTTTAACAGGAGTACCTATGCCAAGTACAGTTATTTTCGAAGGAGTAAATCCAAGGAAAATATTTTTTATGCGCTTCTCAACAATGATGGTTTTTAATCAGTCGTTACTATTTTTCCCAAGGCTTTCATTCTTGTTATAGCCCATGCCCAACATTAATTGTAGTCCTTTGTTAGCATCATCCATCGGAAGGGCCGGTACAGGTCTTTTGTCTTGATATAGGAAACTAGATATATCCTTTTCATCAACAACTTCTCGGCCTAGATCCCCCCAACTTTTGAATTGGGAGGGGTCTGCTTTGAAGGTTTGAGATGTTGCGTTGGCTGGTTGTGGTTGTCCATGGGACCTAGGAGATTAGGTAGCTCTCATATTACAAAAGAACCCTTCTTCATCTTGTAATCTCCACATACATTGTCTTGGGTAATGACTTTGATATCAGAAATGGTGGGAATGGAAGGTGTCTCTATCCCTGAAGAGGATGGTAAGGTGGATGGGTCCACATATGGAGTCGTGGGGCCTTCATCATTCTTGGTAACTTGTGGAATTTTTTAATATTTGGCTTCAAGGTTCTTGCAATAAGCAAAGGGCTCGAGATAACCATGGATGGTGACCTCTTAGTTTTCATAGGGGAATTTTACACATTGGTGAAATGTGGATGCAATAGCTTTCATCCCATGGATCCATGGATGCCCCAAGAGAATGTTATAAGGGAGGTTAAGATCGAGGACTTGGCAAGTAGTGTTCATGTTTAATGGTCCTCCTTGGATAGGAAGTTGGACGGTGCCCTAAGACACTCTTTCCTGATCATCATAAGCATGGATTGTCATGCATTTTCCCTTTTCAATCATATCTTCAGAAAATCCCAGATTCTTCATTAGCTTGAGAGAACAAATATTCAACCCTGCACCTCCATCCATCAAGACCCGTTTGACTTTATTTTTATGGAAAAAGACTTCAAGATGAAGTGCACGGTTGTGAGATGGCTAGGTTGGGAGGTCTTGTTCGGAGAATGTGAGGAGATGTGGCATGGTGATGTGTCCAACCATAGCTTGGAACTGATTTTCATCAAGTTCTATGGGTACAGAAGACTCAATAAGTACTTTTCTAGAATCTCCCTATGTGCAGGCAAAAATTTCAGCAACTCCATGATGGAGATCTAGGCGAGGGTCTTCTTTAGCTATTCCAAGACATTGTAACCATTGGCAACTAACTTTGAATTCACAAGGAGTGCTCTAGCTTGCGAGGATGGTCTAGGGATAGTGATTTTTCCACCTCGTGTGGTGACTCCACACTCGGCTTTAGACCTTGGGATATGGACAACACCTACCCATTCATCTAAAGATGCGACAACATGGTCATAAACATGGTTGATGCTACCGTACTTTTTTCTTTTTCCATTGTTGTTTGATTTATTATGATCTAACATCGGATTCGTGTATATCTTGAGGTCCTGATTTCCAGCTAGTTGCTCAACGGTGATAGTCTTTTCATCGATAAGGTCTTGGATCAAGTTCTTGAGCCTCATGCAACCGGTTGTTGTGTGCCCCTTTATCTTATGAAAATCACACAGGTGCTTCTCGTTATACCATGGTGGCTTAACTTGAGGCTCCTGGTAATTTTCAATGACTGGGAGCATGATGATGTTAATGTCAATGAGTCGTCATGACAGATTCAATCGATTCTCCAAGCGGTGTGTACTTTTTCTTTGGGGGATATCGGCTTCTTGTGGATGGTCCACCTTGATCATTGACATTGTTGATTGTTTGTGTGTTATTTTTTTTTTGAGATGTGTTGGGTCGGGGGGTGTTTTGGGTATTATTTTGAGGTTGTTGGTATGTTTTTTGTTGCGTGTTTGGCTTTGGAGCACTAATTACAACCTTGACATCAACAACACCATCATTGGTAATATTTTTTTTTTTCACCCATGTTCGTTGTTTGTCATTGTAGCTTGTTGATGGGCGATTATCTTGATAAGTGGGTGTCCCCCCTTGTGCAATGAGGGCTCTTTCGATGTTAAGAGCTTTGGGGATGAGTTGATCATAGGTGGTGATGCACTATACTTTGAGATGGAAAGATAGAAGCCCTTCAAGATTTGAGATAATGGTTCTGATTTGTTGTTCTTCTAGCATAGCCCACTTGCTCCTATTCGCCTTGGATCGCTATTGTTGCAAGAAGGATGTGAATGATTCTCCCTTGTTTTGCTTAAGGTGAGACAAATCCTCCAAGATTACGTCCATGCCCATGTTAAATGAATAATTTTGTATGAAGGCATCCAAAATTTCTTGGAACTTTTGATTTTGGGAGGAAGACGGGAGAACCATTCCATGGCTGGGCCAGCCAGACTTCAAGGGAAGAGCCTCATGAGATAGGATTCATCATAGGAAACTTCCATGCAATGTACATGGAATTCCCTAATGTGATCTTCAGAATTTCTAGTTCCATGGTACTTGTCAAATTTTGGTATCTCAAAGCCTTGTGGTAATGGCTTCATCACAATGCTCCTGTCGAACGGATAAGGGCATAAACTCCCTTGTGATATTGGGGTCTTCCCAGATTGTATGTCCAACACCTATTGTGAGAGCTTTTTGATTTGGGCAGAAAAATCGCTTTGCACATTAGGTGGTGGAATGAATGTGTTTTGGGTTGGTGTAGTGACTTGGATGACCAATGGGGTGACTTACGGAATCAGTGGTGCATTTTTGGGAGTTTGTTGTGCAACTAATGCTTGTTGATATGCTTGTAGCTATTGTTGTGCCAACAAAGCTTGTTGTTGGTCTTGTTTTTGTTGTTGGGCTTTTTGTTTCTATTGCACCAACAACGCTTGTTGTTGGGCTTGTTGTTGTTGTTGTGCCAACAACACTTGTTTCTGGCCTTGCTATTGAGTTGCTTGTTGTTGCACTTGGTATTGCTGAAAAACTTGTTGGTAAGCCTATTACTATAACAAGGCTTGTGCTTGAGCTTTTTGTGCTTGATGTTAGGCTTGTGATTTTGCTTGTGCATCTTGGGCAGCTTGGGTAGCTTGGGTAGCTTGAGCAGATTGTCCAGCCTGTTGTTATTCTAATAAATCTTATGCTTGGGTTTGGGCTTGTTGTTGTGTAGCAATGCTTGTGCTTGTGCTTGGGCAGCCTATTGGGCTTGTTGCATGGCTTGTTTTTCTTGTGCTTGTTGTGTGGATTGTTGTGAGCTTGTGTGACTTGTTGGGATGCTTACAACGTGATGTTGTATTGGTTGGTCACATTTAGATTTGGTGGTAAAGGTGGAGGATTTGGAATGGTGTGGTAAGGTTTTGTTGAGGTGGTTGTTGAGGTGTTTAAGTGATGGCAATGGGTTGTGTAGTGGATGGTATAATCGATGTGCTAGGTCCTTGGGAGACCACATTTTGAGATATTTGGGGTGTAATGGTTGATTGAGATTTTTGGATTGGCGCCACATGTTGTTGCGATGTTGGTGGTATGCCTGAAGGATTTGGTATGCTTGATGTGTTGATTTGATTTTTGATTGGCAGATTGATTTGATTTGGATGATTTTGGATAAGTAAAGGTGGTTGTCCTAAACCAAGGATTGGTGTGGATGTTGATGTTAGTAGGGGAAGTGATGGGAAAGTAGATGATATGTTCACTTGATGAAGTGATGGTAAAGCATAAAATATTCCCCCTTGTCCAAATAAACCCCCTTGTTCTTCCGATACCATGGGGAGGGAAACTTGTGTATCAATGGAATATGAAGGTGTTGCAGAGAAAGTGTATGGATTACTAGAGTCATGGAAGACGAGTGAAACAAATAGATTCTTTGGATCTTGCGGGACGATATTCGTTATGCCCAAGATGGTGTTCTCATCCAAATTTTGGTTGTTTACAAGGGGGGTGTTTGAAGAGCTTGGACCAATTAAATCCACTTGGTGATCATGGGTTGGCTTGGAGCATGAGATGACGTTGGTTGGGGGATGGGTTGAATGATGCTTTGGGAGGATGGTGTGAATGATATCAATGACATAATCTCAAGAGGTTATTCCACGATTATGCTTACATCATAATCAGATGGGAGTTTAGCCCCTTCCTTTGCCAATGACAACATGTATTGTGAAGGATTAAGTCTCATCATGGTATTGACATTTTTATGATTCTCGAGATTTTGGACAATCTCCAAGATTTTATCTTGATTCATTCCTAGGATATTGTTAGTGATGTCCTCCACTTGGAAACCTCCCTCTTGAGGATCCTATGGTTGTTGAGGAAGGTTGATTGGGGGTTTGTTAGATCCGATGGGATTAAATTCGAGTGCGGTTTGACTCAAGTCACTTGAAGTAGATGTCTCTTTGTTTTGCTCCATGTTTTTCTTGTGTTGCAATCTAGTTTGAACCATAAAATAATGATCAACTTTCAGGAATATGGGAGAAAATCTCCAAATCCTTAGGTTGGTCTAAACTTTTAGGCTCAAAGAAGAAAATATAATTTTGTTTAAGGATCAAAGGATGGTGATGAGATAAATGAAAGATGGATGGTGTGAATGATTAAACTCTTAAGAATCTTGGAGGGACACTAGAATTTAGGACTTTTGGATTTTGGATTTGACTTGGATTTGATTTGGATTTGGATAATAAACTCATAAACCCCAAGATGTTGGATATTATCTTGGAATAAATTTGTTTACAAGGTGATAATTTAACTAAGCATATGGAGAAGAATTCAACTACACATACTTAGTCAAACAAGATGGTTTTTTATTTGATTTAAAGGATTTTCCAAAAGTCTAGCAAGAAGGATTTTTCCAAGATTCTAAGAGTTGTTTGTGAGATGGGATTTTGATTGATATTTGAGGGATGGATGAGAATGTTGATTTTGATCCTAAATTGGACTTAGAGAGACTTCCTTTCTACAAGACCTCGATATTGAAGAACATGCTTGTACTTCCTATGTGATAAATTCAAATCTTTGAAACAGACTTGGGTTTTGACAATAATAAAATGAATACAAGTTGGGATTGTCTCTTGAAGCATGTTTGTAAAAATTATAGACCAATCTCTCCCTAACTTCGTATAACTTGAAAAATGTTTTTGGAGAGATTTTGGACTAAGTTTCTTATGATGATTTGACTTGGGAGTTTTGACTTTTTGGGAAATCATGAGATCAAGCACACGTGAGGTTCAATTGTCTTTTATCTTGCTTAGATTGATACTTTTTATCACAAACACTTTCGTGTTTAGGCTTTCAAACTGAATATCTAATGTCTTAAGTTCTTTTCATCCCTCAAGGTCCATTATGTGGAAATTAAGAGAATCAAGGCAATAGTTCCCTATGTTGACATTGGGAGAAACAAATTTGAGATATCCAAATGTTTAGAAGCCTTCTAGGGATAAGAACCCCAAGGGACAAGCAGTAACACGTGGACCTCTCAAAGGTATTTTTTCTTCCAAAGGGTTTGAAATTCTAATGATTTGTTGAATATTTGTTTTCCTATGTTTTGAATCCAAGCAAAGTGTTTTGACTTCAAGATAGTGCAAAATCCTAGCATAGAAAAGACAATATTTGTCAGATTCCCACTTGGATTTCTCCAGTTGTTCTTATTCAAAGCAGATGATTAGAAGCTTGACACACTGGCTCCCCCTTTCTCAGCACACACTTCTCAGGTCAGCCAAGCTTTGAGTTCTCATGAATATCCCATGACAAACTCTTCATCTCTAATTTGAACCACAAGTACATGGGACGACTTCAAAGGTCTGACCTCCTGACACCAACAAATAGATAGGGATTTTGGCTTCTACACAAATTGGTCTATAGTCAAGGCACTTGTTCAGAAGGCCACACGAGAGGCAAGATCAACTCATATAAAGAGTATTACCTACTTGTCTGTAGGAGCTCCTGTAATGATGAGATTTTCTCAACATTCAAATTTGTATATCGGTCGGGAGTAGCTTGGCATTTAGCTTGTCACTCGTTTGATTCATTCCCTTGGGGTGAGTACTTTTTCCCACCAAGGCAGGCTCTCTAAGGGTAAACAATAGCGAAGAAGTGCATTTAGGCAGGAGCACACATAATTCCTTTTCTTTACACTTGCATGGTTTGTTAAATTTTAAAACCCAAATTTGAAGTGTGGAGGCAATATTTTAGACAACCTAATATCACTAGAATTCTTTTGATTCTCAAGATCATCGTGAAGCATGAGAGAAGTGCATACGCATTCGAATGGTATTAGTTTGTAAAAAATATTACAACAAAAACAAAGTAAGCACAAGTTTTTTTAATCCTCAAAAGCAATAAATGGATTCTTTTTATAGCACAAAATTTGAGTGTGGAGGTTGTTTGTTCAATTTTAACCCAAATCAAAATTCTAGTAAGTTTCTAAGGTTCTTTTTAGCCAACTTTGAGAAAAATGAAAGCCTTTGTATGTTAATTTTAAACCCAAAACAAAATGTAGTTGAGTCCTAAAGCTTGAAGGAAACAATATCCAAAGATGGGATTATAAGTGCTCCCAAAGTGTTAAAGAACACTTTTTTACAATCATGAAATGAAAAATACCATATGATGCTTTCTCCTCGTTTCCTCCTTTGTCACCAAAAACTTGCAAAATTTGATCATCCTACAGAAAACAGAGACACAAAACAGGTCAGAGGTCAAAAGAAATCAAAACATAAAAGCACATGTTAAAATAAATTTGAAAATTGCCTTTTTGCTAGACCCAGCGTCGCTTCTCACGAAAGCATCGCTATTTGACTTTTTCAGCATCGCTCTGTGGAGAAAACAGAGACGATGAAAGCGTTGGAATATTAACCAGCGACATGATTTAGAATTTGACCGGTCAATGTTAGAGGAAACAAGGCAGTGTCATGTTTTAGAAATAAGGGTAACATCGCTATATAGCAATGTTGCAATGATTGCGTTGATGTTTGACCTCTTCAATGTCGGTGTATCCTAGAAACTTAGAAAATGAAAAAAATAGTGGAAACGACCAAAAAAATGTATTAATTTTGAGAAATTCACCCTCCTTCTAGCGCCAAAATTTGAATGCTCCTTCTATACTTTCTCAAAAAAACAATCATTCATTAGTCAAGAAACAAGCAAGACTAAGCATTCCCTATGAAATTTATTTGAACACAAGAACATTAAAACAAAGTAAAATATCAAATACAATACTAATGAAAGACTATTCTAAGTGCTCAAACCAGCATCCCATAGGGCGATTAGTGCTCCTTTGGTGTGGAAAGAAGCCCTTTCCTAACCCCTTGATAAGCTTGATGATGGATTTTATGAACAAAGTATGAAAATAGCTATAATCTTGCTAAAAGGGATGGAAAATATGAAGTATTATAAACTCAAATGGCTATAGTAATTGTTCTCTAAGTTGATGGATCCATATTGTAAGAATGATGCCTCTATTTATAGAAGCCAAGGATGGAAGAATGAAGGAGATTGATGAATGTGGGACTAAAGAATAGACCAATAGCATAATGCCACTTGTCATCATGCTAATGAATCTTGGAGGAGATGTGTGAGCACATTTTGGGAGATGTGAAGGTGGCTTATGTAAGAGGATGTGTAAGAGCTATTAAAATCCAAAGTGGCTTGTGTAAGAAGAGGTGTAAGACCCATTTAAAGCCAAGGTGGCTTGTGTAAGAAAAGGACATGTAAGAGCTTTTAATGCCAAGGTGGCTCAAGAAGAGGACAAAGTCCTTTGGAGGGAAAAGTCAAATGGGTGGAATATTCTAGGAATATGCCACTTTTTTGAATGAAAATAGGTAATTAGTAAATCAAATAAATTGATTTACATGCGCAACTTGACCAAGGTTGAATTACCCAAGGGTGGAGTCAAAAGCTAGAGGAATGGGAGATTAGTGTTAGTAGTTAATTAATTTAGGATTAATTAACTTAGATGAGATTAGTTGATTTGTGAGACATGATTTAAATGTTTTGGGTTTATTTAAATCATGAGAGGATATTAGAATTTTAGGATTTTGATTAAATAACATTGATTTACTTAATTAAAAGAAGAACTATAGGATTTAATTAAATAAAATTGATTTATTTAATTAAAAGAGGAACATTAGGATTTAATTAAATAAAATTGATTTATTTAATTAAAATAGGAATATTAGGAGATAATGAATTAATTTGACAAGGTTCATTATCAGATTTAAGGAGAATGAATTAAATAAAGATTATTCAATTAACTGATTAGTGTGGAGATAAAGGAAGAATCGGTGTTAGTAAATCAGGATCAAGTGCACGATATCAATCAGGATATTTTCGGTGTCTACAAGAAGAACTGCTCATGTAGGTTCTTAATGGAAGACCTTGTGCTTCCATCCAAAGCTTGTTTTGAATCATAAGCATCAGAAGTTTTTTCAATTTGGGACTCAATAAAGTCTATCTCATCTTTTATGCTCTTTGTAGAGCTCAGCCAATTCATGCAGAACTAAAATAAAACTTTATCTTCTCCCACACACTCCTACACACCTTTAAGATTTTCTTGAAATTTTTTGTGTGCAGTAGCACACTTCTCCGTTATATCCAACAATATTTTCTCATTCACCTTTTTATCTAATTATTTTTCTAATTTTTCCTTCAATCCACTAGAATACTCCTTAAATGAATCAAGTAAAATCCTTAGATTTTCCATACCGGATAAGGAGTTGTCAATACTTTCTCTAGGTATGCTTTCTTCTAGAATTTTTATTGCTTCATCAAACATCTTTGTACTCTTTTGATGTGTCATAACAATTTATTTTTATGTAGAAGCATGAAACACATCACCCAAATGAAGCTTGTGTAGTAGAGAGATCTTATCCATGTCCATGTGCCCTTGTTGCATCAAAAGTTGTAGTAGTTGGGTGGACACTACTGGTTGGAACTGGACCTATATATTTAACAAATTCTTTAATTAATCTCCAGATGGACCAAAAGATTCTTCAGTGGTCTTTGCACTTTCCTCCATGGTCTTCTCCTTTAAAACCTTTTTCTCATCACCAGTATTAACTGGTGTCTCTATATCCTTCTTTTCCTCATTTTCAGTTGCATCCTCATCCTTCTTCTCATCACTCTTTTTTGTATTTACAGATACACCTTCACCAATGGATTGATCTTCATTATCCAAAGGAATATTTGTCTCTGAGTGGCCTTGAGTATCCTCTGCATTTTCCTTATATATCAGAGGAGGTGTCTTATGACCACTAGGTACATCCTTCTTTTCTTTTGCAGTGGTGTTATCTCCTACTAGAGGAGCATTATTAGCCATATCTTCTACTACAATGTCCTCTCCAATAAAATTATGCTCACCTGTAATGTTATCTTCAGTAATTTCTTCTTCTTCCAGAGTGATGTCATCTTGCACATTTCCTTCTGTAGTTTCATGGTAATGTTGATCATCCTCCTGTTATGCTTTTTCTACAATATTTACTCTTAGGGCTGGCATACCATCATGCATCTCTTCTTCACTATCTAGAGTAAGTCCTAGCCTTTTTCTAAATTGGAAACCTTCTCTATAGACTCATTTCAGAGCCTCTCAAAATCATTTTTATCTCTTATCATAAGGGTGGTAACCCTTTTCTTAATTTGAAATTTCCTATTATACACTTGAGCCAATGTGACTTTGTTCTCATCTAATAGAGGCATGTTAATCTTCTCCAGAGCAAATGCTCTCGACTCTACCTCTTCATCTATTGCCTCATGTCTTCTTGCATATAGTACATTCCTTAGTTCTTTAGGTAGTTACTTCTCAATATTCTTCATATTAACCTCAAAAGTAATAATATAATTTACAATAGCTTCCTCAATGGTAGCTTTATCTACCTCATCCATAGTAGTATACAAAGCAATAGTTTCTCCTAGCATCTCATGCTCCACAGTACCACTAAATAAAGCATCAATTTTCATAGGGCTATGTGCCCTTACCAGAGTCTTCTTCTTCTTGTCTTCCGATGTATTTTTCTCGTTATCGGACTCTATTTTATTTTTTCTCATGCGGATCACAAAGGCTTGTTTTTCCTTTTCTACTTCGGCCTCATCATTTGTATCTACAATATCAATATTTTGTCTTTTACTACTTGCTTCACCTTGTGAAGCTTTATTTTTCCTCTTATTGACCAATTTTGGTCCTTATTCTTTTTCTTCTTCATCATCCACATTCACTCCCATGTATTGTCTCCTTATGGCTTTTGTTTTCGCTCTTCTTCTCACAGGGCCTATTGTTTGTTGTGCTACCAAAGTAGCCTTTTCTATTCCAATCCCTTTTTGTTGTTTTATTGAAGGTTTTTTCGCTTTTACTTGAGTACTCGTGGATTCTTTTCTTTTCTCCCCTATAGCAAGCTTAGTCCTAAAGGACTTTTGGGAAACCAAAGGATTGGTAGCTATTCTATCGAATCTCCTTCTATTGGATGAACCTCCTAGAAAATCAGATATAGCTTTAGGCTTCTCTATGTCCTTCAGTCCAAATGCCTCCACAACAGTTGGAATCATCTTCTCAATAGTATTCTTTATATTTTTTTACCTTTGATCCATTTGCACCTCCATGGATTTCTCTGCATATGTTCCATATCTCTCCTCAAAGGTGTCTTTTGGTTTTCTCAACATAAATTCAACTAAGCCGATGATTTCATCTTCTGTAATTTCATATCCCATCTCTAGGATCCAAATGGTTCTAGGCTCAACTACCTATATGATGCAACTATCTTTAATAACCAAAAAAGTAATGTCATGTTTGTACTTTTTCACCATCTTCCAATGAATCCTTTCTCTATCTTGCATGTTCTTCTGAAAGGTCTTGAAAAATCTCCATAATGTTGCTTCCTGATCTTCCACACTACCCAACCTTCTTATGTGGTCTCTGATTTGATGAGCTATTAGTTTTTCCTTTAGCCACACTATGTTCTTTGTACCAAGGACCTCATTCAAAAAGTAAAATAGTAAACATACAATCAAAGGGCCAAACTTGAAAGCTTGCTTAGATTCCTTTGTCTTCTGTAGATTTTCTAGAAGCTGCAATCTCAATAGTTCACATAAATCATAGTCAGATCCCTTCTCAACCATCTCATATGCTGTAGTGATGGTGGTTGCTAATATTGAATTTTGTCTATTGGTGAAGTATATTTTTTATCTGATCATCATTGAAGCATACTTCACTATCAATTTTCTAATGTTCTTGATTGTCAATGCCCTCTTATCATATGTCGCTCCAATTAGCTCCATTACTACTTCATTTTTCATAAACTCCAATATCAAAATTGGTTTGGTTGAGCATAAACTTGTAACAACCCTAATTGCCTCCTTGTTGATCAAGTGGGGTATGTCTAACCAAAAAAAATTATCATGTATTCTAACCCACAAATCACTCATTTTTCCATGATCATATTCTTCCAACTTTGCATGAATATAAACCCTTACATCCTATGTGTGTAGAACCCCATATGAGATGTGTGAAAATGCACCATCTGAATCATCCACCAAAGATTTATCAGGATGTCATTTGAACTTAGGGTGTGGATGCTCTATAACCTCTACCACTTGTAGTGTATACATATTTGCAGCAAATTGAAAGTACTTTTAGAAATTAGG
Source organism: Sequoiadendron giganteum (assembly GCA_007115665.2). Taxonomy (NCBI): domain Eukaryota; kingdom Viridiplantae; phylum Streptophyta; class Pinopsida; order Cupressales; family Cupressaceae; genus Sequoiadendron; species Sequoiadendron giganteum. The sequence continues at coordinate 61,348,178 of CM021102.1, forward strand.
GCAATTGGAAATTGCAAATACCTTTTAAATCACTTTTTGGCTAGAGAATTGCTTGCACCAGATCTCAATTGCTTCAATCACTCCACTTCACTCTTCAATTGCTCCTCTCTCCTTGAATTTTCATTTCCAAATTATTTTGATTAAGTGAAATCACTTATAAACCCTTAAGAAATTTACCTAATTTCGTATTGAATGCTTCAGTTAATAAAGATATCTATGAACATAAAATTTCCCAAGCTCCCTTTGGGTGAGTTTATTTTACCTAAGTATCGGTCGCTCCCTCTTTTGAGAAAAGGTAATGTCGGGCTCCCTTTCGCACAAACTTGTGCCAATATCGTCATTTTTCAACCGCATGCTCTTCACAAGATTTTCCTCCATCACTTTTCAAAGGCTTGTGTCAGGCTTCCACGTGTCATTTATTTGCAAACTTTTGAGCCTCTTTGCATCGCTTCCCTTTCAGGTCCCGACCATGTGCCATGTAGCATCAATTCACGCACATTTCTTGGCAAACCCCACCATCCAATGTCATATGCAATAGACCTTCACATGTCTTCATAGCCCAAGTTCTTCATTGATCAAGGGAAATGATGAACATCGGGTCCTGAGCGCTTGCCAAAACATCTTCCAAAGGCTTCATCACGAAGGAAAACCAAGCAGGCAACAACTATCACCAGTTGCCATGTTTTGTAACTGCCGCCATGACTGAATTGCACGTGTCCGAGCACTAGTTTGTTGGGACCACTACCATCATTCACAAGAGATGCATCTGGCCTTTGGATGTACTTGTTCATGGTCTGAATCTTTTTTGTTGTAACGGCCAAGGAAAAATCATTGCATTCTCATCATTACTCATGATCAGAGAATATTTCTTGTTGCTTGCTCATCAAGTCGGGTTTCCATTATAAATACTGCTTCTTCCTTAAAAGTAGGGGTTCCAAGAGTCCCAACTTTTGTTCAGATTTAGATAGAAGAAATTGATAGAATAATTAGACCTTTCAATGTTTTATTAGATTATTGTAAAAACTCACAGACTGTGCCATTGTTCGGCCTTTTTCTCTTCTTTGATATTTGATAAGTTTTACTGTGCCATTATTGTACTGGATGTTTTCATTCAAAAACTTCTATAAATAAATACAAGTTTGTTGGTTTAGATCATGTCTTTGACTCTTCTTTCTAGTAAACATGTATGAATTTTATTTTATCTCATATGGTGAATCACTCAGGCCTCTATCTTTTATTTTTCCATTCTGGAACACAACAGAGTACTGAACGGGCCCTTAAGTTGTATCCTCAAGATAGATTTATCGTACCTAACATCTAAATCTCAGCATATCGTCTTAGTTAGATCCTATATTTTATATTTGCTTCCTTTTCCCATTCAAAATCCCAATTATAGAAGAAGTTGACTTCTTTAAAAATATGGAGGTTACTCAGTTTGGTGCAATAGGTCCCCCCTAAAACTGAGTTTCCCACATAGGGTTGTTACCTTGCCAGCTTTTGGCATCAACGGTTTTTTTTTCTCTTGGCACGCCTGGTGGGATGACTAAAAATAACCAAATCAAAAGGGTGTTTAAGTCATCAGCCTGTTACTAGGTCGTGAACCTCAAAATAAACTGGCCTGTTAGTATCCCCGCTGGTAACAGCACATACCCGAACTCACCGAATAGAACCGTCGGATCCCAGCCATAATGTTGATCGCAAAATGAAATTATGTGGCCTTGGATGCTGGAAGTCCTCTTGTTGCCCTGGTAGCACCTGTCGTATGGGCCCCTATCCTGATCTCTGCTCTTAAATCTATTCTAAATTTTATCGGAGATGGCTTGAGAACACCATTCAATCATCTGTAAGATGTTGCGGATGTGTGTCTAGTGCATGGAGTAACATATCAGAATATAGCATTGAGATTGCTTACAGCTTCTTTCAGAGGAAGAGTGCTCGATTGGTATCACACTCTTCCTGTCAATACCATTGGTACTTGGGATGAGCTCGGAGATCCATTTTATGAGAGATTTTCTAACGACGGAGACATATCTTTGCTATACCACCAGCTATCTACAATAAAGCGGGCCCCATCTGAAGCCATGACAGATTTCAACGCCCAATTTCATATGACCTGGCAGAGAATCTAGAATGCCATCTGACCATCGATAGAGCTAGCATTCATGTTCTACTTAAATTCTATCAATGCCAACATTTCCATGATGATCCAGTCACTCAGTGAAACTACATTACTAGATGCCTACAGCATAGCGATCAAAGCAAAGAACAATCTAATCGATGTTAGGAAGCTGCCACCTCGACCCATCATGCCAATATTCCTCGAAGTATCAGCTTCTAATTAGGAGGTGCCATCTACTAGCACAACCATGTTTCCGCCATCGTCAATGTACATATATCCAAATGCACAACCAAATATTGCTTCCACGTCTGGTGCTTCGAAGGATGAGATGATACAAAACTTGACAAATGAAGTGACTCATTAAGCACAACCAGGTTGCTCCTCTGAGACCAACCTATCAAACTTATCAGGGTAATAAACCCTTCTACCAACAAAACCAATATCAAGGGGTCACGCACACAACTCCGTCGACTCAAACAAATAACCAAATAGTTCTAGTATCAACTCCGTTGGGGACTAATCAAACAAATAAAAGAAAAGAGTTGACTACGAGGTAGAACAACCTCACCAAGGATTTCAATCCCTGGTGGTATCCTTGCGACAATGCTCATATGCCTCGAAATTGTCTGCGTGGCAATTTGCAGCAGAAAATTGCCGAACAACGCAGCCAAGGTGCAGTGACAAGTTCAAGAGGGTATACATATGTCTCTTCCCAAATAGATGATAAGGTTCTCACTGCATAGATGCAAGGAACGCCCCCAGAGAAAGAAGGTGACATAGCTCATGACCATGCCCTCCTCTCATGGATGGAAGGGGATGAAGCGGTATTTACTTATGAAGCATCCACATCGGCAACCCTGAAAGTAAAGTCTGACTACAACACCTGATCAAAGAGAAGATTCATGAGAGATCCAATCACTCCTCAGCTTAGGATTATTCCAAGCCAACTCCCTAGCCCTTCTACAGTCATCCTAGAACCTCAAGTGCGAAAGGAAATTATTATCACCAAGGCAAAAGAACAAAAGCATCCAAAGCCATCACCAATCAATGTGGTGGAACAATTGAATAAATCTTCTGCTAATGTGTCCCTCTAGGATATCTTATCCATTCCAGAACAAAAATCATTGCTACAAGAAGCCCTTTGAAAAGATGAATCTGCACAACCAATGGAACGAGCTTCTGAAAAGATCATCGACACATCACTTCAAGCCAATTTTTTTGCGAACACTACAGAGGAGACTCTGACAGAGGAAAAGAGGGAGAATTCGAAGCCTAAACCCTTCTTCCTAACTCTCATTGTAGGAAAAAAATTGTTGCACAACTCTATGATTGACTCTGGTGCCAGTACCACAGTCATTCCCAAGCAGATAGTTGAAGCCTTAGGACTTAGCTATGAACCCCTAAAGAGAGGAGTTATGCAGCTGGATGAGAACAAGGTCAAAACATTAGGTCTCATTAAAGACCTCCCCCTAACATTGTTTGCATACATCCTAGTATCACAGTACCGCAAGATACTGTGATCATCGATGTTCCCTCCACGTTCGGCATTTGTCTATCACAAGAGTTCATAGTAAAGATAAGTGGATACCTTTCTTTGGATTGGTCTCACCTAATTCTCAGGACTAAGCACAGAGCCAAAATGAAGATTGTATCAGAATCCCTACATTCAAAGCATGTGGTTGATGAATCCATGATCAACTATGATGCTACCCATACTCCTATAAAAGAAGAAACCAAAGTTGCTCAAACCTCTTATACCAAAGAAGAGGTTGTCGGTAGCAAACTGCAAGAAGAAGAGAGAACGACCAAAGACAAAGCTAGTTCCGAAGAAGTCTTTTTGAGAAATTACTTAGAAGCCAACCCTTTGGAAATTATCACACCACTATTTTGGGCACCTACGTCGTCTATGATGAAGATCAAGAATTGTCGAAGATAGCAAAGGACTCTGCAGCTGAGAAGACCTCAGAACTATGGATGTTGCACTTTGATGGTGCGAGATGCAAAGTTGGCATTAGTGTCGAGATATGCCTAACATCTCCAAACAATGAACAGATTCTCATATCCTTTCACGTTCATTTTGCCTACTCAAATAATGAGGCTGAATACGAGGGTCTTGTGCAAGGACTAAGCCTCGCAGAGTGCATGGGTATCAGGCAAATAAAAGTGTTCGGAGATTCTGAACTTATAATCAATCAAGTCAGAAATATATCTTCTGCAAAAAATGTTTGCATGTGATCTTATAGACACAGAGTTTGGGACCTCATTAAAGGGTTTGAAGCTTTCAACATCCATGCGGTACCAAGGGAGAAAAATTCAGTTGTGCATCGCATGGCAACGATAGGATCTCAATTTGATCATATTTCTAACTTGATGGAGAATGTACACTTAGTACGAGTAATCATCCGGTCATCCATTCCAGATAATGACCAAAGGTGGCAAGTGTTCGAAAGTGACGAACACATCGCCTCATTCATTCAACAGTTGAGTGAATTCGTCGATCAGCTCCAGCCAAATATTGAAGAAGCATACAAAGGGCAGATCATTCAATTAAGATCAAACAAGATTCTAAAAGGATCGGTCACGCTCGAAAATATTTTTGACTATGATGATGTGAGGAAGGATAGGAGGAAATTTGTGGCAAACCAAGCGGATTATACCAACCTTGAGGTCGGAGGCGAAAGAAAACTAAAGGTCAGAAAAGAAGTCCCACAGCATGACAAAGATAGGTTGATACACTTCTGCAAAGCATACGAAGGAGTCATATCCTGGTCTTATGATGACCTCGGGGGACATGACCCTAGTATCATCCAACATACCATTCAACTCATAGAAGGTGCTAAACCTGTCCGACAAAAGCAGAGGCCTATCAATCCAAAGATTGAAGCCCTAATGGCTCAAGAGCTAGGGAAGTTGATCCAGTCAAGGATCGTATTTCCTATCAAACACGGCACTTGGGTATCTAACCTTGTACCAGTCCAAAAAAAGAATGGAGACATTTGTCTCTGTGTTGACTTTTGCGATAGGAACAGAGCATCACTAAAAGATCATTATCCACTTCCTTCCATGGAATCCATTTCTCAAAATGTGGCAGGTTCGAAAATGCTATCTCTACTAGATGGCTTCTCAGGTTATAATCGGGTCCGGTTAAAAGAAGAAGACCAATACAAGACCACATTCACTTCCAAATGGGGGACATTCGCATATGCAAAAATTTCTTTTGACCTATCAAATGCGGGAGCTACCTTCCAACGGGCAATGGATATCACCTTCAATGAACTCATCAATAAAATCATTCTCATCTATTTAGATGACCTGACTGTGTTTTCAAAGTCAAAAGATGACCAATTCAATCATCTGGAATTGGTTTTCAAGAAATGCCAAGAGTTTGGGGTATCCTTGAACCCCAAAAAGTGTGTTTTCGACATACCACAAGGCAAGCTACTAGGGCATGTAGTGTCCAGAGACGGGATTGCTATTGATCCTAAAAGGATAAAAGTGATCAAAAAACTCCCCCTTCCATTCAACAAAAAGGGAGTTCAGTCCTTTTTGGGAAAGGTAAATTTCATAAGAAAATTCATCTCTGATTTTGCAGGAATAATTCGGCCAATCACTCTAATGCTAAAAAAGAACCAATTATTCAAATGGATGAAGGAAGCAAAAGAAGCCTTCGAAAAGGTAAAGGATGCTATTTCCTCAGCCCCTATATTGGTAAATCCAGACTTGTCCAAAGACTTCATGATTTATGTTTTTAATAGCGAGACAAGCATCGCCACTATCCTAACCCAGAAGGACAATGAAGGAAAAGGAGAACACCCGATAGCATTTCACTCCTAGACCTTGAAAGAATATGAGGCAAACTATAACTTTGTCGAAAGACAAGCGTTCACAATTGTAAAGGGACTTAAAAAAATTGGCATCTGATATGTTGCAACAAGGTGATTGTTTATGTTGCACACTCTAGTATGCACGAATATATCATGGAAGGAGATATCACCAAAAAAAGGGCCAACTGGATCACTAAGATCTTGGAATATGACATCAAGGTCAGGCCCACGAAGACTGTCAAAGGGAGAGGTCTGTGTCAATATTTGGCACATAGTGAGGAAGCAAAAACGAAAGTAGAGGAAGCAAAAATGGAAGTAGAGCAAGCAGAGTCGATCCTGATGAATGAATCAGAACCCAAAGGATGTTGGCTAACGGATAGGACAAGATTTATGCACATTGGAAAATATTCGTTAGGCCTTCCTTTATAAAAAAGAAGGTTCTACCGATTACAGAATAGCGGATATGCACTCATCGAAGGGGTTCTCTTCAGGAGAAATTTCAACGATGTCCTATTACAATGCATCACTATGGATCAAGCAAGGAAAATCATTGACACATTCCATAGCAGCCCTGAAGGCAGACACTTCTCTACAAAAACTATCGCCATCAAAATCTTGCACGCTAGGTACTTCTGGCCCACACTGTTCAATGATTCCTACAAAATGATAAAGCCCTACAAGGAATGCCAATTCTACCCAGGAAGGAGGAAATTTTTTTCTATGCCCCTCAATCCAATAGTTTCAGATGAACCATTTTCATAATGGGGGCTAGACTTCATAGGAATGATCAACCTAGCATCCAACGTCAGCCATAAATGGATTCTAACAGCTACAGACTACTTTACGAGGTGGATTGAAGCCATACCCCTGAAGAATGCAACCGAAACAGAAATTGTGGATTTTCTCGAGGGGCTATTGACAAGATTCAACCCGCTAAAGACCATCATCTTAGACAATTCCAAAGCATTCCTAGGCTCTAATGTATGTCAGTTCACACTTACACATTGCATATTCCTGAAAACCTCATCAAACTATTACCCATAAGGGAATGGCCTGGTTGAGTCAACTAATAAGAATTTAGTCAACTCATCAAAAGGATCAAGGCCGATCATGAGAATGAATGGCATAGGCATCTTCGAACAGCATTATGGGTGGATCGTATAACTCCTAAACAAGCATTGAAGACCTCACCATATGAGCTTGTATACGGGAAAGAAGCACTATTGCCTATCTCTATAGAAATACCTATACTACAACTACTTAAGTCTTTATAGATTGAAGAGAATGGGGCTATGGAAGTTCGACTGGCCGAATTACTAGAGGTGCAAGAGAAAAGAGAGAAAGCCCTAATAGCCATGACTAATCACTAGTAGGTGATTAAGAAATGGTTTGACAAGAAGGCCTCAGACCAAGGTCTAAAATGTGGAGACCTGGTACTAAAGTTAAATGAAAGAGTTGCAAAGCCTGGACAACATGGAAAATTTGACAAGCTGTGGGAAGGCCCTTTCAAAATAATTCAGTGCAAATAGAGCAATGCATTTGAATTAGAAAATATGGAACAAGAACCACTTGGAATTCTGGTCAACGAAATTCACTTAAAATTATTCAATTAGGCTACAATTTCTTTATGTGGATGTAAATTGTAAAAATGTAATTAGTTTTCTTTTTGTGTTTTTTCGATCGGTTCTTTTATCACATTTTTCACAGTTACAAGGAGCGGGGAAAATTTCATGAAACCCATTATTATAGGAATAGATAAAAATTTGCAACTCAGGTTGCAAAAATTAAATTCAAATACAAAGGATTCAACTCATGTTGCGAAAACAAAGGATGAAGACAAAGAATTTTAACATAAGCAAGTGTATCTATTATATATACTATGATAAAACATTGTCAAAATGGATCTGTGGCCAAACATTCAAAAGGTATAGCCATATATATGGCTTCATTACATGCATATATGCAAGCCTTCTTTCAGGTGTATATATACAATTGCAAAAAGCATGTTAGAATTCATATCTTTGCATTGCGGGTATTGTCCTCATCAACTGGGACATTTTTGAGAGCAACGGGACTTGTGGCAGAAGCAGCATCAATACCCATGATGAGCGGTAGAGGAAACACAAGGTTCCTGAAATCAATATACTAGTCTATGTCATAGAACAACACCACATTAATAGTAGCACAATAGGAAATAACATGCATGGGTGGCTTTATCACGATAATTTGTGAGTGACTAAAGCCGAAAACCACTATGGAATGGCACCCATGGTACCAATGCATATTCTTCAACATGCTTCCTCAGGTCACTCGCAATGAGAAGTCCTAGGACATACACTGTGTTGCTCACCACCTCACTGAGACCCCCAAGGTACTTCTTCAGGAAACTATAAATTTCCAAATGAAGGATCATAGCTTTCGGAGCCTGAGCATCAAGAAATGAAGCAATGAAGTGTGAGTGGATATCAATATTTACTCGATATTTGTTCTCATATTCAATGCAGTCCCTACCCAGGACCCACTTGATGGCTATGATAGCTAGTGAATGCTTTTTATTTGTCATACATTTCAGAGGCCTGCTCAAGATCTCTCCCAAGAAGGTCATTTGAGCCTTGTTACACACTAACCTAATTGGAGTATTCATTATGTTAGCCTCTGCTCAAATCACCCAAGACAAGCGCTATGCAAATTTTAAACCTATCCAATCACCTAAGGTTGTTTCGCTAAGAATGTTTTCATTGTTGTATTAGAGCTTATTTATAGAAATATCTGAGGTAGCCAGCATACAAAGCATGATTGTAATCGAGTTCTTACTCGAAAATCCCACAAAAAGGCGAGCTCGATATTCTAGCCCTGTTGCATTCGCAGGTACAAATTGTTGCATACAAGCTTAAGGAGGTCATCAATTAACACAAATTGGTGGCAGTCCTAGGTGATGACTCGTACGAACAAAGGCTAGGTGGCACAGCACAGGGAATTTTTGAGCTCCAAGGGTGAACTCAAATCTTTTCAAAGTACTCATTGCGATTTTAGATTGATCATGCTTTGAGAGATATTAATTGCTAAGGTAGATGAGGAAATGGCAGGCATTGCATGGGCAGCTCAATTTCCCATGCAAATCATGCCGAAAGGACACTATTACCAATATAATTATGAATCCTTTCCTTTTCAAAAAAGGAAAGTAGCTTATCTCACATGAGTAAGGGAGCTCGTAGTACATGCCAAATTAAATAGGTAGACGTTATCTACCTATCTTGAATGCAAGAAATCAAAGAAAAGCCAAGTGTTGCATGCAAAAGGCATAACAGAGCATAAAAACTTCTTCAACATGCAAAGAAATTAAGAAGAATAGGACTATCAAAGGAACCAAGTATAATTCAATTTGCACCAAAAGGAGTTGAAGACAAATAATCACAGATAATTCATTGCCCCGGTGTAAATTAAACCTAAAGTGAAAGGTTGCCTAGTGTTGAAATTCAGAGCCTCGCGTTGTGTTTTAGGTTCCATTTATACCGCTTCAGTGTGCTTTCTGGGTGGAGAGTTGGCAAGAGATGGTGACTGCTCAAGGTTCTCAAGTAGAATTACAGGAAGGAGGAACACAAAGCTTATTTAATGTCATGTGTGCAGCTCCAGGGGCCTACGTCTTCCAAGACATCTCTTATGCCTCACCTAGGATACCAGAAAAGCCAACTTGGGTAAATACCTGAGTTGTAGAGAAGAAGAGCCTTCGCAAAACTGAGAAATAGATTCAATAAGAGTGGGAGAACATTCATGACCCCATTCTTGCAAAGAATCCTATCACTAAGGGAGGCGGCCTATGAAAGGATGAAAAAGAATCGCGACCCAAATTCTTTGGCGCAAAAATGTTGGTATTGTGGGCTTCCTCAATATATGGTCCCTTTAGTGCACCACTGCCCTGAACTAGTTGATGAATCCATCAAACACTTCAACCTGGATACCAACACCATCGAAGGCCGAGAGGTAACTGTGAACATATGAAAAGAAGCTATTTGGAATATTCTCTACATCTCGGAGCAAAGCTTCAAAGTGCAGAAAATGGAGTCATTCACTCCAACAAAAGGAGAGTCCTATTAGAGAAGCAAGGACCTCGCAATGAAATTCTATAGCAAAGAGACTCAAAATAAGATAATGAAGATCCCAGTTGCGCTTAAGATCTTCCATGATGATATGAAAGATGTGTTCTTAATGATGGCATTTGTTTGTGGATTGGACTTCGACAAGGAGGTCCAAGAGTTTCAGCTAGGATTGGCCTTTCAATTGCGAAGGAAACATTCTTTCTTCTAGTATGATTTCTCTTAATTTGTCAAGCAAGAGATTCTTAGCCAGATAGAAGAATACAAGCTTCAAAGAAGGTTCAGGACTTAAGAGGAGGCGGCATTGTCTTACGGTTCAGCCCGGACCAAACTGAGTTCATGCAGAACTTTGTTCCAAGGTGTGATTGGTTTTTGGGCACGGACTTCACATTCGTCTGATTGCATAGTTTCACTGGAGAGCCCTTCTGGCTTCCATCATGTCTTATAGACTGGGTATTGGCACTAGAGGTTTTCCACCAGGTTTCAATTATCGATGTCACCTTTTGCAACGGGAAGGCAAAGAAGAAGGTATTTTTCAATCCCCCGATAAGCTTCAAGACTATGGTCATGGCTAACAGAAAGACTCATGACATATTGGAGGCAAAGTTGGCTCATCTTGGGTTGGTATGGATCTACGACAAATGGAACTACAACCCCGACAATGACTTGCCAAACAAATATGTCAAGGTAACGCACTATCCCCGACCTTGCTGGGAAGAGCATTGAAATCCAATTTTAGATGCAAATGAATGTATTATTGACAGCCTACATTCCCATCGAAGATGGTCGGTTGCCCTGGCTTAGGTTCTACTTCCCAACTAGGTTGTATTATAAAACAAGAAAGATTGGAACTACCTTATGCAATGATCTGCTAAATAATTACAATTGGAAGGAGGAGAAGATCAATGACTTCTGGATATACCAACAAGAAACCCAATAGACTGAGGCTCCCTATAATAGCCTAGAAATGGATGATAAGTTCGACAAATTATAGAACAATGAACATCCATATTTCGACGAGAGCAATGGAAATAATTCCAGTTCTGAGGAAGCCAAGTCGCAGTCAAATGAAGGGGCTTAACCAGAAGCAAAAATACAAGACACCTAAGTGCAGCAAAGGGGGAAGGAATTGAAGCAACCTACTAAGGTTTCCTCCAACATATGGGTTAATATATCGAGTGCAAGGTCTTCACTGACTCGCACCTAGACAACAAGGTGAACCCTGACAACCTCGTCGAAACAATTTGAAACCATAGTAGTTGACAACCCACCACCATCAAAGCGGTAGTGAACTAAGGCACTTTCTGGAGAATGTTCACAAGTCCCCAATGCAAGCGAAGAGCTAGCAACAGATCAAGAACCACAGTCATCCACACCACAGGTATTTTTTGATCCCTCTTCTCTAGTTTTGCAAAGCTTGGGCACCCCTGTTGTAACTGCAACACCTCTTATTTCATGCGCCGACCAATGCATTTTGACCTCTGCTTCAATAATCGTGGGGGGTTTCACACAATTCACTCATACGGATCCATTCGCCCTTACTCCTCCATGGAACCTCACACCGTTCGCCTTGGCCCATTCCACTTCCCAAAGTGCCATGCACTCTGCCCCTGTTACCTTCATCAATACATCCCTTGCCACAGCAATAGTGGAGTCAATCCAGTCTTCCCAGCAAATGGAGACAATCATGACTCCACTCTCTTCAATCCCTTTTGGTTCATAGCTCGATTATTGGAGTATCCCTCCTTTCTCACCTTAGACTATCAAGATTTTGAAAAAGAGGTCACCCAGGATTGATGTCCTCTCATTTCCTTTATCCCTTCCTCTTGGTGCACCTTTTGTAGGTGGACTCATCAGATTGCCTGCTGAATTATTGTCAAAGGGCAATAAAACCAAGCAAGTTCGAGCGATCATAACCCAGAAGAGAAGAGCTAAAGATGCCAAGAGACCAGTGGAACCGAAGATACACACTGTTTTCCATGAGGCTCAACAGTCGCTACACTTTGTGACTATGTTCTTGACTGTCAACAAACCACAAGGAGAGATGCAGTCAGATGATTACAACATGTACACCATAGGGCTCAACTTGAGCATAGCCCAACCACGGGATAAGGTGGAGCTCATGGAGGAAATGCAATGGGTAGTGACCATCGGCTTTCTTAAATTTGGTCACTAGCTCAAGAGAAAGGAGGAAGAGCTTAAAAACCTGAAGGATAGAGTCGACATCTTTCTCTCCAAGGAAAAGGCTATGGAGGTTAAATATAAGCATCTGCCACAGCAAAAGGAGGCAAAAGAAGCAAAGCTCCGAGGGGAACTTGCAAAGTTTCAGTTGATTGATCCTAATCTAGTCACTGAGCTACAACAAATGAACTAGGAGTATCAAGACCAATTGGAAAAATTAAGGCTAGACATACAACAGAAAGATGAGGAATCTCATCAATTAAAGCTAAAGATGCAACAAAAGGATGCAGATTTCCAGATTTTCCATGCTCAAATGGAAAATGAAATTGCAGAGTTTAAATCTACAATAGAGCAAGAAGCGACAAACAAAGAGCGAGTTGAGGTTAGCTATCTCACAGAGTTACAAAAGCTGTAGGGGCAACTCACCATAGCAAACCAAAGGATTGCGAAGCTTGCAAGTGATATCGAATGAAGGGATGAGTAGATCGCCCTATTGAAGGACTCGGCCTTACCCTCAACCAATCAAATAGACCTCCTACAAATAGCCCAGTAGTTACACATCTCATATTGGGAAAGAGTGAAGGCATTCTGCCTAACTCTACAACCAACACTCCATTTTATGGTGGAGGCAACAAGTCTTTGCAGAAGGGTGATCGAGGTGATCGAGCAAATTCCTTACTCCATCATGGAGAGAGTTCCAGAGGCCAAGGGATTATTAACTAGGTTATATTAGGTCTCAGATGAGGTCTTGGCAAATACAGGGATTGAAGACCGAAGGGCCACTGCTAAAACAACCAATAGGGTGATCCACTACCACGCAACTGTCCTTTATGCCAACGAATGTGTCTCCAAGTTGGATCAAACCATGAATAGCATGAGGGCCAGGTTCTCCCACCTAACTCAGATGGGTTTCCCTTCTCCATTCCTTGAGGATGAGTCAGTGGCCACAGTGGAGCATATTGCAACAAAGGTCAAGGGAAAGCAACGGGATGTGTCTACCTTACAAAATTTCAGCCAACCCCTTACTGCGGAGGATTTTGAGAACATCACTCAGTTGATCGCACGTCTCCTTTTTCAAATTGAGTCATGGGCCGTATATCAATGACATTTCCTTACAAAGAAGTGATCGAGTTGCAGGGAGCATAGGAAAGTCTACATGACTCTTTTCCCCCATCCAAAGATGAATGGCTACCTCTGCAAACCACCCTCTCAAATCTCTAACCGCACTGCCTAATGGATAGGTCTCTAGTCTACAGGCCAAAAAATTTTGGGTTCCTCGTTTCGTAGGCGAAACGCCCCTGATGAGTCGCCAAAAGCTGTGAACATAAAAATTCCCAAGCTCCCTTCGGGTGAGTTTATTTTACCTAAGTATCGGTCGCTCCCTCTTTTGAGAAAAGGTAATGTTGAGCTCCCTTTCACACAAACTTGTGCCAATACCGCCATTTTTCAGCCACACGCTTTTCTCAGGATTTTCCTCCATCACTTTTCAAAGGCTTGCGTCGGGCTTCCACATGTCAACTATTCGCAAACTTTTGAGCCTCTTTGCATCGCTTCCCTTTTGGGTCCCGACCGTGCACCACGTAGCATCAATTCATGCACATTTCTTAGTAGACCCCACCATCCAGCGTAATATGCAATAGACCTCCACCTATCTTCACAATGCAAGTTCTTCATCGATCAAGGGAAATGATGAACGTCAAGTCCCGACCGCTTGCCACAACATCTTCCAAAGGCTTCATCATTAAGGAAAACTAAGTAGGAAATAACTATCACCAACTACCATGTTCTGTAACTACCGCCATGAGTGAATTCCATGTGTTCGAGCGCTAGTCTGCTGGGACCACTACCATCATTCACAGGAGATGCATCTGGCCTTTGGACATCCTCATTCACGGTCTGAATCTTTTAAGTTGTAACAGCTAGGGAAAAATCATTGCATTCTCATCATTACTCATGATCAGAGAATATTTCTTGTTGCTTGCTCATCAAGTCAGGTTTCCATTATAAATACTACTTCCTTAGAAGTAGGGGTTCCAAGATTCCCAACTTTTGTTCAAATTTTGACAAAAGAATTGATAGAAGAATTAGGCCTTTCAATGCTTTATTAGATTATTGTAAGAACTCATAGATTGTTCCATTGTTTGGCCTTTTTGTCTTCTTTGATATTTGATAAGTTTTATTGTACTAGATGTTTTCATTCACAGACTTCTATAAATAAATACAAGTTTGTTGGTTTAGATCATGTCTTTGACTCTTCTTTCTAGTAAACGTGTATGAATGTTATTTTATGTCATATGGTGAATCACTCAAGCCTCTATCTTTTATTTTTCCATTCTGGAACACAACAGACTACCCAGTGGGCCCTTAAGTTGTATCCTCAAGATAGATTTATCATGCCTAACATCTAAATCTCAAAGTATCACCTTAGTTAGATCCTTTATTTTATAAGTGCTTCCTTTTCCCATTTAAAACCCCAGCTATAGAAGAAGATGACTTCTTTAAAAATCTAGAGGCTACTCGATTTGGCGCAATAGGTCCCCCCTAAAACTGAGTTTCCCACAGAGGGTTGTTACCTTGCCAACTTTTGGCATCAACAATATCAAACCCTAATTGTATGCACAATAAAATTCAAATGCTTCGCAAATTTATGTAACTCAATATTTTTCACCAGTTCTTTCTCCAATAGGTTAACCATGTCAACCTACACCCTATATCCACATGTTGTAGCATTAGCACCATTTCTCTGGTAGGGGATAAAGATTCTTCCATTAATGCTCCCCGAAGCCAAATCTTTCTTCTTAGTTTCCGAAGGAAACATCTGCACCAAATGTTGGTACAGACTCAGGCTTAGTCTCACCATCTTCCTTCTTTCTCCAAATCGTGTCCATCTCTTTCTTCATCTCTACTAGATCATCCTTTTTCGCTGGATCATTCTTCTTTGCTATATTAGCCTTCTTCACATTCTTACTTTTGAAAAAAATAGAAATGTGTCTTGGTCTACTACAATTGTGGCATATGATATTATTTTGAACAAGCTTGCTTCCATTCATTCTAGATTTTCATTGATTAGATTTATGCCCAAATCCATTGCATCCATAACAATAGCCATTAAAATATTGAGCCCTCATACCATTGTTATATTCATTCATCATTTTACTTTTGCATTCATTAACCTTATGACCAAATCCCTTACATGTAAATCACTGGTCGAGAAAAGATTGAACATTCTGATTCATTTTGCTTGTACATTGCATAGCCTTATGTCCAAATTTATTACAAGAATGATATAAACCATTAAAATATGGGTACTTTTGTGCATTTGGTTGTCTAATAGGTGGTCTTTTGAAGTATCTCCTTTGATTCTGGACTTTCTTGCCATTACTCTTCTTGTTTTCAGTCTTCTTTTCAACCTGATTTGGAGTTTGATTTGTCTTTGAGCTTTCACCTTTCTCAAACCCTAATCCTTCTTTATCTTTAGATCCAATCTAGTTTGCAATCATTTCATCAAGCTTTGTAGAACTCATCTTGAATTTGTCTTCATGACTCTTTTCTTTTTCTAGATCTAATCTTATGGTCGGAACTTCTTCTTCAAGTTTTAAACATTCCTCATATTTTCTTTTCTTTTTAGAATTCAGGCATTCTTCAACTCTTTTTCCTTTTTCAACTTATACTTTCATATTGGTAATTGTTTCATTGGCTTGCTTTCACTGCTCATTGACCTCCTTATGTCTTTCTTTGAATTTCTTGATTTACTTTCTCAACTTTTTGATGCATTCATCTACTTCTTTAACATTCTTTTAGGTCTCTATTTTCACCTTCAGTTCTTTCCAAATCTTTAAGAGTATTTTGAGTTCTCCATTCATGTCAACCATGCAATATTCTTTTGTGACTACAACTATAGGAATCTCTTTCAAAGAAGTAGGAAATCTTCTAACAACCATGTGTTCAACATCCAAGATCTTCCCCAAGCGGTTAAGCTCCTTCCAAGGAACCAAGCTCTGATACCAATTTTTGAACACCTAGAATATTGAGAGGGGGGGTGAATCAGTATTCTCCTAAACCACTTAAACATTTAAACATTCATTCCATATAGCATATTCAATTTTTAGTAGGAAAGGAAAGCATGAAAAAAATCATCAACATCACATAAAACATGAACACCAGATTTTTACTTGGAAAACCCAAAATGGGAAAAACCATGGTGAGGATTAGCTCACAATATATTATAACCGGTTATAAAATATTATAGAATTTCTCACTATAGGTGGACTCACTGTCCTAGTGGACTCACTACCCACTGAAAGAAGAAAATATAGAAGAGATTGTGGCACATAGAAAATATTTGAACTATTACAGTTGCATCTAACATGTGCATGAATTACAGTTCCATTAAAGCTCAATATACCGAATTCACACAATTCATACTAATATACACTAACACTTTGTTATGCTCTACATTCGCCTTATACTCACATAATTTTCATCAACTAAATATTACATTTCATTCAATCTCCAAAACACAGAAAAAAGAACTTACATATATATCCACTTTATCCACAAACACCTACAACATCAATTAGGTCGACCTAATTAGATGTGACATACAAATTATATCTTGTCGGCTCAACATACACACATATACAGTTTGTACCAAAATTCAAAACATATAACACATTCAAATAGGTCGGCATGGGCCTATACTAGCTCCCACATAATGGATCAGAACTTATTAAAACTCCACAATACATAAGACTTATTAGGTGGGCACCAGTAATGACCTAACCTCAAAATTCACCAATTGTACATCCAAAAACTAACACACAGACCTCCAAACTTCATTCCACTTGGAATTCACACTCTAGTGACACCTTTCAATATCTCCATGAATCCATAAAGTCATATACCAATCCATGGAGAAGTGTAGATTCACTAACACATACACTTAGCTAGAAACTTCTGCTACTGCTAGACCGATATACTGTCATTCATATCTTCAACACCAGAAACTGAAACACTGTGAAATTCTAGATTTAGACTCTTCTAACATCCAACAAAATTACCCCAAAACTACAGAGTGAGATTATACACAGCAGATCAATGCGAACCAAAATACTGGATGTCTTATACACTGAATTACCTGTTTTGACACAGTCAATTTCTCACTTCAATTGTCTTCACCGGATCAAACCTTCTTGCAAAATTGCACTTGATAATCATCTTCAAACATGCTCAAGCTATAGAAATTGGTCTGCATTGTGATCTTCATACTGAAATACAATGTTAACATCAATGACAACGCTAAACTGCATACTACACAACTTATACTTGTACTCCATGCTAATGTTGTTGGTAAGAATATCAATGACAATATTCTTATTCTTTCAACACCTTTTTTGTATGTGGGTACCTTATTTGGCTTTGTTTGTCTAGACCCATCATGTATTCATCTTTAAAGTTTTGAGCTTCTCCCTAAGTTTCACTAAGGGGGGTGTTAGAGTAAAAGGTATTTCCTAATTAATTATTTATTTAATTATTAGGTTCCTTTTCCTCTAATTACTTAAGCTTACTTAGGTCATATTTTCTTTATGTCTCATGTCATAGCATGAGGACACATGTCATGATCTTGTTTTATCCTCATCTAGGGTTTCTAGGTTAATTATCCTTTATAAGGATTCTTTATTGTATAACCATTAAGAAGCTGCACATTAATCAATGATTCATGTTTTTTTTATCAATAGCTCTTGGTCTCCATTGTTAGTCCTCGTCTCTTAGTTATCGGGTTACTTTTACCTTGTAAGTAAATAAAATGATAAATATTTATCAAAACTTTAATATGCTCAATTGGTGAATGAAATACTAAATTTGCATTATGGTGTTATTGCTTTTAAAGGAATGATTATATTTTTTATTGATGGAAAATATGAATATGATTACTTTAATGCTTGGATGATGCACATGATTTATGATGCTATTTTATTTCATGTGAACGAATAACTACCTATGTGATGCACTAAGTTGGATGTAAGAAGGAATCAAGCCTTAGGTACGAGAGGGGGAGTATCACTCAGGAGAATAACTTGGTTTGATAACCTTTAATTGTTAGTGTTTCTTAGATCAGATTAGATAACAAATTATTCAAAAGAAATGCAACACATAAGGCAATGAACACAACAAGATACCCTGGGAAAACCCTCCTACTCGAGGGAGAAAAACCCAGCAAATGATTCTCTTCTATATATGATAATATAGTGACAGAAATCTGCTTACAACACAGGCCCAACAATGGCCAATAGAGAATACAATGAAGTCACACTTCTCCTAGATGCACAAGATACAAATGAATCTGCTCTTCCTTGAAAAATAGTCTGCTGCTACAGGAATGATGATCTTCTGCTCAAGTATGAACTTCTTCTAGGAATGCGAATTATGATGAATAACCTTGATTTCTGTTCTTCCTGAATTATGCGAATTTCTGCTCTTAAGGTAATTGCAAACTTCTGCCTTAATACTTAACTTGTAACAATAACAAACTGACCTTCTATTTATACAACACAAGGCGCCTCTTGACTTAGGTCAGCCTCTATACAATAAATGATAAATAAAGGAACATGAAGTCGGCTCAAGGAAAGTGCGAACTTATAAGGGTCGACTTCTTTATATATATAAATTGTCTTTCTTGGGAAGTGCAAACCAAAGCTGTAAATAACATCAACACTCCCTCTCATCTAGGGATGAACTTCCATCTGCACAAGACACATCATATTAGAATGAAAACAAAATAGAATATCACCTCAATGTGATGTTGTCACCTCAACGTGACTTTTTTTTACCATGGCTCTCCTAGAGAGTGATACATAAGCACAAAATAAAAAATCATCACGGATTCCCTCATGTGATGCTGTCATGGAGTCACACACATGACATCCACCATAGCTTCTCCCAGAGGGTGGAAACAAGGGCTTTCACCTCAATTCTCTCTCAATAGAGAATTGCATTATCAAGGGCTTGCACCTCAACTCTCTCTCAGCAGAGAATTGCATTATCAAGGGCTTACACCTCAACTCTCTCTCAGCAGAGAATTGCATTATCAAGGGCTTGCACCTCAACTCTCTCTCAGTAGAGAATTTCATTATCAAGGGCTTGCACCTCAACTCTCTCTCAACAGAGAATTGCATTATACAAAGGAACACTGATACTGAGACTCCCTCTCGATCCTGGCTTCAGAGATTGCAAGGAAGACTTCTGGAGATGTACTCCCTCTAGCCACCAACTCAGTCCCTCTAGTGTTTACTCCCTCTTGATCATTTCTTTGGTTGACATGACTTCTTCACAAGATGCCTCAAGCTTTTCATCACTAAGTAATCTCTTGTCATCTTCTTCTCCCTAAACCTGTCCAGGAAGCATTTTAGATAGAGATTACTAACAGTCCATAATTATCCAAAGAAATATCAAGATTAGAATTGTACAAGTTATATCATGAATGAAATTTTTCCATAGATCTTATGCTAGTGAACACAACACAATTCAAGAGAATCTACTATCTCTCTTAATTACAAGATCCAAGGAATAAATAAATGATATAACTCAGCAACCAAAGAATACTTATCTTTTTAACTATTCTGATAGGTCCAAATGCTGGACATAGTGTGATACGTTGTACTTGAGCTCAGATCAGTCCGTAGCCTTCATAGTTTGAATACAATGATGACCTGAAAGGTACATTGACTTCAAGAGATATCTCCAGCCATCAATGTAGTCCAATGATTGCAAGCTATGACTCCAAGCTTGATCATTTCTTCATTCGGTAAGACTTCGAGATTGCTTGATGCTCAAGTTATCTCAATGAAAAAACAATTCATGAACATTATTCAACCATGCAATACTTATTTCATGGATTTCAAAAAAAATCTCCTAAGTAATAGATAATTAATTCATTAATCATGACATGTCTTTCTTTCAATTTCACAGAAGAGCTAATCTCAGCAAAACAAAAGACAAACTTCACAAATTGGCATGATCCTACTTGCAATGAATAAATCTAAAGAATCTTATTACAGTGATCACTATTTACTAGACACACATAGTCCTAAGTAAATAATGTCAGAATTGCATAACTCAACAAATTGAATTTTACCGTAGAATAGTAAATACAATCAAAAGCAAGGAATACTTATCTCTTAAATATTGTGAAGGGTGGACACCGTATGATATGTTGCTCTTGTGCTTAGTGCACAACCTTCACAGCTTGAACATAGGCCCATGACTAGAGTAGAAATTCACTAGAATCATTTTGGGGAGAGATCTCAATCACATCCGCAAATGAAGCATGCTGATTAGGCCTGGTAGGACAATCCCTCGCATAGTGACCAAATTTGTCACATTTAAAGCATTGGACAAGAGAGAGGTCCCATTTCTTCTTGAATGCAGGAGCACCATCTGACCCATTATCTCGATTCCTTTTAAAGAATCCTTTCTTCCAAACTTTTCCTTTCTTCGATGAATGAGAGGCGAGAACATGTAAATCTTCATTCTTTGAACTTTGACCAATGCCCCTTGCCGTTAGTCTTGACTCCTCTTGAATGGAGTCAATCCTCAATCGATCAAACTTGGGAAGTTCAGATCTTGCACTGATTCCTTGAATGAACGCCTCCCATGAAAGCGGAAGACCATTGAGAGCAATCATGGTCAAATCCTTGTCATCAACAATATGACCAATGGTAGAGAGTTGATCTCTCAATTCGGAAATCTTCATGAAGTAGGTGATGACAAACTCTTCTTCCGCCATCTTAATGTGAAGTAGTTGTTGCTTCAAGGTTAGGGCACGACTGGTGTTGTTGATTTCGTACATCTCTTCCAATGTTTTGAACATCTCCCTTGCAGTATCCAACTTGAAGACAATTGGTACAATATGATCCTTGACGGAATCAACCAATACTTTCTTTGCCCTAGTGTCTTTCTTTCTCCATTGCAGCTTCTCTTCTTCCCCCTCAGGTTCGGGAACTTTTGTTTTCACAAACTCAGCCAAATCATTCTCTTCCAAGGTTAGCATGAACCTGAACCTCCATGATGTGTAGTTCGAGATCCCTTCGAGTCTATCCTCGATTTTCATACCGTTCACCATCTTGATAAAATTAGAAGGTAGACTAAAAAAAATAATGAGGGTTGCAAACTAACAGATCTGAATCTGATCACGATCTTTTTCACACCCACTCTGATACCATGTTAGTGTTTCTTAGATCAGATTAGATAACAAATTATTCAAAAGAAATGCAACACACAAGACAATGAACACAACAAGATACCCTGGGAAAACCCTCCTACTCAAGGGAGAAAAACCCAGCAAATGATTCTCTTCTATATATGATAATATAGTGACAGAAATCTGCTTACAACACAGGCCCAACAATGGCCAATAGAGAATACAATGAAGTCACACTTCTCCTAGATGCACAAGATACAAATGAATCTGCTCTTCCTTGAAAAACAGTCTACTGCTACAGGAATGATGATCTGCTGCTCAAGTATGAACTTCTTCTAGGAATGCGAATTATGATGAATAACCTTAATTTCCGTTCTTCCTAAATTATGCGAATTTCTGCTCTTAAGGTAATTGTGAACTTCTACCTTAATACTTAACTTGTAACAATAACAAACTGACCTTCTATTTATACAACACAAGGCACCTCTTGACTTAGGTCGGCCTCTATACGATAAATGATAAATAAAGGAACATGAAGTCGACTCAAGGAAAGTGCGAACTTATAAGGGTCGGCTTCTTTATATATATAAATTGTCTTTCTTGGGAAGTGTAGACCGAAGCTGCAAATAACATCAACATTAATTCAACCTAACTGAGCATACACACACTCACGGTCTAGGGTGGTTGAACTTAGTCGAGTTAGATTGGGATTTGGTAAGTGAACCCTTAGTCAAAATCTTGGATAAATTGGAGAGTTTGTTTTTCCGTCTTTGATCGATTGTGGTTTTGGTATTAGTCTTTCGGTTCTTGATTGTGGTTTATTGTCTTTGAATGAGCTCCTTTTTTGTATAATCATATTTATATATTAGTTGATGAATATATATATGTAAGAGTGTATATATGAATAAATGTATGGTTTTACGATAACTCACATGAATAAATATATCATGTGTGTGAGCATATAGTATAGTAAATATGACTTACATATACATATATATTATGTATATATGCTCATCAACGAATATGTAAGTTTTTGTTTATGTGTGGATATGTAAATAATGTATATATTAATAAATATGTATGTGTATATACATGTATACTAATATATATGTATATAATAACCTTCAGTTTATATATAAATATATATTTAAATATCAAATAAGTGAATTATGTGAATGAATGTATATATATATTAATATATATATAATATGAATTTTAATGCAATTAATATATATGAGAATGTTATTACTAAAGCATTCTAAGGCTATGCTAAGTGTAGCAAAGCATTGATATGAATAAGGAAATAGTAAACCCACCATAGTAAAGTTAATAAAAGCCCATAACATATAGTTCAATGATGCGCATAGGAGAAAGAAGTTTAAAATAATGCTATATCAAGTATTTGATGTGCCTAGATAGGAGTTAATGCCAACACTTAGACCAAGTTAATACTACGTATGAGGATGGTTATGGACTGAGTCAAAAACAACAAACCAACGCCTCATGAATTTGTCAATATTCTAAGTTTTAAGCCAGCATGGAGGTAAGGGAAAGACAATGTTGATTATCATTGTCAATATTGTGAAGCAAAGCACACATTATAATATATGGCACAAATTTTAGTGGAATGTAAGCCAGCAAATAAAGTTTAATGAGACCAATTCAAAACATGAAACAAAGCACGTAAGAGTTATGTTGATGTGTAAATATTTTTAAATGAAGTTAATGTTGTTTAGAAACCTATAGAATATGTCAAATCATGTACCATGAAGGTGGCACCAAACATTAAGAGGTGGCACCATATTTTCTAGAGGTTGGAATGTAAAATAAGTCTTTGAAATATGCATAAGCCTACAAATAGAATAGAGACTCAGTCAAGTACAAACTTGGTAACATTTTGTAAAGGAATTTGAATTAGGAAACTTGTATTAAGCTTGTTGTCCCAAATACCAAGTCGACTTAGCCATTTAAATGGTGAGGACTTTGATGTGTTGCAAACCTGTGAAGTGAGTCATTGCATGAGGATGAAAGGTGGAAAAAATACTTACTTGTTTGTAGCCTTTGGTTGCTCACAAATTAGTATAAATAGAGGTGCTCATTCTACCAAATGCATCACTTGTTGCAAATTTACTGCAAAGTGAGTTGAGAGTTGTATTGTAGAGTTCATTTGTTTTGTATAGAGATTAGAGTGAAGCTAGTAGAGGAATTTAAGTAGTTTGTAGTGGAAGTTGCAAGTGAACTTGAGGAGAAGATTATTTAGTAGGGAGCTTAAAATAGGCATGTTGATTCCTACCTCTTTTTTATTATGTTGGAAAGATTGTTCATCTTATTGTCATGATAAAAGATTGAATTTTACTTGTGTGATATGCTTGCATGCTTCACAGTTGTTTATTGTGTTAGAGAAACCTATCATAATGGGTTGATACTTTTATATACCCTATATGGTAAAATAGATGATGATGTATCTATTTAGATTATACATAGTTAGTCTATACTATACGTATGTAGAATGAAATGATAAATGTGGTTATATTGATTTCTTGAGGTAACTTGACTTAATAGCTTATAATGCTAGGTAAACCCATGTGAATAAAGAGGTTAGAAATACTATGGTAAAAATGGTATGATAGACATAACATCGTAGATAGGATGTGACTCATGAAAACTTTATTGATAATCTATACATGATTGATCAATTGATCGATACTTTACTTTGATTGAAACCCTAGGTTGAGAATAACCTATTTGGTCAGGTTGCTTACTTGATTGTTGATTTAAGCACATAGATTGGGATTAACCTATATAACCAAATTGATCATTTGATTGTTGATTTTATCTTGGATTGAAGTCATTTATTGTTGAAATTTATACTTTTAATTGAGATCATTTATTGATGAGATTATACTTTTGATTGAAGTCATTTATTGTCGAAGGATATGATTTTGATTGAGGTCATTTATTGATAAGATTATACTTTAGATGGGAGTCATTTATTGTTGAGATTACACTCTTGAAAGGAGACTTTTATTCTTGAGATTGTACTATCGAAATAGAGTCATTTAATGTTATAACATTATGTTCATCATATATCAATACTATATGTACGTAGCATAAGATAGAGTTGCTTTGGGATACTTGTAGCAATTCCTTTTAGATATGAATTAAGGGGAAGGTTATTCCTGGGGTTAGGATAAATCCACATGAAAGGGTATAACCTTAGAATAGAATACTAATGGTAAATACAAATCGAGCAATAGTAGTGGTGATTTAGAAGACCTCACTCGAAGTTACTAGGTGATGAATCTTTGGTCACAGTAGTGTAGGTAGCCACTGTCTACACTATCAGTTCACTATGTGATCCAATATACATTCTAGGTAGGGAAAATCATATATGAGGTAGTTGACATTATGATGGCTCTAGATATGTAGGACACATCACTATGCTCACGGAATGCTATTTGAAGGATGAGGTTACCAAACCAATCTCTTCGTCGAAGGGAGGGCCATCTTACTAATTTGGTAGATGTGTGGGGGACCGCAGTAAGTCCATGGTTGGCATAAAGTGCTTGAGTGATGTTTCTACTCATGCAGTTGGCAGCCAAGATTTGGAAGGAGGACATTTTGGACCATTGGTATTTCTGATTCAAGAATTGAAGATGTACATGCCAGTATTGGGGACAACTAGAAGGTATGCACCAAGGAAAGGGGACATCTAGAATTCTTGCATCAATGTTGGGACATATGTATTATTTTGTATATCTATTTTATGTCATCTTGTAGAAGCTATGTAAGTAATCATGTGTCCATCCATACAGAAATTGTAAATGCAAAATGTTATCTTGAATATATTTATGTAAAGTTAAATCATACTTATATTATCGGAATGAGTCTTTGATTATGCAATGGAAAGTTTGGATAAAGTTATATTTCAAATGATGCATTTATTAGAATAGAAAAGAAAATATATATGGCTCAAAATGCTAGTAGCATAACTATCCACTTATGGGTAAAACTTAGTAAAATTACTAGGTAAAACAATGGGCATGTTACATCCATAGTTTTGTTATTCTCTTTATGTGATAGGTGTTTGATTGCAGGTGATCCTTGGGAGCTGTGGAATTAATTTTTCCCAACTTCAACATATTATATTATAATTTATTATTTAATATACTATAATATTATAGTATATTATATGTGTATCATATAATATACTACAATATAATAATATTATATTTTAACTCTTAATGGTTTAATATATTATATTTTTTAATAATTAAATATATGTTTAATATATTATATAATAAATTATAATATAATATTTTTTTGTTATATAAACACCTGGTTATAGGTATCAGGAATCACAAAATAGGCCAATTGCCATAATAAAAGCCACACAAATCCAAAATAAAACAATGAAACACATACACTTGCACACTTAGAAGACCCCCCAAAACCAAAAAAGGGCTATAGACAAAGAAGAAAAATAAAACAAAGAGGAACCTGCACCAAAGGCAAGAACAATCATTGCAACATCAATCTCCATAGGCATACTCTGCCTTGGCATCGAGGGGTGCTCTTTTATATCATCTTACAACAATTTAATAAATTCATAGGGGAAGTTTGACCACCATTTCCTATCAGTCATACATGTTTTGATCAAAATATTGACACCATAATTTGATTCCTAATCTAAAACTTTGTTGCCCTCTCTTTTGATATGAGAGAATCTACCTTCTTTAAAATTAGACTTAGAGGTGATGGCAACATCCAAAACAACCCCCAATCTCCAATTCTTTATCTCTTCACCATGAATCACATCAATCAACAACTTAAAGTCACCCTCGATCCACAACCTATTCCAACCTTTACGAATGGCAAGAGAAATTCCCCTATACACAACCTAGGCCTCAACCATGTTATTAGATGTTTAACCACAATCAACAATAAAAATCCCATTAGGTTGTCTATAAGAATTCTTTAAGACACCCCTACTACCTACCTTCCCAAGATTACCTTTCATTGTGCCATCAAAATTGAGTTTTATCCACTTGAATTTCAAAGATTCCCATCTCACCCTTGCCTCCACCTTCTTCACTGAGTTACTAAAATTTTCAAAACATCTGAACCTAGGCTAGGCATTAACCCAACAAGATTCACAATTTGTAACACTCTTGAGCTTGTCATAATACAACTCACCAATCTCAAACATCAAACATTCTATCAAATCCCACACCCTTTCGACTCTCTTATCTTGTTCTTGAAAAATTTGTCTGTTATGCTCCAGCAAAATGTTCCAAATGATTAAAGATGGAGCGACCCACTAGATGAATTTCAAACCAAGATTCTTAATTTTCATAGACCAACTATCCAAAAGCAAAGGAAGTTCCCTAGGAATGGCCCACTAAACCCCTAACGATGCAAAAATAAAGGCCACAACTTCCTAACAAAAGGGAAAACAAGAAACAAATGATCATTACTTTCCTCTTCATGCAGACACAAAATGCATCTAGAGGGGCCAACTCTCCCCATCCTTTGTAACCTATCCCAAGTGAGGGCTCTCCTCCAAGAAATCCATAAATAATCATTGGTCTTAGGTAGATTGTACTTATACCACAACCATTTAGGGATATACTTATCAATCCCCTAAACAAATAAGAACATAAGGCATCTTTAACAGTAACCTTGATGTTTCTTTTAAACCTCCACACCATTCTATCTTCCTTACCTATTACAAGAATGGGCCATATCATTAATTTGTGATATAGTGACTCATAGGCCTCCTTGAGCTCAGCAACAAGAGCCTTAAGTGTCTTCCATCACAACTGGCCTAAGCTAATTTTAGTGTAGTTACTAACCCACTCACCAAACACATGTTCAAAGTGGTTGACTAGGGGACAAAAGTAAGGCTAAGAGTGGAGAGTGCTATCATCTAACCAACATTGATTTTAGAATCATTACCAACCCTACAACAAATATCCTTTAAGAGAAGATTAGCATAGGATCTTAAAAAGTTCCAAACACTGGAACCACTAGGAAGCGTCGCTTTGAACAACTGATCTTTGTTATTCCCCAAGTACTTAGCTTGCAGAATTCTACTCTACTACCTATCCCCTTTAGCATAAATTTTCCAAGTAATCTTTTCCCCTAAAGTCTTATTCATACTTATTCATCTTCTAATATCGATCCGACCTTTCCAATACAGTCTACATACCTCAGGCCATTTAACCAAGCTGAACTTGAAAGCATTATCATATCCCCTCCACAAGAAAGTACAATGGGTCATCTCAATAATCTTCACCACCTTCCTGGGAATTTGAAACACCACCATTATAAAAATAGGGATGGCCATTAGAGATGATTATATGAGCATAATCATTCCTACCAAAGAAAGCCAACACCCCTTCCATGACATGAGCTTACCCTACACTCTCCACAATTGTACTCTAATATGCAATTGTGAAACGACGGTCAATGAGAGGCATACCAAGATATCTTCTTGGTAAACGCTTAGTCTCAAAACCAAGAATTCCCTGAACATCCAACCTCTCCAAATAATTCTCCTTAAGAAAGATCTTAGAGTTAGATCAATTCACAACCTGACCTGTATCCCTCTCATAGAGACTCAAGATTTTATTAATTCTCCTAGCCTCCCTGGTCGTAGCCTCTCTAAAAAGGAGAGTGTCATTGACAAATTGGATATGAGTGACATTGTTGATACCCTCGACACCTATAAGCCTTTCAAGAGACCCATGCTCCCATCTTGCTTGAAATCCCTCCCTAAAGATTTAGACAAAATGAGAAACATGAAGGGGGACAAAGGGTCACCTTACCCATACTTAGCCTCAAAAGCACTAGAAGCCACCATTGAATAGCACAAAAAGGAAGTCAAAAAGATGCAACTAAAGACCCAATCACACCACTCTTAGCGAAATCCAAAATTACTCAAAACCTTAATAAAAAATCACATGAAACTCTATCATATGCCTTGTTCATATAAGGCTTAACAACCATACCTTCCTTATTTCTAGTTTTAATAGAGTGGGTCGTCTCATGTGCAATGATGACCCTATCAACAATTGGCCTATGTTTTAAAAATTCACTCTACTCTTCTAAGATAATATCCTCTAAAAAAAACTTAAGTTGTTTTGCATAGCCTTGGTGACAATATTGTAAATTATATTACAAAGGGCAATGGGCCAAAAATCATCAAAATTAATTGAGGTTTTTTCTTTGGCACAAGGGCAATGAACGTGTGATTCCAAGCCTTCATCATTGATTTTCTACTCCTATATTCTTCAATAGCCTGCCAAACATCATCCCAACAATATCCCAAAACCTTTGGAAAAACTTCGCTTGAAACCCATCCGGTCTTGGATATTTCCTAGCCCCTAAGGAGAAAGTGGAAATTTTAATTTCTTCCCTATTAAAAGGAGCCATCGGCATGTCATTTCAATCATTTGAAACCAAACAGGGAATTTTTTCTAACAAAGCCACCTGCGCTACATGATCCTCCTGGGAAGGAGAACCAAAAAATGAAATAAAATGGTTCCTACCCTCCTCACAGAAGACAACAATGTCCTCAATGGTAACACCAAAATGTTTTGGATAGCTAAAATCTTATTCTGCTACATTTTGATTTTAGTTGATAGATGAAAGAACCTAGTGTTATGATCTCCCTCCAAAATCCATTTGACTCTAGACTTCTACTGCCACATAATTTCCTCCATTTTCATAACCCTTTCTTAATCCATTAGCAAAGCAATTTTCTTATCCCTGAGCTCCTAAGAGAAATTTGACTCCACTATGCTCTTTTCCACTACTTTCATCTCCTCACTAATCATATTATTTTCTTCAAACAAGCTACCTACGATCTCTTTATTCCATAATCCGACCTATCTCTTAACCATAGAAAGCTTATGAAGGAGGACATAACAAAAAATTCCCCTAAACGACTTATTCCATTGTATAGGAGCGAATTTGCACCCCTCTTGCAAATTCCCCTTTATCACCCTCCACTTTAGAAAAATCAAACCCAACTAAGAAATTCCACGTCTTCATTTTGCACCCCATCCACTTGGCGCTTGTCCTGTGTGTTGGTGGGGGAATATCTATCAGGGACATACACGCAGCACGTGGATTTTTGTGCGGTGTGCTACCATCCCTAACAGATTCCTACCTCTGGAATCCATAGGGATGTTATGTTTCCCATTGGGGATGAAGTGTAATGCCTTTGTGTCGACTAGCTAACTTGTGAATGGCTCTTTCCCTCCTTATTCCTCTTCAAATGCCTATCTTTAAACTTCACTTCATCTTCTTGGAAATACTTCATCTCTTTAGCATCTTTTGCAATTTCTTTAGCAATTCTATTCACTAGCTTGATCTCTTGAGCATTACTCAACATTTTTTTGCTCCATCAACTTCACTAAGAACGTGTTGTGCTACCATAAAAGCTATGATTTTGGTGTCTTACAAGACCTCCTTCATCATTGCTATGGCCATGTCAACTTTACCAAGTTCGTAGTCTTGCATTCTCCCTTCATTGGCCTTGAGTGCCTTTGGGTGGAGGTGGTATTGCTTCACTATCCTTATTTTGTTGTCGTTTGATAGAGTAGCATTATGTTTTTTGTAGTGTTTGATATTCTCCTTTCCAACATTTCCTTTATCATGTTTCTATTTCTCTTCATCTATCTAGTTGTCCGTGGAGGTGGAAACACCAAAGAGGGGGTTTGATAGAGGCAAACCCCTATACAGCCCCAAATTTTTTCCTCTCTTGGTTGTGTGTAGGTACGTGTACATGTGGATCTTATTTCAAACTAGACTCTTAGTGAGTTGATCTTTGCCCCATTTGTTTCCATTATCTCCTTTATCATCTTTATAGTCATTTCTTATATTTTGTCATTTATCATCATGTTTAGCACATTAAAAGCTAGACTATCAATAGGTTTTTTTGGCATTCACTACTATACTTTTACACTTTATGGCCGTACGGATTCCAACACCTAGAGAGATGCATTCACTACTGTACTTTTACACTTTATGGTCGTACGAATGCTAACACCCAGAGAGACGCCAACGCGTCGCCCTGTCTTCCCTGACCCACGTTGTTTTCCTCAGGTAGAGAGTTTCTTGAGGTATAGTTCAGGTTCCAAAAACTAGCTCATTTAGTCCCATCCAAACATTTAGTTTTGTAGAGTGGAAGAGGCACTTGAGAGTGCTCTTCATTGTCTATCCTTGACTTAAGAACTCTTATCCAATTTTGAGGTAAGTGAGGGCAGCCCTCCGCTCTCAGCTCTCTATGACCTAAAGCCTTGGTGTGGTTGTTCCCCCTACATTAAATCCACCAACCCTACAGAGCCTGTTAAAAATTAGAGTACTCATACCAAAATGATTCCATTTTAAGGGGGATCCCTTTAGGCTTCAAAGCCTTACTAAATTCCAAGGAAACATACCAGTGATCTAAACCCTTGAACTAGACCACCATAGACGAAAAACTATCCAAATCCATTAACCACTTTGAGTTCATAAAATATCTATCCAGGTGAAAAAGGATATTGTCATCACCAATTCTCCTATTATTGCAAGTATACCATCCAGAATTAGGCTAGATATCAGCCAAAGCCAAATCTTCACTAAAATTCTTGAAGTTGGTAGATCTGAGATTAGATAAACCCTTGCATCCCTTCTTTTCACTCGAACTTAAAATTGCATTAAAATCTCCCCCTATGATCCATTCTTTGTCCTCATGAATCATTCTTAGGTTCCACAAGTAACTCCAAGTCTCGATCCTACCTTGATCTATATTAGGCCCGTAAATGTTTTTTCCAAGAAACTACCGCCATCCCTAAGATTTATAAACCTTACCACATGAAAATAAGAAAACTCATCTATCACTTTGTCCTCCCAACATCTACTATTCCACATAATCACAAGACCACTTGTTGATCCAACAACTTCAACCACAACACCCTCTCCTTATTTCCAAACTTTGGTCTAAAATCTCCTTGAACTTACCTGAAAAATTTTTATTTATGAATGAAAACTACATATGGGGCTTCCAACATAATCAACCGCTTCAATAAGCAACATTTCTTTGAGGCATTGAGCCCCTAAATATTCCAACTTATTAACTTCATTAATTCCTACCTCTTGGGAGGTTCTTACCTCTTGACTTGATAAAATTATTCATTGACTTTTGTGATCCATTCTCCAAATTCTCTAGGGCATAAAACTTTTCTTTCGTAACTTTTGACTTCCTACCTTTAGAGATCAAACCACCAACGCCTATAACTGTTGAATTTTTTCCTCCCAATTTCTTTGCTTTCCTTGTTACTATACTCCACGAGTTCTCCTTGTCCTCTAATTCTGCCTCATTTCCTTCCTTATTAACACCCCTCCCAAGTTCTAGTAGCAGAGAAATAGGGTTCTACTCAGGAACCTTATTCCTCATATCCTCATTCAATAACTCTAATAATACTTCAAGTTACTTTGCACTCCTAATAGATTTATCCTTAGCTTCATTGGAATCACTCCCATGCTCTATTTTCTATCTAATTACTCGATCCTCCTTTGCACCATGTAGAGTCGACACTCTCACCAAATCGACATTCTTACCTTCTAAGTCCTTAGAGGGAATTAAAGGATTCGACCCTACCACCTCAATCTTAAGTTTTTCTTCACAACATCGAGCCACATGCCCTACTCTACTACACTTAAAACATCTTATCGAGAAGCCCTCATAATCCACTTCAATAATCAATTTCCCAAGAATAGAGCTCAACTTGACGAAATGAAGCAACGACTGACTTAGGTCGACCTTGACACAAATGCGAGGAGGATTAAACCAACCTCCTATAGGGGAATGAGAATTGTGGAGATTTTTCCCAAGTGAATCCCCTATGATTTGCAGTATCTCCTCCATCCATAACTCTGCTAGAAGCTTAAACAGTTTGATCCATAGCAAACATCCCTAATCACCTCGCTATGGGGTGAACCCAAGGGACCAGGCACACAAAAACAACCTAGCACTACCCATAAACCATGGACCCTTGTGCAAGATATTATCCCTTTCAATCTCCAAATAAAAAGCAATGCACAAGAACCCTAGTACCAAAAACCTGACTTCTAGGCAACAACCTTTCCATTTGTGTCCAATCCAAGTTTTGATCTGCTCAATTAAGGGCCAAACACCAACAAATTTAGCAATGACTGCCTATTTTTTAAGCTTCTCCACTTCTAAATTGAGGAAATGATCTAGGATATTGATGCACAAAATTTCGCTTACAATCTGCAGATTCACATTACCAAATACGAGTTTGAAATCCATTCCATTAGTCTGTTGATTAGATGTTTGGTTTGTGAAATCTCCTTGTGCAAGACAGTCACAGGGAATCTAATGGAACCCATGGGATTAAGCGGCTCGACACCACCATTTGTCTTCTCCACTTCTACCCTAACTTCACCTTCCTCTATCAATTCACTCTGCTTTTGTATGACATCCATAACTTTTCACATTTCCTGTTAAATTATAATATAATATAATTATTAATATGCATACAATACTATTTTAATAGAAAAACATGAAAAAAATTAGAATCTAGGTTGTATTTTACTTTTAATTTTTGTTATGTTTAAAAATAATAATTTTAATTAGCATGAAAGTTAATTAAAACTAAAATTAAGATTAGAATTAAAACTAATTATAATTTATTTATAATTTTGTAAAATAATTATATTAAAATAAGTTTACATTATGTTTATTACAATTTTAATTATATAAATTGAATTATAATCATAATTATATAACTAATACAAATATATTTAATAAAATAAATAAATTTATTAGAATTAGAATTATAATTACATTTAGTATTACAATTATACTTAATTACAAATGAGAAATAAAATTTTAATCGAATTAAATGGACTTATTAACTAGATTGATTTCTTAACTAATCTTAATAATTCTTAGCTAGTGAGATATTCTCATGTTTAAGCATGTCTTCCCTTAGCGTTCAACTTTTCCTAATAGATACCAAGTCCATTAGCTGTATGAAAATAGTGTTTGTATCAATAATTTTTTTGCATAATTTTTACAAAAAAACAAGTTAGTTGAGGAATTCAGAAGAAACAATTCTCTAAAGTAAGGATGGGTAAGATTTAAAGCAATTAAATTCTTTTTATAAAACTGGGAATGGAATATATAACATTTAAAGTAGATTTAAATTTTAAATTTTCAAAAATCAAAATTAATCCACAAAACTTTGTTTTAAAATTAGCCCAACAAAATAAATGTATATATTTTTTGGTTTTACTTTCTCCAATTTTTATGTTATTTGTTTTTTTTTAGATCTTATAAAGTAAAGTGATCATCGACTTACTTCGTTAACATATTTTTTCTTTATCTTTTTAACTAAAAATATTTGTAAATTAAGTTACAATTACAATTATATTAAATTAGAATAATACTTCAATTAATTAAAAATTATATTAAATTTCAATTGTACTTAGAATTAATAAAAATACATTTATTTAATTTAAGTGAGGTATAATGTTTTAATTAAAATAAAAATAAAAATTGTATACATAATTATTTAATTATTTATGTTTAGGGTTTATATATATATATATATAAGTTACTAATTATTACTTTACAATTTATGACCTACCTCTAAATCACATCCATGACTCATCTATCAACTAGATACCAAACACTTTATTAAAACTTATAATAAGAGTAAAACAAGTAATGTGTAGCCTATTTTCTTGCCATGAATGAATTGCAAATAGGTTTTACATACGGGATGGTTGGAGCATCAAAAAATTTGAGCTATTTTTTATGTAGCCTTGTTCAAACTACTTATTGGAGCATCAAACTTTGTGAGCTATTTTTACATAGCCTTGTTCAAACTACTTACAAGACAAGTTGAAATTATCAAAATCAATGCCCAAAGCACTAATACTTGACAAATCAATCGACATATTTATGAGTATATATTTCATATAAATGTATGTGAGATAGTTATACATGCAACTAGTTTGTTGAATTATCCTTTTATATTCAATCTATTGTAATCCTTTTATCTTATAATCTTAGTTACGTTTACTTGAAATGTCAGAATATTTATATTCCTTTTATTGGTTTCCATAGGCTTGTGTTTTATCACATACTGAATTTTCTAAAACCTAATTGATTCACCAAGGATAGAAATTGTTATCCTCGTAGAACATAGTATACGAATTTTAATTTATGCATTTATTTAGTGATATTCTCCAAGCCATATTATATACTGCATGTGTAGTACAAAAATTCATTTAATCCTTTCAAACTTTTGGAAAAGAACTATTTTCTTAAGAGGCCCATACACATACAAGTCCTCATAAGCTTGTTTCTTTCCCTCAAATTTTGTTGAGGGATTTTAATATATATGATATGGACATCTTTCAATCATGACACTCAATGTAAAAAAAAATTATGTTTAATGTAGTTTATCTTGGAGAATATTTTGTCAGTATTGACATGGTGTGATGGTTTATAGGTGGCATTGTTGTTCTTGCCACCAAGGTTCAAACCCCATTGGGGTGGTATTGTTGAATGATTGTATTCCGGTTCATAGCTCCAATCAAAAGTGTTTACCCCTTGAATAATAATCTTGGAGAATCTTTTGGTTTATTTTAGATTTGCAAGCACCTCAATAAATGAGAGTGGTGCTCTGTTGCATGAGATACATATACACATACCTCAATCAAAGAGGTTGATGATATGTTGATATAAGATACTCAATGGTTAGAGTAGTGAATTAATATTGATGGGAAAATTAATGTTAGAATTTTAGTGTTTGATCAAATAACTATTTTAGAATCTACAAATTGTTTTGATTAAGAGAGAAAAATAGGTTTTGAAGGGACCCAAAACCCTTTACAAAAAGTAAGCCAAAATAACAAAACACTGCTAAGCTAAAAGATAACACAGAGAACCTAGCATCCAAACAAAAACCAAAAAACAACCACACAACAATGAGCTAAAATACTACATAGAGAGGTACTATCTCATTTCTTTTAAATTGTTAGAAACCTCCAACTCCTGGTTGTAGTGGAGGTTGACCATAGACAACAACTCCTATTTTTCCTCTTCAAAGGACTCTTTGAGGCTAGCCCTTGTTCTAGCATGCAGACTCTCATTCCCCTAGTTCTTTCCTTTTTCCTTAGTGGGTAGTGCTCTCATCTGGTGCTCCTTAAGGGTGCTCATTTTTTCCATTAAAATATTCAGAGAATCCACACTATTTTTGATGGGCATATGGCTGACCTTGTAGACACTTAAAATTGTCCTGACTAATATTGCACATTTGAATTTGATTACAAACACCATTTCATCTTGAATCACCTCTTTTCGACTATTTAATTAAATAATCTTTATTATTTAATTAAATTTATCACTTTCATTTATTAATCAGATAATTAATGTTATTTGGCTAATTCATCCCTTTTCATGCTAATTTTCATCTTATTTAATTAGGTAATGTGAATTTCTTTAATTAAATTGCTTATGTCTTCTCATTTAATTAAATATTTTTTATTATTTAGTTAAGTGTCATTAAATCCCCTTTTATTAAATAAGTTACTTATTTAATGAAACTCCTATTTTTTTCTATCTTGCACAATTAAAACATTGTTTTAATTATCTAGATGGCTAATTTCCCTCACCCTTCCACTTGCAAGGGAATATTCCTTCATTTGCACTCATTGAAAAGGAATATTCTTTTAACAACTTCCTAATTTTTAGGAAGTGTGCTTCTTTGAATAAATGAGACCCATTGATTAATTCCCTGATCCTTGTCAACTTTTATTCTCATCCATTGATGAGAATCCTTAATTCATGTCATCTCCTCTCATTGCCTCTCATCCATTGATTGATAAATTCAATATTGACCATTAATTCACCATTTTCTCCCATAAATACTCCTCATTTCTATGAGAAAAGGATCCACTTCCATTTTAGCAAAGTTATTCTTACCATTTGCATACTCACTTTCATCCATTCGCATCCATCCTTAGCATTTAGCATCATTTTAGCTTAGTTTACATCCATTTTCATCAATATACATCAATGGAATTTGTTTAAAAGCTTGTTTCAACTAAGGGGTGGGTTGACATTCCACATCAATGCAACGCCAATCCTCAAATGGGATGAGGTTTGAATCATTAGATTAGTTTCATTTAAGCATTTCTTGTTTGTTTATGTTTGAATAACTTCTTTATTTGATGTTTACAATTATTTCATTGGGAGTTTGACTTAACTAGATAAATCTTGGTTTATTTAGTAAGGATCTGGTAGGTTTAACTTAGGTTATGATCATGCTCACATTCTAGCACTAGAAGGAGGGTGAAACTAACCAAATTTGATGAATTTTGCTTGAGTTTTTCATGATTTGCAGGTTGTAGGGCCCAATGATGCTTTTTTTAGTGTAGGGTGACGCTATTGCAAATAGTGATGTGATCATTTGCATTGTGATGCTATTTTCCTTTTACCAAAGCAGCGCCTTTGTAAATCACGACGCTATTGAAATATAGTGCCACTATTGTTAGCATTGGCATACCTTTTTCATTTTGTTATAGCAACGCTTTTGATATATTGAAGCTATTGACCATTTTGTCTATCTTTGTGATTACAGGTTCACTAGAGTGACACCATTGAAAACAATCACGGATTTTTCAAAACTCCAATACAATTGACCTCTCTGGTTTCTGATAGAGCAACGCCCAAAAGTTCACCAAAGCGATACATTTTTCATACATCGATGCCTTTATTCTAAACCAGAGCGATGCAATTGTCAGGTAAAACAAAGAGAGTAAAATTTTCATGTCTGCTTTGAATTTCAACTTAATTTACTTTCTGGTCATTTACTGACTTCTAGTTTTTTTTCTTCTATAAGGCTAACTATTTTTTAGGTTTGGAGAGGAGCATGAAATCTTGAAGTGAAGGAGAAAAGTATCATTTGATCTTTTTTGTAAAAGTGTTTTAGAACACTTATGGGATGATATAACCCATCATATGCTGCTTTATTTCATGCTTTAGGACTACTAGTTTTTAATTTGGGTTTTAAAACTTACAATGCTTTGAGTCTTTTCAAAGTTGGCTAAAATTGAACCCAAACATCCTCACATTGAAATGTTGGTTTAAAATTGAACAATACAAACATACACTTCATTTTGGTGCAAATAAAATGAGCATATCTATTTTGGTGCTTTAAAATAAATGAGTGTATTTTGTGCTTTCCATGCTTGTATAACCTTTTTTTGTGTATCCACTCCCCTTGCACTTTGTGTGATCTTGGGTAAAAAGAAACACTTTAAGTTTACAAACTTTTTTTATTCACCCCAAGGAATTTCTACGTATCCTCTCCCCTTGTGCTTCATGCGATCTTGGGTGAAGATAAATGGCATTTTCTTGTCTTTATTAGATAAGGGCCTAAATATGAGACACATACCGCAATGGAGAACTCATAAGTGACCCTAAAATCATGTTTACCTATGGGCTATATAAATTTTATGAAATTGAAAGAGAGTAGCTTATATTGGGGGCATGGTAACATGACAATGCCTAATCCTCGTTTGAACGTAATGAGTTGGGTAGGAACGACTAAAGCTTTAAGTAGCTTACGTATGGTTTATACCCCCTATGTTCATAGTTGTTATTACACACCTTTGTCTTAACAACCTATCCTTATTTTTTTAAATATTCTTTAAAGCAGTGCATGGGAGGTGTACCACTCCCAGAAGTTACTTACCACATCTGATTTATAGTTGAGGCATAAAGCTTAAGAGTTAATTCTCTTATACAAACCTAAGCATGTCAAGATAGTACATTTCCTTGGCTTGGCCTATTTGACCACTCTATAAAGATGGATTACATCATTCCTTTGAGGGTGAGGTAAGCCTACTAAGAATATGTGTACCTACTCCTTAGGGTTGTTATGTGGCTGATTTTGCTAAGCCCAACTAGTAAGTCTTATGGAAGAAGACTTGTGAACTATCTCCATCACCTTTTGAGTTAGTTATACACATTGTTTGTTCTTAAAAAGAACTCAAAACAAACATTGAACATTGTCATCAAAATCTCAAACCCTTTGGATTTAATGTGAATACATTTGAAAAGCACTATATTATTGCATGTCCCTAAGGATATTTTGTTTTTTCAAAACAATATCTCTAAGGCTTCCTAATATTTGGGCTTATTTCTCAATTCACATTATTCTAAAGTCAACATAAGGGTCTATGGCTTTAGCATCCTAATTTTCACATTTCAGGCTTTGTGGAAAGAAATTTTCTTAGTTATAGAAATTTAGTTTAAAATTAATCAAGAAATTTGAATATGGTAAAAGAAATCTCATTAATCAAAGTTTAAATCAATTGAACACACTACACATTGGGCTTATTTTCAAAACACCTTGACTTCAAAACAAAAAAGTTAAAATAAGGAAATGTATTGCCAAACATTGTATCAAATTTATACCATCCAAACATTGAGCTCTTAGGTTTATCACTCCAAGGGTAAAGCATGTTTTTCACTACCTTGATCTTTTAAACAAATTCCCTCTTAAAACATTAGGATCAATCATCCCATCCATCTCAAAACATTTTACATCTCACCTCACAAACAAATTTGAAACTTTGGACACATCAACATTCTAGACTTAGGTTATCATCAATCAAACCCCCTAGTTTAGCTATATATGTGTAAATGAATCCTTTTTCATACATTTAGTTAAGTTAGCCATCATTCTTTTGAACAAGTCTATCCTAAAGGTCACAATTCTACCTTTCGATTCACAAGTTCATTATGTTGGAAATGTATGCCTCACCTTCCTGGCTTGGACTTCCATTTTGCCTTGGAGCCCTGTTTCTGGCCTTTACCACCATACCGTTGCAAGCTTTCCTTGATGGCACAGTTGTGCGGTTTACCGCTTTACCGCGGGCCACCTTGCTTGGTCTAGTGGTTGGGTAGTGTTACCGCCTTACCGCGATGGTCTTCTTCTGGACTGGTGGTGGCGCGGTGAGTGGAAAAAATTAGCGTGGCGGTTACCACCATACCGCAGGGGTGATCAGAGATGGAGCTTGGGTGCGCTCACCGCCACACCACGAATAGGTCAATTGGACTCAATGATAGCGCGGGGTTTCTTCAAC
This sequence comes from Sequoiadendron giganteum, assembly GCA_007115665.2. Lineage (NCBI taxonomy): Eukaryota > Viridiplantae > Streptophyta > Pinopsida > Cupressales > Cupressaceae > Sequoiadendron > Sequoiadendron giganteum. The sequence continues at coordinate 61,387,775 of CM021102.1, forward strand.
AGAGCTCGATGGAGTCTGGGTGAGCTCACCGCATTACCGTGGCTAGGTCGACTAAGCTCGGTGGTAGCACGGTTGGAGGCCGAAGGGTCGTCGTAGGCTCACCGCCATACCGTGAAGGGTGTTTGGACACAGAGCGGTAGCACGGTGGATGGCAAAGGTGTGCTCGGAGCTCGGCCAACTGGGCTTGACCAAGTTTGACCAAAGGTCAAAGGCAGCAAATGAACAAAAATGCAACATGTGGCTCAGGGTCAGGATGTTGATTGGCTAGGTGCCAAAATAGTGCTTGACAGTTATTGTAGGATGATTTTTCAGCTGAAGACAGGACCCGATTTGGGCAAGGAATTGAATGCCTAGGCGACCCGATGCAAGAAGATTTGTCAGTGATTTTCCTGAGGACATTTGATCATTTGGAAAGGCAAGACAGGTTGGCACATAGTAAGAGATTAAGTAATCTTGTGTTCTCGTAGAAGAAAAAAGAGCAATTAGAAAGAGAGACAGAGAGTGTGTTTGAACGGTCCAGACTGTGAACATGTTGTCTCTCAGTTATACGAAGATGTGAACCTGTGGAGGCCATGTGGTTGGGCTTGCCATCAGGATGGCTGTGACAGTCATTTGTGAGGAGCTGAAGGGAATCTACATGATATGTCATTGAGGACATTGTAATCATGTGAAGTTTTTGTTTTGTGTTGCCTGTATATTTTTCCAGATGAACAAGATGTGACTCTTGTATAGGCTATGAGCCTAAGATTGTATTGTAACTATTTTTTGTTGCTGAATAATACAATGGCTCGATCTTTTGGAGTGTGGGGTTTTTTACCTGAAAAGGTTTTCCCCACATATATCTATGTGTCTTCATGTTTTTCTTTTATGTGTTAGATTCTGCTATCTTGAATATGTGCTTGGGTTGAATCTGTTATAAGTTTTTCTTTTACTTCTCTCAGAGGATCAATGGGGGATCAACTGTGCCTGCTTCAACTTTATGGCATAGTTGTTTGTGTCTTTGATGTGATAAAAAATAAAATCACTAAGGCACTGTTGTCTTAGACGTGTTCTATGATGACATATTTGAACTCTGTATCCCCAACACATTAGCATCTTTATCCAAAACATCAAACATCAAACCTTTTAGTTTAAAGTGTTGTCTAAATTTTATAAGTTCATCATCCATATCACTCACCCCTTTCATCATCCATTCACATCATTGGTCCTAAACACATTAGAGGGTCACTTCTACCAAAATTTGAATCAACTAGAGAATTCCAACACACTTCTCCCATAGTCGATCCCAAATTTATGGTAACAACAAGATCAAAATACAAGAAAAACATGGAACAAAACAAAAATACATCTACCATGAGTGATCCCAACCAACAAGAATTTGATCCAAGAAGCTACTCAACCCCATCACAAGATCCGCCACAAACTTCACTAGAAATGGGGTATGAAGTAGAAGATGTTACTAAAAATCCACTTGAACTCACCACGGAAGAACTCCTTGAATATGAACAAGACCCCAAAATGTACCATATCATCAACACTTCGATGAATATGAACCCCACACAATACATGATAGCATTAGCAAATGAAGGGGCTAAACTTCCTTCAATATTCGATTTGAACACAATTAGGGAACAACCCTTGGGAAATTTGGCTCTTATTCCTCAAGCTTCCATGACACAACCCTTGGTACAAAGTGTGACTCAATCTATCATTCAACCAACTTCATCACATACACCAAGTCAACCTTTGACTACTAGTCTTGCAACTCGACTTGTAACCAACCTTGGTCTCACTCCAAATGTAGGAAGCAACACAACTTTGGGTATCCAAGACACAACCCTTCCCCAAAACATAAATTAGACACCAACATTTAGTGCCCAACCATATTATTCCACCACCACAAATACCCAACGTATTCCTAATGTCACACAAAGTAAGTAAACCAAGCACCCCAAGTGAATCAAAAAGGACAAGTAACCACCATAATACAAGGGAAAACCTCCATGCAACAAGTTCCATCTTCATCAACCCATCCCATTGACATATCAAATCAAACGGTTCCACTAGTCCCTCAAATCAACCAAGAAAACCTATTTGTCATGAATCCCATCAATCAAGGAAATCCCTTGGTCATAAATCCCATCAACCAAGGAAACACATTAGTACCAAATTGAACACAACAAGGAAATGCATCCAATCCATTAGTTCCTTAATATCAAAACAACTAAGGGAACCCTTCCAATCAATTGATCCAAATCCAAGGCATGCCACTAATATCGCAACACCAAGTGGCACCATCTCAACCTTTGGTCCCCCAAGTAATGCAAAATCAAATGGGACCCCAAGCCTACATTACTCCACCCCAATCTCAAATTTTACAAGGAATTATAGCACCAAATCAAGGACAAAATGTACCAAATCCAAATCTAGTGGCCAACCCTCAAAATCTCATCACACAACAACCACCCCACAATCAAATCAACCCACAACTCACTCACACCATGGTCCCCCAAAATCTGCCTCACGTTCCATAAAATCATAATATCACAAACCAATACATGCAAACAAGTCAATTTGTCTGGCACCAAAACATCATTTCACAATCCCAAGGGAAAAATACATCGGCTTATCAACAACCTATCATAAATCAACAACAAAATGCATAATTGCTAGCCCAACAACAACAAGCTCACATGCTAGCCAAAAAACAATGATCACAATTATTAGCACAACAACAACAGACTCAACTACAAGCCCAACAACAAGAATCTCAACTCCAAGTGCAACAACAAGCACAATTGCAAGCTCAACTCCAAGCACAACAACAAGCACAGTTACAAGCCCAACAATATGCTCAACAACAACAAGTGCTTGTGCAACAACAACAACAAGGAGGCTTGTACTACAACCCCTAACAATCGCCCGCAAGCACACAACAAAATGACTTGAACCCGAATTTTCAAGGACCATACCTACCTCCACCACTATCACCATCACATACGCTATACCAAAATCCTCCATACACCCCCATATAAAAATACCACCTACAACTCATCCACCATCCCACAATATACCACATATGCTCCACCACCAAACCCTCAAGATGATTTATCCTCACTAATTAAGGTGCTCGTGTAGCGAATCCAAGACTTCCAAATGGGGAAAACAAAGAAATCACATGTGCAATGAGACTTTTGCCCATGCCCCTTTGATATAAACATTACAATGATACCTTTCCCACCCAGATTTGAAGTCCCAAAATTTGACAAATATAGAGGACGTTGAAATATAGTGGATCATATCAAAGAGTTTTACGTAACATGTATGAAAGTTTCTTACAATGATTCCTATTTGAATCTGTAACTTTTCCCACATAGTTTGGTAGGCCCAATGATAGATTGGTTCTCACATTTACCTACGAGAATTCAAACCTTCCAAGACATAATCAGTCAATTCCTGGATCATTTCTCCTACAACCTAGACATGTATGTAAGCTTGGAAGAGTTGTACACCCTCAAACAAAACAAAGGAGAATCCTTCACAAATTTCTTACAACAATGGAGGTAGAGAGCTAGCAAAAGAAATGGCCTATTCTTGAAGAGCAACAAACAGGGATCATCATTTCCAACGTAGACATATATCTATCCTTTCAATTCAAAATGCAATGTGTCACATCATATGAAGAGCTTATCCCTAGGTCCCTTAACATCAAAAGAGCCCTTATCGCACAAGGAAACACACAAACATACAAGGACAACCGCCCATCTACTTGTTCCAATGACAAGCCCTGTGTTTGGACCAAGAACAATAATGTAACTAATGATGGTGTCATTGATGCAAAATTAGTCCTAAGTGCTCCCAAACAAATAAACATCCAACGAATGAACACACAACAAAACATGAAACAACCATACACGTAACCGCCAAACAATCAGCCAACAATCAATGTTGCAAACACTCAAAGGGGACCACAAAGAACAAAAAATTCTCCTAAATAACAATTCAATCCCTTAGGGGAACTTATGGAAGATGTGTTGAAGAAGTTGATACATTTTAATCTTATCACACTTCCAGATTTCAAAATCTATCAAGAGCCACAATTCAAACCTCCTAGCTATAGAGAAGATCATTTTTGTGAATTTCACCGATACAAAGGTCATAACACACAAAATTGTTTTACACTCAAGCATCTAATACAAGATATTATTGAACAAGGAGACATTGATTTTGATCAAAAATCAAGGAATGAAAATATAAAAATTTACAAAACTCCTATGCTTGATCATGCAAAATCAAAATATTCAAGAAAGGCATCAAGCTCAAATAATGTAAACCACACCCATGATACCACGGTGGGACAAATTCATGTTGTTCATTCACACAACATGGGGAATCAAACATGCATCAAGATATTGTTTTAAAACAAAGTCCAAACCAATCAATAGTGTCTATCAATATTTCATACCGTAATGGCATCAAGTATGTGTCAGATTGTGATATCCCTCTCTCATATGAGTTCATGATTGGGCATATTGAAGAAGTTCCAAAGAAGTGATAAATATCCCTTATTTCACCCATACCAACTAAAGGTTGTGAAGATTTTCACTAACAATGTATCATCCACCCAAGGATCATGTCAAGAGGAGGCTCTTGAGGATAACGAAAGTTGCTCCAAATCAAGTCAGGATGAAGAATCCCTATATCCACAACATTTCCATGATTTGTATAATACCTTCCAACCCATAAGTGATAGTTGTTCTACCCTATGTCAAGATGAAGAGCTCACTTCCACAAAGTTTTATCAGGAGTTGATGAACATCTTCCAATCCATTTTAAACTCTAAAGATATCCTTGATATCACCCCTGAGATTTTTTTTTCTAATGGACATATAGATGTTCTTCATCCAAAATGAGAGTCTCCCACTCTTTATATTCCCATAAAAGAGCAAGCAATGATCGAGATTCTTGATTCTTACATTGATTGTGCATCATCAACAACTTCTAAATTAGCACCAACATCTTTTGAAGCGATATCAACAAATAAAGATGTCAGAGAATTAGAGAAAATAGTTAATGTTCCTGAACAATGGGAACCCATAGCAATATCATGTGTTCACAACAAGTCATATTTAGTGGCTATTGATCAGAGGATTCATTATCAGGGCAAAGGATTAGGTCTAGTTAATACCTTCACAACGTTGAGGGTAGTTTTATCTAATAAAAACATCAACATAGGGGGCACAAAGGATCCTTATGATGAAAATATTGTCAACACTACAACTACCCGTATCATGAACCATCATCCACCCATCATCTCATACACAAATTGGGACCAACATAAAAAAAATATTCCTATCAAAGCAAGGAGAAAATCATCAAATAAAATAAAGCAGTAAAACAAAAAGGACAAAGTAAATACAAATGGATACCAACAAAGATAAAAGAAAATCATTCCAATCATACTCCATCAATCAAAGAAACTATGGGGCCAAGTAATAAAGGGAAACACATCCATCAAAGATTTCCTCAAATAAAAAAGTAGGCTTCTCAAGCGATGAACAAAGTATATCAAGTGGTTGGTCCCAATTTCATTAAAACCACCATATCTACCCATCATTGCTCATCTTCCCAAGTTTGGAGAATCAAAGGTTCCAAACTATCAACCAATACATCTCATATTCCTTCATACAGGTCACAATACACTCCATTCATGATATCCAACTCTTGCATTGACCGTGTGTTGGCAGCTACTCTTCATCATAAGGATTTTGAAGGCACTCTATCACAATGTGCGCACCTAAACAAGGTTAATTCTAGTATTAAAAAGGTAGATTAGAGCTCTCCAAAGTTGCATTAAAGTGCTTGTATCTTAGCAAAGCAGCTTCTTCAAGTAGGATATTGTTGGCACATAATGATAGTCATACCACCAAGTGGTTCAACATGAGCATAAAATCTTCAAAAAACCAAAATGTATTAACGTGAATTTGCACCCCTAGTGCAAATCCCCTTTTTTCCCTTTAACACCTTAGAGAATCAAAAGTGGAGGTTTAATTCCACTTAAGCCCGCTACTTGCATTCCACTTGGCACCTAGTTTGTGTGTCGGTGGGGGTGTTTCTGTCGGGGATGCCCGCGTGAAAAACAAACGCCCGCGCGACATGCTTACGTCCCTAGTAGATTCCTACTACTGAGACTACAGAGGAGTTACAATTTTGATTGGAAGTCGAAGAGTAACGCCCCTCCTCGGCTGGTCAACCTGAATATGGTTTTTTTTCACCTTCTCCTTCATATTCTTGATCATTCCATCCATCCCCAAGGTTTTTGCAAGTCTTGTTAGACCGTTTGAGCACTCTTGGAGCATTCACTTCCAAGATTTGTAGCAGCATCCTTCACTTCATTACAAAAACTCAACACTTCATCACTCCAACAGGGCGAGTACATGACATACACCGTGGTAATAGAGGCTTAAGTCCCTCTTGTTCACTCCTCCATAAGCCTTGAGTGCTTTGGACAGAGGCGGTAAAGCTCCTCCCTTCTCTCCTTTTTCTTTTGATTGGGTAAGCACTTTCTTTTGTGGTGTTTCTTGTATACGTAGCTTGTAGTTCTTCCTTTATCATTTATTTCTATCATTCCATACTTGGTTGTCCATGGAGGTGGAAACACCCAAGACGGGGGTTTGACTAAGGTAGGCCCCTATACAGCCCCAACAATTTCTCCCTTCCTTGTGTGTAGGTGGAGAGTGCATGGAGCAAGATGGCGAGGGGAGCATTCTACGAGAATTTCTTTGTCACCTTGGTGGTAATAAATTTCCTTCATCATATTCGCATTTTCTTTTCTTTCCTCTTAATATCATTCTACTACTTTAAACATTCCTAGACTAGGCTAGTGGTCTTCCTTTCTAAGTAAGAATCTTGTCTCCTCGGTTCTCTGGATGTACGGACGCCAACGTGCCTGTGAGACGTCAACGCCCTGTCATCCTGGAACTGCACTTCCCTCCTTAGACGGAGAGCTTCCTGAGACATGAATTTGACTCTGAAGGTCAGCCCATTTGGTCCCCTTCCTATATTTGGATTGCAAAGTGATCGAAAGGTTCATAATCCTCATCATTCTCATCCTCGTCATCCTAACTTCCCTTTAAAATAAGGTGGGTTAGGGCAGCCTTTCTGCTCTTGGCCTTTTGTGACCTAGGGCCTTGCAGTGGGTGATCCCCCTCTCTCACACCAAAAAATATAAAAAAACAAAAAATAGTAAAAATAAAAATTGTCCTCCGATGAAAACCTGGAAAACATAAATCATGAGTAGAATCGAGCATCTATATGATCCTTTTTAGATGGAAGTATCTCATCCTTGTCATGATGAATCCAATGTTCTCTCCATCCATCCAATCCAACTTTATCTAGATATTCCAGTTTATCTTGATCTTGACAAAGGTTTGGCGTATACTTCAACTTACTCATGGAAAAGTCTTGACATGGCCTTTTCAATTCCATTTTATCCCATTTCCTATCCATAACATTGATGCTATTATGCACTAAAACTTTGTTGAACTCTTTGTGTATACATTACCTATAATCTTGGTTTGTCCATTGAACTATGAAACATTGCTAGAAACTGGGGGTAGGTTCTTGCACTCTTGTTTTCAAACAGCTCTTGATCCATGTCTTGTATCTCATAACGTGACATTGACATTGTGATCTAAGCTATCATTTTTCTCAAAATCTCACAAAATCCAAAACATTCGTAAAATCCTAAAAATCAAAAAACATCAAATTCTTGTATAGCCAAAATCCAAAAACATTTGAAAAGTTGTAAAGTCAAAATCCAAAACATCAAAATCCCTAAATAAGTCAAAAAGTCAAAAAATCAAAAACATGGTCTAAATACATTATCTTTAAGCTTGAGCATAGGAAAGGCCATCATTGATGAGCCCCCGAGATGCATTAGGTCAGTCTTTAGGAGTCTGTCGCATAATAAACTAGCAATCCATCAATGTTCATATCTCATCAATAAACGGTTATTGGTCAGATTCAATCAAACTACATGGTCTCTATGTGTATAACGTAGGCAAGGCTAATCTTTAATAAGCCCCTGAGGTCGTAGATCAGTCCCTCTTAGGTCTTGGTCAAAACTTAGAAAAACACAAAAACATTTGAAAACTTGAAAAACCCAAAACATTGGAAAACATTCAAAAAATTTGAAACATCCTCACATAACCTGAAAACCTAAACAGTCAAATATACCCAAAAGATCAAAAACAGTCTCAAAACATTTTCAAAGTATCAAAAACATTGAAATATTCCAAAAAATTCTAAATCCACCCATCCCATTTCCTTTTCACTCACAATAAACTTTCATCCATAATAAAATGATCGTCATCATCAACCTTTGGTAAAACAAGTGGAAACAAGTGTGGCAAATTATGAAGTATGAACCTAAATGTAAAAATCTAAAGTCTAAATCATGAGTAAACAATTTGGTAATGTTTGTATCAACGACTTATCAAACAATTAGTCTCAGTAAAAAATATGATAAAAATGTCCTAGGATGCATCCTTCCTACAATGGACATCATCATCAAAAATCACCCTAGCTATGTTACTTTGGCAAGAGATATAAATAACATTAACTGTTTGTTTTGATCTTTTCTTATGATTTATCTTATGAACCCATTCTGAGGACCTCTCGACGATGTCTATCAAAAAAAATTAGAGAGAAAGGAACAGGGCATCGATCATTATCTTTCATTTGTTATGCTTGTCGTATATTCTTGTAAAATAAAATTGGTGAATACTTGCTTTGTTATGTGTGGGGAGGTCATTTTGAATAGATTGTTGACTATTGTGTATTCTTTGGTCCAAAATGTTCTAAACTTCTAAACTACATTCCAACGAGGTTTCCATATATCATAGTGTGAACAAGGATTATCCTATTTGTTTGCAGAGAAAAAATTCCATCACACTAGATACAAAGCCATCTTGGTTATCGATACCTTGATGCATCATGTCTATGTGTTATATAAAAATTATAAGGACTTAAATGATGAAGTATCTCAATCCCTAAAACAAGAAAATCATTGCTCTCATCACCATATCTAATAAAGTCTTGAAGGATTGTAGACTTGTTGGAATTCTGAATCAATCTCGAAATCAATGGTTAATCCATCTTATTCTTCTATCTTCTTTCTGCGCTAACATGGTGTCATAATAGTCAGCAAAAATAATAATAATGCATCCATCCTGCATCCACAAATCATTAGCATACATACATCTTGCATAATCATATCATAATCATCATCATAGCATAAGCATGACATCATTGCATAGATAATACACAAAAAAAAGGAATACATTCATCTCATAGCATGAACATCTTGCATCATCATAACATGTCATATAGAAAAGATATTGAAAAAGAAAAGTAAAATCATCCATCGCATTTGCATTCAGAACATAAACCATACATTGCATACATCCATATCACATTGCATCACGAATCATAAACATCACATCATATGCATAATAAAGGTACGCATCCATAGCATAGCACATACTCCATACATATATAAGCATGAAATAAAATATCACATAAAAAGTATCGAATTGAGGGCCATCTCATATATATCTCAAAATATGACTATCATGATACAAAATCAGGATCAATGTGTAAATATCACCAAAAATGGATATACAAGAGGCTATCAAAATCAACCAATGAATGTATTAACATCATAAATCAAGGCTATACATCAAAAAAGTTTCTATAAAAATACGAGGCTATCATCGGCTCTCATGATCATCATGGTGGGACTTGTTGATGGTGTTTTCTGCACAGCAACAACTCAGACAGAATACAATATTCTATCTCTCTTGAAAGGTTATTCTCAACAATAAATACTGAAAATCACCCCAAGGTCTCTCAGGTGTCAGGTCATGACAATGCATAAACAACTCAGATAATATGTGAAATACTAGTAATCACAATCAGACCTTACTACAAGAAAATGTACCTTTCCAATTATCAGATTGTGCGATATAATGATCTCAAATCCTAAATCTAACCAGATAATAAAGAAATAGCAAAAGATAAGGGTGCAAGAATATGATAAAATCTAAACTATTCCTAGAATGAATAATGTAAATGACAGATATTTGGAATGGACCAATCTCGAATAACCAATTCTTGCTTAACCCACAATGCAATTTCACAAGAACGGTGCAATCTTCTAAGGTATATAGATTTTCAAATCATAGACATTCATCCACAATCGAACTTAAGCACTTGTAAATATATGGTCCAGGTTGACTTCACCAGCCTACTACAATCAGATAGTTATTGGGAGTATAGACCAGAGATTGCTACAAACACTCCAAATATGAAATCATAAACATCATGCACCAAACTAAAACTAATTAACCCTGAACACTAAACCCTAAATCTTTAAGCAATCCGAAAAATAAAACAACAGAAACCATGCAAGATGAAATAACACAAGAGATTGCACCAGGAAAATCACAATGTCTTCAATTGTATTAGATCACCAAAATGCTGCAACAATTCCACTGTTTGTTTACAATACTTGCTTCAAGAAATTAACAAAATTCTCTAACTCCTCTTTCTATCTTAACTCTATTATCTCTTCTCTCTTTCTAATATCTAATATCTAATGTCTTACAATAAGGCAAGAATACCCTTATAGCAAAACTCAAGACATGTCGGCCCAGCCAAACATTTACAAAGCAAGGACATCCGCCAAAATAGGTCGGCCCCAGGAATTTAAAATAAGGCACACATTAAATGCCGATACATCATCAAAGTCTGCCCAGACACACTCCCCAATGCAACCCGGATCAATACATGCCCTATAATAATAGGGAAGCACAAATCTCAAAACAGGCATCAACTGCCGCCTCCCCTATCTTTGCTTTGGGCCAATGGTCCTTGAACCCTCAAAAATATTCCATCCAACTCGGTGACAGGTGGCAAAGGCAGTATCTTAAGCCGAAATTCTATGGAGCCAATCTCCTCCTTTGACTATTTAACCGTCCTATCCCAATCATCCTTGTTGGCATGATACTTATCTATTACTGCCAAATATGTGGCTCCATCATCTAACTGGTGGCTAGTTATGACATTCTCAGAATCCGGAGTATAAACCTCATGCCACCACTCTCTTAGTTGTTCCAGATTTAGGTATTTAGGAGCAATCTTTCTCCTTCTAGTCATGACTTCAAAGAATGCAATGCACCCCTCATACACACCAGTAAGATCACCATCTATTTGTTTCTTCTGTTTCTGAATCATCCTCATGGCCTTATGCCGAATCTGCAGAGCCTCAAACCACTCCCAAGGTTCATTTAACCTAGAAGAAGGAAGAATCCCATCCGTAGCCAATTGATCTCTACCATATCCCATGATAACCTTAGATTTATGCAATAGAAGATAAATATCTTCCTTATCCTGAGATAGCATGTATTCCAGCAGTTCTTTAGCTCTGACTGCATCTTTCCCAACTGACAGGATCTCCTTGATTGCATTATCTCCTTTTACCTGCAAATCCTTCAGCCAATCTATTGTGGTTTGAGCAGAGGCTTTCATTTTCTCAATCTCAGAAATAGTTTCCTTGGGCAAGAAACCAGGAGTAGTAGAGGAAGACGAGTGAAGGGACTGCAGAGGCTTCATCACCTCCTCCAAACATTTCCTAAGTCTTTCATTCTCCTTTCTCAGCTCATGCTTGGTCTGAGCCTCCTTTCTTAACCTCCCAATTATTACTGCACTGGAGCCTTCATATTCATCAATGTCCTGTTCCATGGAGGCTAGCCCAATGTTAATGGTCTGCACATTGTAATCCTTACCAGTGACCTCTTCTCTAGTTTTCTCCGCAGCAGGGGTGGCAATGTGAATGACCCTGTTGTTTAGTTCATCTCTCTCCATCTTTGAAACCACTTTAGCTGTCTTCTTTTTCTTTCCTTTGCCAATTTTGGATAGCATCTCACCCCAATCCAAAGGAGTGTCCTCAACAACTACCTGTTTCTTCCTTGTAATCTCCTTTTCAAGCCAATCCGGGACAGCAGGTTCTACCTGGATTTCCTCTATTTTTCCCTCCTCTTATTGTTCTTCCAGCATTTTCTCCTCTTCCTTTTCAAGGAGCTACTTATTTTGATCATCCACCTCAGTCTCCTCTTCTTGCATCGGTGATGGGTTTCTAACAGGGATGTCTTCCTCCTTCTCAGGTGATTCGTTTCTTTTGCTATTCTTCGGAGAATCCTCATACTGCACCAAGGGAGAAGTACGTTTTCCCACCTCCTCTACTTCGAGCTCAGCCTCCGCACCAAAGAGTGCTCCCTCTTTAAATGGCTCTGCTTCTCCGCTAGTCTCATGTTCCTCAAGAGTTTCCTGCTCATGCACGCCTGGTGGAGGAGAAGCAGCCTTAGATGGCTCCACAGCTGGTGACTTCGGAGGAAAATCCATCTTTTGCATAGTTTCCCTAGGGGATGGGGTCCTTGATCTTCTCAAATAAACTTTTGTCCTTTCCCCTGAACTTTCCACATCAACAATTGGAATCTCACCTTTGGAGGTATCTTGATCCTTCGTCTTTGAAACCCTAGTTGTTCTTGTCCTCTTTGGTGGTGGAGGAGCACTTTCTTCTTCTGCCTTTTCAAACTCTTCTTCATCAGAAGATCTGCCAATCTTTAAAACCCGACTTCTCTTCTTCCCTTTAGGCTTCCTTTTTAGTTCTGACCCACTTTCCTTAGGGCCTCTAATCTTTATTTTGAAAGGTGAGCTCCTTTGGGTTTTCCCTTTGGGGTCATCATCCCCGGATTCTTCTGATGTAGACATTGGGTTGAGATTTCCCATTAAATTGAAGGTACAAGCTACCTTCTCGCTCTCAAGCTCCCAAACCTTGTGCTTCAACCAAGAAGCGATGAATTTCATAACCGGGGCCATTAGGTCCTCCAACTCCGTGACCTCATCCTCATTCCAGTTTATTTCTCCGATTGGCCTATCCTTAATAGCTCCATAAGCATGATCTTGCACTAGGTTTCCATCATCCTGCAGTTGGTCGGGAATCAACTTCACATTGTACTATCTGATCACATCAACAGGAAGCCTGGAGTACCTCTTCTTTCTGGCTTCAAGATCGTCCCTAATGTTGACCCAATAATCTTCTAGGTCATCCTTATGACGGTATTCCTTGGTAGCCTTCTTTTGTGCCTCCCCAATGATATCAAAGTTTGTTCTCTTGGAGTGGAAAGAGAAACCATATGTTGCCAATTCATCTCCTGCGGCATATGCTGATTGGATGGAAGGGCATACTTCTATCATGCCAATTCCGAGAGGGAAATCACCACCAAAGCCTATTTTATGCTTCTCCTTTTTTACTATGGCATCAAATTCACATATTTGCCTCACCAACTCCAATAACACAATGTGATCTGTAGGATACCGAGGTAACCTATACGGAGCAGCCGTACATCCATCAATTCTAATATAGGTGAACGTGGGAAATTGAATGAACCAAGCCCCATAATTCTTTATCAACCCTTTCGCTCCATCCGACAGCCTCACATGCTCGGCATTCTGAAGCATCCTAGTAATATGCATTGTGAATGCATCATTAGCCCTTTTGTAGTCCTTGTGTCCTAGGTGCAACTCCGGGTATACCTCATGGACAACATCCTGTCCAAATGTTCCTTGTGGATTCAAGCCCCTGTATGGGTAGAAACTGGAAAGCACATACATGACATAGGAAGACATGGTGAATCTCTTGGTCTCTAAGACGTCCCTTAGCTGCTTATCAATTATGGTGTTGATAAGTCCCACCCAGTGATAGTTGGTTCCCTGTTCAATTTTGGTGATCACATGGACCATCCAACTCTCCAATACCCCGGCACTTTTCAAACCTACCACCCTGCTCAGAAATGTTATTGCATCATAGATATCTGATCTGAATTTGATCCTATGCAATTGCTTGGGCAATTTAGAGTGATGTGATTTCGGCTTCTCCAACCAAGCATTAATCATCTGTTGAGCCTTGATGGGCTCATTTTCGTAATATTTTCTAGCCAAGTCCATATTTAGAGTACACATAGAAGGCAGATCTGGCATGTTAAAGGCTTGAGCAATAGAGACAGGACTGAAATTATCCAAGACCCTCCCTTCAGTATTGACAACTCTTTGTGTATCAAAATCGTACTGTCGAGCACACTCCAAAATCAACTCATAGCATTGGACTGCAGGAGGAAACCCGACCACATGCACCAGTCCGAACTTCATCATTCCATTCCTTAGGACTGACAAATTTTTCCCAGCTGTCCTCTGTTTAAACTCTTCGTATCTCCAAGCTCCAACATTAGTATCAGACACTTCGGACCATACGAAAGATATCTTGCTTTCAGGAAGCTGACTCTTAGTGTCCAATCTTAATCTTTCAGCCTCTGAGATGGAGGAGCCTTTTGTGTCACCCTTGGACTTTCCCGCAGCAGCCCTGCTTGATTCAGCCTACACTCACAAAAGATCGTCATCAGTATCCCATTATTATGCATAGTCCAACCAAAGGATTAGCACAAAATCACAAAATGCAATTACAAGTTATCACAAATGGCCCATCCTTGAAAATCCGGAAAAATAAAGGAATCCAGGAAAACAGCGTAAATCGGGAAAATCCAATCGGGGCGGAATTTCGGAGAAATCCGACCTAGATGGATTCCTGTTGCCAAGACATCATCAGTCAAATAAATCATTAGCACAAAAGATTATGAGATAATCATGTAATTCATTCGTTAGCAACAAGAAACGAGCATTTAGCATTTACTCTGTTAATCCTATCCTTAGAAAAATCGGAAAAATGTAACCAGACAGGAAAATTGAAAAAGTCTGGATGGAACGGATTCCCAAGGACAGTCCGAAGAATTTCGGAAATCGCCACACTCCGCGGAATCAGCCGAAACCGGGAAAATCCGGGTGCACAAGAATTTCGCGGACACCTCGGAAACCCGACGAACGACGACATGCAAGCCATCAATCACACGATCATGCAACCCTTTCTACCTGGACCCCAATGGTCCCAAAATTGATGCTAATCAACAAAATTCAGAATGCACTTGGACCTGGACCTCCGAATAACTAAATTTCATGGCGAAACAATGATGCCCTAAGTCCAATAACCAGACCCCGCCATTAGAATCCGGGTAAGCTAAAATTTTCAAGGAAAACAATCACCTAGGTGATCAACCAATGCGCGCAATGATCCCCCAAGGAACGAGCAGGTTGGGTTGGACATGAATCAAGAAATAACGAAAACCCCACAAAACCTTGGCAAATTCAAGCAGATGAACCGAAACCCTAACCTTCATAAAATGTGGAGAATGGCGCGCCTAGAGGCAAAGTCCTATTCAGATGGGTTCATACTCACGCATCCACTAGTGAATAGATAAACACACGCATGGGCGACAAAGCCCTGGTGTGGATTTAAGTCCAACCCTAATTTAATAAATATAAACTCATGATCAAGCAAAGGCCGACCCGGAACAGTTACCAATCAACCTGGAAAGATTTAATCAAGACGCAGCAAAAGGAAGGATCAGAGACGACCTACCATGGATTGGTACTAGTAATACCCAAACTCGAAGAAGCGACTGCAAAATGAACATGCCCAGGCAATGAAAATCCAGACACCATCACCCAAACAATCCACACGCACGCGACTCAAGATCAATCTGCACAGCTCAAATGGAAAACTCCCAAATCGCCAGAGCAGCAAGCAAGTGAATAATGAAGTGGGAATGATGCTCAAAATGAATTAAATTCACCCATATGCTCATCTGAGCAAAGGTACCTCAGTCATTAATGAGCGACAAGACGTATCTGAAAAAACCGGAAACCCGAGCCCAGGTCGGAATTTCGGAAAACCCCCAATACGCGAAAAATCCGGATGAACACAAATCCCACGGAAATAGCAGAAACCGGGATTTCAACAAAGTTCCGGATTTTGATGCAGCTCGGGAAAATCCACCAGAGCTGGAAAATCCCGGAGTCAAGTAGAAACCCAGATTCGAAAAATTCAGCGATGACCGAACACCGAACCAGAGTCTGGGAAAATCTGCAGGAGCCGAAAAATCCCGGATTCAGGTCAAGACTCGGATTTTCACTGAAAGCCCACTTTAAACAACTTAAGCCTCAGGGAAAGATCAAAACCAGCAAGACCACCATGTCAAGACCCCAAAAAGGTAAATCCAATAAAACCAAACCTCAGAAGACATCCGAAAAGAGGGTCCCCACCTCCAAGTGGGGCGTGCGTGCAAAACTGCACAACAGGACTAGTCCTAGTGACCACCCGACAGATGTTGGTGGCCACTCCCTGATGGGTGCCTAACTGAGGGTCCTGTCAAGCCACTCAGTGCAACTCTAATCCTCTGAGAATAATCTAGCTATCTCCGCTCTCTAGGGACATCCCGATGGTACAAGGTCTTGTAATAGGAGGCCTTAGCTATGGCATCTCTGTACAGTGGTGTAGGCACGTGTCCCTGTCCTGCCTATGCTTGGAATTGTGCGATAGCCTCTAATTGTTGTTGATGCCCTACCTCTTGTTCCAACTACAGATCCAACTGTTGTCTTTGTTGGCAACACAAGGGTAGACAACTAAGAGGGGGGGTGAATCAGTTGTCCCAAAAATTCAAACTTATTAATCTTATTAACCTTAATTCTCAGATCTGATTATTAATGGTGAAAGCATGAATCAACAACACATCAAAAACACACACAACACCAAGATTTTTTGCATGGAAACCCTGTTAGGGGACCACGGTGGAGTTTAATCCACAAGTTATACCCTATTAAAAGTATAAGAAGAATATAAGAGGAATGCACATGCATTCAGGCACACTACCTAGAGCTCACTGCTCAAAGGAAGACTCATTGTCCTACAAAAAATATTCAAATTAAAACCATCTGAAGAAATTGAACTAAGAGAGTAGCATCTGCAAATTCTTGAGTACAGTTCCAGTTAAGCACATGAACACTTCTTCACTATCTTTCACTCTTCTTCACACTCTGCTCTGCTTTCAAATGATCTTAACCTTTTTTGCACAGAGCACTCGCACACTTCACTTTTCGCATTCCTCAAATGAGATAAACAGTCGCTTATATATATCTGCAACAAGAAATTACATTGCTTTATGTCAGCTTCAACAAAATAATAGAATGAATGCAAACTGTCAACCCAAAACAATAAAGATCATCAATGCATATCAACCAAAGTCGCCCACAACATAGTAGGGACCTAAAACAATATCCTCGAACACAAAACACCTTCAAAAATTCTTCCTCGAAGATCCACAACATGCTTCAACCACCTTGTCAGCCATGAACATGAAAAACATGAACACGCAAGAGAAAATATCGGATCGTGAGCGCAATATTCAATGCAGACGTGCATCATAGATAGAACATGATCTAGAAACATCCACGAATGTCACAGGAACATACACAACAACTCAGATTACCAAAATCACATTGTCTTCTTTCATGAACACCATTTGCAGTAACAAAATATGTAAAGAGAGAAAGTCTTATTTCCAAGAATCGACAATACTTTAAATAAATTCATTTATATTCAAAAGAAAGTCGACAAAATATGAAGTGCGAAACTCTTTAATTCCAAACGACCTCAAAACAATGACTTAAAGTCGACAAATATATTCATAATACTTCCAATTAAATTTATACACGTGTCATCTTACACGACATTGATAATAATACAAAGGTATATGTAACTTAAGTTTACAATTCGAGACTTAGGCATTTTGTTTCCTTAAGCTTTTCAATACATAATTCAAGATATAAATAAACATAAATGAAGAAAACATCCTTTGATCTTCAATCCAATAGCTTATCTTCAAACATGAAGATGGGAACAAGAATCAGACGCTTTTTCCACCCAACCTTGAAGCTTACGCTTCCCTGGAATTCCTTAGTCATTCAAAGAATACCTGACCCTACACAAATCGTTTAGCAAAAAGCTGTCGACAAGCAAGATGGAATATGGTGCGTGCCTAGTATAACTAGTAATACTACAAGCATTTTCATTTTTCTAATTCATTTAAGAAACAAGCAAGTTTGATACTAGGATATGGTAGAGAGTTACTTCATTCCATCTGTTTCAATGGTCCTTAAGTTACTTGGCCAAGTAAAATTTCATGCACGATAAATAAAAGCAATTTTGGAAAAGCAAAACTACACTCTCTATAAACCCATATTCGACACCCATCCCAGAAGGTAACTTTCCAAACACATGACATGCACATTCATTTATCAAGCATGCATGGTTCCATTCACAATAAAATTAATCTTTCTCAACATCTTAACTGCAATCTTGTTTCAAGCAAAAATGGTTTAAATGCAGTATTTTCATCGTTTTTAAATATAAACATCATTAAATTAATATTTAAATCGAATAATTAAAATAACAAAAAGAAGGTGTATCTCAAGTATGTAATCTAATTACATATTTAACAAGAATTAAATGAGCACACATTCTTTTGGTTCATTTGCTCATGAAATTTAATAACACTTTAATATAGCCTTTCTCTAATTCATTTAATTTCAAGGTAATTATATTTTTACTTTATTTTCTTTTCTTTTATGTTTTTCCTATTTCCATTAAAAATATTATTTTCACCAAAAACATAAAACCTCATATTTAATTCTGTTTCGAAGGCAATTTTTTTTAGAATCATTCTTGAAGCTCAAGTTTTTTTAAGCATATATAATACACAAAAATATTAAATCTTATTATTTTGAAAAATATTCGGCAATTTTATTTAAACCAAAAACACTATCTTTTATGTTTCTATTGTTTTGAAATTTTTATCTATTTGACAGTTTTGATTTTTGAAACATTTCTAAATTTAAATAGATCTAAAACAATATGTTTTTTGTTTGCATCTTTTTAATATATTAAATCAAAATTTCCTAAAATAAATAAATCTACTGTTTCTTGATATTTTTCTGTTCAAGTTGTTCAACAATTTTATGTTTAAGTTATTCTTTGATTTTCCATAAAAACACAGCTTGGTGTAAGATCTTTCTTCTAAGTTGATTAAAATAGAGATTTGTTTTCCGTTAAAATTAAAATACAAGAATAAAAGAGAAAGAGTTAAACCTAGATGTGAATTGACCATAAATTTTGGTGAATATTAATTTCATTGAATCTACCTGGTATTCTTGTAGTTGTGTGTTTCCTAATTCTGGTCTGTTGGTGTTTCCTCTGTCAATTTTTTGTTTCTAAATTCTCTTTTGTTTTTGACCACCTCTCTTTCTTCTTATCTCCACATTCGTATGAGAGTGAGATCTTTGTTCTCTTCTTTTATTCTAGCGCACCTTGCATGTCTCTTTGTCCACGCACCTCTTTCCCTTATGTTGGTTGTGTTCTCTATTCTTCTCCTACGCACTTCTCCTCTCTACACTCACTCTCACCCATTCCCTGTTGGTTGTATCCTCTCTTCCTTTATTCTAGCGCATGGGAGATAGCAAAGTAAGTTTTTTTTTTAAATCAGAAACACTCCCTTCCTACTGGTCGTGTATGATGGAGTTTTGAGAAACCTCCAAATAAATGAAGACTAAAACAGTTATCCTCTCTCATGGTCGTGCATGGGTAAGATAAGATGAATCCCCCAATTAAAAAAAGATAGAAAAATATATGTTTTTCAGCCTCCTCTCCCAAAAACGGATTTTACTTCTGTGTGTCTTCTCCAATTCAAATTTTTCCTTCTCTATCTAGCGTGGGTGAATGGGGAGACTTCTGTGATCAGCACCCTCCCTGTCCTCTAGCTATGTGGGGATTAGAAGGTGGAAAGAGTTAATATGTAGCAACAAAACTCTTCTCTTTGCTGACTGCGTGGGTTTTGAAGGCAATGGTTCTTAGCATAAACAATACATTCAGAATGAAATCTTTTATTTTCCTTTGCTCTTCCTCCTTCTTACTGTTGCTACACATAGGGAAGCATGAATATCTTGCAATTAATCTCCATATTCAGCTATTTCTCTATTGGCGCATGGAAAATAAGATGAATTATCCCTATGTTTTTTGCCTGTGCTCTCAAAAACGAATTTCTCACTCTCTTCCCCAATTCGAATTTCTCTCTCACTACTCTTTACTCATGCAAAGATGTTGGAGTTATTCACCAAGCTAGATCCACTTTTCGCGTTTGATCTCCAACTAATTTGGCCATGACTCCAAGTTTAAATTTTGATTGCATTCAATTTTGGCTGAAAGATATTTTCTTCAATTTGTTAAACTGTTGTTTGAATTCCATTTCAAATTTGAACGTATTTGTTTTTCCAATTTGTTTTCAATAACCTTGTTTTGATATTTGATTATTTAAACATTTATATTTATTTTTCTTATTTATCAAATGAGAAAAATATAATTACATCAAATAACACTATTTTATATTTTATTAATTTTTTCATAATTAAAACTCTATTCCATTAATTTAAAATAAAAGCATCATTATTTTTAAATAATAACAAAATATTGACATAAGGAATTTAATTATTTAAATAAGATCAATTTTCTCACAAAATAATCAAATCGTCATTCAAAGCAAACATATATTGTTTCACATATATTTGAAAAATCAATTAAACTTAATTTAAATTTGCAAGTATAATCATCACAAAAATACATTAAAATAATAACTAAGTGTGTGTGTGAGATTCCATCATCCTCATAAACATCTAATGGCTAAAACGACTCTACCTAATCGATGTTCTCGCCTTCATTCACATTCACCTGTTCTTGCGTTCACTTGCACTCGAATTTTCATCAGCAATGACAAACCCCAAATTTAATAAAAATGCATTTTAATTTACATTCCACTTTCAATTTCAATTTCAATTTCACCTCAATTTAAATAATCATTTAACATAATAATTAACAATCTCATGATTAATAATTTTCATTTAAATAATCAATAAAATCAGTACGTGACAAAATAGTTGTTAGAACACATAAACTTATAACTTCCTCAGATCTTCATGCACACCTCTAAAACTTACAGAGTAGAAACTAGATAGGCTTGAAAACAAACCATTTAATCCACAACATCTAGTTTACAACATATGGAATTTTTGTCCATACTGATCTTCACTACTTCACATACAACCTGTAACATATTTATTTCAATTCTCTCAATATCCTCGACATATACAGCCTTAAAGACTTTTATGTTAATAGTGTTGACATCAATTACAACCACATATTAGCAACTCGACCACAACATCCAACAATCTCCCCCTTTGGCATTGATGGCAACACATGATTTCAAAAATACACCATTAACGCAACTAACTCTTCTTCCAACAAACTCCCCTTTACACATTGCTCTTCTCATATTGTTCTTCTCCCCCTTACTTTTAACTCTTCCATAGTTTTTCACATTACTCTTCTCCCCCTTTGACATCAATGGAAAAGGTACACAAGCTCTGAACCACATATTTGAATCATCTGACTACTCCCCTTGAGTAGCAGCCACCACAACATCAATCTGGATCAAGATATTACTATGAATGCACGGACTGATGCAAAGACTATGCATCTTAGTTTTGATTTGGAGGGGTAATCAGCCCTAATTTCTCTCTGAGATACTCAAAAGTATCTTTAGGAAAAGGCTTAGTAAAGATGTCTGCAATCTATTCCTTAGTAGGCACATACTCTAGTCTAACTTCCTTATCACTCACTTTATCTCTCAAAAAGTGGTACTTGATAGATATATGATTTGTCTTTGAATGCAACACCAAATTTTTAGAAATGTTTATAGCACTTGAGTTATCATAGAATATGGCAGTAGGTTCATCATACACAACTCTGATATCTTTCAGCATCTGCTTCATACATAATACTTGAGTACAATTGTTAGCAGCAAAAATATATTATGCATCTGCAGTAGACAAGGAAACGACATTCTGCTTTTTGCTTAACCATGAAATTAGTTTCTTTCCCAAGAAAAATGCTCCACTAATAGTACTTTTCCTATCATTCAAATCTCATGCCCAATCAGCATCAGTAAAGGCACTTAAAGTAAGATCATCATCTTTAAGATACCATAGGCCAAAATCAACTGTTCCCTTCAAGTATCTAAAAATTCTCTTCACATCAGTCACATGATATTCCTTAGGATCAGTTTGAAACCTAGCAACAATGCACACAACATTCATGATATCAATCCACCAATCATTGATCTATATCTAGTTTGATTTTCTTTTGGAGAATCATCATCTTGTGTCAACTTACATCTAGTCACCATGGGTGTACCGACTAGTTTTGAATCTTCCATACCAAACTTCTTTAGTAGTTCTCTCACATACTTGGACTGAGATATAAATATCCCTTTATCTACCTGAGTAATTTTCAATCCCAAAAAGAATTTTAACTCTCCAAACATTGACATCTCAAACTCATTATGCATCTCATTAGAAAAATTCATGCACAAACCATCATCTCCTCCAAAAATGATATCATCAACAAAGACTTCCACAAACAAATATTTATCATCATCAATCTTGAAATATAGATTACTATCAGCAGTACCTTTATTAAATCCAAGCTTCATTGAGTACTTATCTAATCTGGCATACCAAGCTCTAGGGGCTTGTTTGAGTCCATACAGTGCTTTCTTCAACTGACAAACCATATCTCCTGGATCAGTCAATTGAAATCCATCAAGTTGCTCAATATACACCTCTTCCTCTAATTCACCATTTAGAAATGCTGACTTGACATCCATCTGATAAACTTTGTAGTTTTTATAAGCAACATAAGCAAGAAAAAATCTCACAGCTTCAATTCTAGCAACAGGAGCAAAGGTTTCTTCAAATTCAATACCTTCCATCTAAGAGTATCCTTTACATACTAGTCTTTCTTTGTTTCTGATAACTTCACCTTGATCATTCAGTTTGTTTCTAAAGACCCATTTAGTTCCAATTACATTTTTGTCTTTAGGTTTAGGAACAAGAACTCATGTATTATTCTTCTCAATTTGTTGTAGTTCTTCTTTCATAGCTTCAATCCAATGTTCATCTTTGCATGCTTCATTGACATTACTTGGCTCAGCTTTTGAAATTAAACGGTATTCTTCTACAATTCTTCTCCTAGTCTGAACACCTATGTTCTTATCTACTATAATTTGATTTTTTGAATGATTCAATCTCACATACCTTGGAGTCTTAGAGTGTTCTTGAATTTTGGGCTCTTGAGGTCTCTCTTATGTACTTTCACCAATATTTTCTTCTTGTTGTTCTTCTTGATTCACTGGAGCGATCTCAACTTGATTTGAAGTCTGACTCTTGTTTGTACTATCATTCTGATCATCAGAATCATATCCACAGGTTTTGGAGGGTCTGGCAATGCCTTCATCAACCTTAACATTTTCACTTTCAACCATTTTCTTCAATCTCTTGTTATAGCATTGGTAGGCCTTGCTCTTAGTAGAAAAACCAAGAAAGATTCCTTAATCACTTCTAGCATCAAACTTTCCTAGATCTTCATCTCTCCTGATATAGCATTTGCTCCCAAAGATTTTGAAATATCTAACAGTAGGCTTATAACCAAACCATAGCTCAAAAGGATTCTAACTAGTATTACCTTTGATTTGTATCCAGTTAAGAATATAGACAACAATACTCATAGCTTCTATCCAATGGATATGAGGGACATTTCCTTCCAGCATCATAGTTCTAGCAGCATTTTGAACTATCTTATTCCTTCTTTCTACCACTCCATTCTGTTGAGGGGTCTATGGTGCAAATAATTGTCTCTTTATCCCATGTTCTTCACAAAAATAATTAAACTCATCGGAAGTGAATTCACCACCTCCATCTGATCTCAAACACTTAATCTTCAGACCTATCTCTGTCTCAACCATAGCCTTAAAGATCTTGAACTTTTCTAGAGCTTCAAATTTCCCCCTTAAGAAATTAACCCACATCATCCTAGAGTAATCATCAATAAGCAACATGAAGTACTTGTAACCTTGTAGACTTCTGATTCTAGTAGGACCACACAAGTTAGTATGCACAAGCTCCAACAATTCATTTGAACAATGTTGTTTGCCGTGAAATAAAATTCTAGTTTGTTTTCCCAACTGACATTCCTTGCATATGGTATTAGTAGGCTTCACCAACTTAGGAAGATCTCTTACTGCCTGTGATGAACTTATCTTGATAATATTGTCAAAGTTTACATGACACATTCTTCTATGTCATAACCAACTTTCATCAACTTGAGAAATCAAACAACTTTTACTACCAGCATTTAGATGAAAGATGTTACCTTTTGCTTTTGTACCTAAAGCAATCACATTTTCAGAACTTCCTAGTATGCTACATTTTCCATCTTTGAATTGAAGATTGTAACCCTTATCAACCATCTGTCCAACACTCACAAGATTATGCTTCAAGCCTTCAACATAAAGAACATCATCAGTATTATTCTTACCATCAAAAGAAATACATCCTCTACCATGGATTATACCACCATTATTATCACCAAATCTTACAACACCACTATCATACTTCTCCAGGCTTACAAATTTACTCTTATCACCTGTCATGTGATGTGAACATCCACTGTCAATTACCCATTCATCTTTTTCTTCAACTTAGGAAGCTAGGGCTTTCTCCACATTTGTACAACTAGCAGATTCAGTAGACACAAAATTATTTTCTTTGATAGCAATAAACACAAACTCATCTTCACTTGCATTCCCTTCATCAGATTCATCATCTCTCACACCTTCATTAGCAGCATAGTAATACTTCTTTTGAAATTTAGGCTTGTAAGGTCTTGGCTTAGGAACTCTTTCTAGACACCTTGATGCAAAATAACCTATCTTGTTGCAAGAAAAACATTTAATAGGCAACTTTACTTTATACTTACCTTCTCCTTTGGCTTCCCTTTTGACAATAAGTGCTTCAAGCTCATTCAGTTCTCTTTCTTCTTCTTCAATCTGTCTCATTTCTTCCTCATATCTGAATACCTTTCTAGAAGAACTTTCACCCAGATCATATCTCTGCTTATCTCTCCCAAAAACAGTAGCTTTAAATGCAAATTATATCTTAGGAAGGGCATCACCGAATTCACTCAACTCACAAGTAGTAAGTTTACCAACCAATATATCTCTGGTTATATTTTTCATAGTTTGAAGCTCATCAATGTTTAAGGCTTTAATTTTGTATGCATCAGGCAAAGTTCTAAGCACTTTAGCAACAATCTCTTGTTCATCTACCTATCCACCAACACATCTAAGACCACACACAAGTTCATTCACTCTTTACATGTAAGTAACAATATTCTCTTCATTTCCCATCTTCAACAGTTCATATTTTCCTTTCAAACATTGTAGCTTAGCCATCTTCACATTAGCATCACCTTCATATACATTTTCCAACTTTTTCCAGATCTCATAGGCAGTTTTCAGATCCATAACATTTTTCATCTCAATATCAGTCAAAGCACTCAATAAAGCTTCCTTAGCCTTGATGTTATATTCAACATCCCTAATCTCAACAGTAGTAGTAGGACCATTTGGAGGGATAACATACCTATTGCATGTAATATGCCAGTAGGATTCACCAATGCATATCATATGACACTCCATTCGAGTCTTCCACAGAGAATAGTTTGTTCCATAAAATATTGGACTATCCTTCTTATAGGTTGCCATCTCGGATCACCTCAAGTTGTTAAACTTCTTCCAAGGAACCTGCTCTGATACCAATTGTTGGCAACACAAGGGCAGACAACTGAGAGGGGGGGTGAATCAGTTGTCCCAAAATTTCAAACTTATTAATCTTATTAACCTTAATTCTCATATTTGATTATTAACAGTGAAAGCATGAATCAACAACACATCAGAAACACACACAACACCAAGATTTTTTGGGTGGAAACCCTGTTAGGGGAAAAACCACAGTGGAGGTTAATCCACAAGTTATACCCTATTAAAAGTATAAGAAGAATATAAGAGGAATGCACATGCATTCAGGCGCACTACCTAGAGCTCACTGTTCAAAGGAAGACTCACTATATTACATAAAATATTCAGATTTAAACCATCTGAAGAAATTGAATTGACAGAGTAGCATCTGCAAATGCCTGAGTATAGTTCTGATTAAGCACATGAACACTTCTTCACACTCTGCTCTACTTTCGAATGATCTAAACCTTTTCCACACATAACACTCGCACACTTCACTTTTCACATTCCTCAAATGAGATAAACAATCACTTATATATATCCGCAATAAGAAATTACATTGCTTTATGCCGACTTCAACAAAACAATAGAATGAATGCAAACTATTAGCCCAAAACAATAAAGATCATCAATGCGTATCAACCAAAGTCAGCCACAACATAATAGGGGCCTAAAACAATATCCTCAAACACAAAACACCTTAAAATATTCTTCCTCGAAGATCCACAACATGCTTCAACCACCTTGTCAACCATGAACATGAAAAACATGAACACGCAAGAGAAAATATCGGATCCTAAGCGTAATGATCAATGCGGACGTGCAACACAGATAACACATGATCTAGAAACATCCACAAACATCATAGGAACATATGCAACAACTCAGATTACCAGAATCACATTGTCTTCTTTCATGAACACCATTTGCAGTAACATAATAGTTGTTAGAACACATAAACTTATAACTTCCTTAGATCTTCATGCGCACCTCTGAAACTTATGGAGTAGAAACTAGATAGGCTTGAAAACAAACCCTATAATCCACAACATATGGTTTACAACATACAAAATTTTCCTCCATACTAATCTTCACTGCTTCATAGACAACCTGTAACATATTTATTTCAATTTTCTCAATATCCTCGACATATACATCCTTGAAGATTTTTATGCTAATAGTGTTGACATCAATGACAACCACATATCAGCAACTCGACCATAACATCCAATAGTCTATGTGGATGCTCCTAGTCACACTCTCCTATGACTTGATGAACTTGTATATGGGTTGCATCTTTCTCACTTGTCAATTGTTGGACCTGCTGCCACAACTAATCCCTCTGAAGTGAGTTCTTGAATCTGGGAATCCCATGGGTCAAGACCTTGTGCCTGTTGTTGCTATCACTGGTGTGGTGTTGATGGTGGTCTTAATGGATGTACCAATGAATTTTGACCATCATGACCCGACACCTGTCCATCGTGACCTAGTTGTTGTCCATCATGGGGAGATTTTTGCTACCCTCTACCCTATCCTCTGCCTAGTCTTTGTCCTCTACCTCTACCTAGGACCTATCCCCCACCTAGATCTGTCAGTTGTACTGGGGCATGTTGTAACCACCACGCATCATAAGCAAGAGTAGTCCCTGCATCGTAAGGCCCACCAAAGAAGACCCATGGTTGTGGCACTAGTACTCTGAAATCATCTATAGCCACATGTGGGGGGATCTGTTGTCCTCAAATAGTCTCTCTAGCCATCTGTGTGGATATCACTTTGTAAGTAGGAGGCACCACATCCTGTACCTCCTCGAACTACCTGGCCACCCAATCAAGTAAATACCACTCAATCATACGGTGCTCCCTACCTTGTATATATTTGGTCCATTAGACGTAGAATAATTGTTGATGATCGTCGCACCATGGATGGGCCTAGATCCATGGTCTCGATCTGAACACTATCATCTCATCAATGATCCACCTCTAGTATGGGATTCTTGTCATACTTGTGTGCTACAGGGTGGTCATGGCTCTGTATTTGTAAACAATTGACTCCAAGATCAATGTCAACAAGTGTAATCATAGGTCTAAGCATGACAATGTACTCCCAAGCCTAGATGTGTAGCAATGTGACCCCAGCTCCTATACTCTACCCTCACAAGTAGACAACCTAGTGCATGTCATGATATAGTGAGGCAAGTATGACTGGGCCCCAAGCATACTGAGTCATTTTGAATACCATCCCCACCCAAGTAACTCCCCAACCAAGGTTGAAACCTCTAGCTCATTTGTCAGGTAGAAGTACCCCTAAAATAAATGCTCCAATCATCGAAGTCAATATAGGAGCCCACCCCTCGTAATCATGCAGGTTGATCTAGGAGCTCTCAACCATAAGAGTATCTACACCAAGAATCTTGAAATTGGCATCAAACCTTGCCTCGGTGTCATAAATCACCCGCTTATGGTCATTGAATGAGTTCAAAGGTATAAGTTATAACTTATGCTATCTGCAACCACTGATACATAGTCAACATAAAATTATAAGCTTTATTCAATCACCATGATTGCAACACTTAGGGTTTATTTGCAAAACCCTAGTTCAAATCAAGAGCACAAATAATTGATTCCAGAGCACATTTGACACCTTCTAATCCTGCAAAGCACATCTTTGGAATGCTCTAGAAAAACCCATATCGAATCTGCACTCTATTTTCACCATCGTCATCTAGAAGAACCCTTTACAATATCATGTCAACATTCCATGACACTTTTGTAGTATTTTGAGCAACTTATGCAACTTGCACCACATCTTCTAGAATCATATCCACATCATACCTTATCTCTCCTTAGACATCAATGACACCTTTTGCCATCAATGCCAACAACCTCCTTTATCGGATTAGTTCCATCTCACCTCTAATCTTGTTTTGACATCAATACTAACAACCTCCTTTACCGAATCAGTTCCATCTCACTTGTAATCCCTCTTTTGACATCAATGATAACAATATGCTAACAAGAAAATGGGATTTTAGTCCTTTTTTATCAATTTTTGAGCTATGAGGCCTATTTTGAGGCATTTTTCATGTTTATGCGCTTGATTTCATGTCCCAGAGCCTAATTTCTGCACTTGAGCCTATGTTGAACCTTTGTTGCAATCTCGACCTAAAAATTAAAATTTCTGCCAAATCTCTCGAGGGGGCAAGGTACCAGCTTAATTCCTTTCGCTGGGGCAATAGTGGGGCATCCAAAAAATTAGGAATTTTTAAACTTTTGATCTTAGGAGCAATGTAAATCCAAAAAGCGTCAGTCTTTGAACCAATATAACAAGTACCTCACTTCAAAGAGGAGAAAAATATCAACACTTAAAATTGTCGTGACTGATATTGCACATCTAAATTTGATTACTAACACCATTTCATCTTGAATCACCTCTTTTCGACTGTTTAATTAAATAATCTTTATTATTTAAATAAATTTGTTACTATTAATTGGATAATTAATGTTATTTGGCTAATTCATCCCCTTTCATGCTAATTTTCATCTTATTTAATTAGGTAATGTGAATTATTTAATTAAATTGCTTATATCTTCTCATTTAATTAAATAATCTTTATTATTTAGTTAAGTGTCATTAAACCCCCTTTTATTAAATAAGTTACTTATTTAATGAAACTCCTAATTTATTCTATCTTGCACAATTAAAACATTGTTTTACTTATCTAAATGGCTAATTTCCCTCACCCTTCCACTTGCAAGGGAATATTCATATGGAATATTCCTTCATTTGCACTTATTCAAAATGGGAATATTCTTCTAACAACTTCCTAATTTTTAGGAAGTGTGCTTCTTTAAATCAATGAGAGTCATTGATTAATTCATTGATCCTTACCAAAATTAATTCTCATCCATCGATGAGAATCCTTAATCCATGCCATCTCCTCTCATTGTCTCTCATCCATTGATTAAGCAATTCGATCTTGACCATTGATTCACCATTTTCTCCTATAAATACTAATCATTTCTATGAGAAAAGGATCCACTTCCATTTTAGCAAAGTTATGTTGCACATTTACATACTTGCTTTCATCCATTTGCATCCATCTTTAGCATTTAGCATCATTTTAGCTTAGTTTACATCCATTTTCATAAGTATACATCAATGGAATCCATTTAAAATATTGTTTCAACTAAGGGATTGGGAAAGGGCTGACATTCAACATCAATACAACACGAATCCCCCAATGGGATGAGGTTTGAATCATTAGATTAGTTTTCTTTAAGCATTTCTTGTTTGTTTATGTTTGAATGACTTCTTTATTTGATGTTTTCAAGTATTTCATTGGGAGTTTGACTTAACTAGCTAAATATTGGTTAATTTAGTATGGATATGGTAGGTTTAGCTTAGTCTATGATCACGCTCATAGACCTCAAATATATTTTGAATGTCCTTGTCCAACACAACCACTTTGTTCTCCAAACCTTACAGCTGATTAACACACTCAGACTGAAAGTCTGAAACATAACTTCCAAATCCACAATTCTTTCAATAAGAAGATCAAAAGCAGAACCCTTGGGAATACTTTGAAATTTTTCCTTAAGGCTTCTGATTTTAATATTGACCTTATTGAATTTAGTAAGGACCCATTTCGCCACCCTAAAATTACAGGTAGCTCCATTTTTAGCCATGGACAAAAGGGTCATCATATCAGGGTTCTCCTCATCCAAGTAAGAGAAATCAAAAAATAAGGGGTCAAACCTCCCATAGTCCTTCAAAATATCTCACTTGCCTTTATCTTTAGCAATAGGTCGAGAAGAAACCGCATCCATGTTCATTTCGAAGCCGCCAACCAAAACTGCATCTTCAGGATGAGGAAAAGATTGGACTTCAACATCCGTCACATGATCACCCAAACAAACACCCTAGGGCATAGTAGTCTGCTTCTTGAATAGCATAGGCGTTGGCTTCTTGGAAGTTCGGGTGACCTCCTCTTCCCTCGTCTCATACCCACCAATATCCTTGTCATGGGGATGGATCCCCTACTTTTTGGATTTCATCGAGGACATCTTAGGTGGCCAACAACCTTCCTCCTCAACCTTAGACTTCTTGGGTGGCCTAGGCACATCCTTCTCACTCATCTCATATCCAACATCATCTTGATCCCAAGGGCTAGCCACCTTCTTCTTAGATTTCTTCTTGGGAAAAAATTTCTTCTTGCTACCAGATTTCCTTTTCTGTGGCAACAAGCTTAAAGAGGGAGATGAGGAAACCTCAATGACGTATTCATCCACCTTCCACTCCTCTTCTTCCTCATCATTAGTAGTATACTTCGTGGTAGGGTGTTCAAAAACCCTAAGTAGAGGGTCTTTGCCTTGAACCATTTTAGCCGGGGAGTGAACCTTAACATACTCCATTATAAGAAGAATCAACTCTTCATGAAGAGGATTGTGAGGATTCTTCAAACGGGTATAGACTAAAGTCTCCAGAGAGAAAAGAAAGAAAAAGAAAAAGGAGACATGTAACTTATGACAAAAATGATTTAGTAGAGTGAAATGAAACCCCAAGATGACAGTGAAATGACCATCTAGGGTTATGTACCTCAATAACCTCTGCCACCTCAGCCCAAATGGCCTTGATTGATGAATGGTCATAGCCCTAAGAGGCAAGCTTTACAACCTGTTACTTTTCATTGTCCTTGAAGAACTGCTCCATCACATCCTCATTGCCATTCCACTCCTTAAAAAACTTTCTCCCATCCAAGCTCAAGCCTATTATCTATGCAATAAATTCTTCAGTGATGGGGAAAGCAACACCATTAATAATCAAGGAATGATTGTGCCATCCATGAACAAAGGTGTTGGTGGCTTCATGGTCGAAACCATGCAACCTTTCCATATAAGGAGTAAGACCTCCTTCCTCCAAAATCTGTCAGACCTTCGGTTTGTTTCTCCACTTGTCACAGGATATGGGCTCCACCCAACTGCGATCACCCCCCATCCTTTTCCAAAAAATTCTAGACTTTTGCCAGGAACGCAACTTACCATTCACAATGAAACCATTTTTAGAAAGGGCTTTGGGAAGAGGCACTAAAATGCCCATAAAGCGTGGGAGAAGGTAGGAGATGATTGTACCCCAACCATACCAAATCTCAAGGCTTGCATTGGATATCATATCACATTAATGAAAGAGCACTCTCGGGTATAGATTCATACCCATCCTATGTTTTGGTTGCCATTAAATTAACCCCTTCATTAGTAAAGAAGTCTGCAAGAGAACTACCTTCTCTATAAATGTGGGTGACATGGACTTCATCAAACCAATTCATGATTGCACGAGAGTCATCAATCAAATCCTCGACTGTCTAGCTAGGATTAAAATTGCCAAGCAAGTAGTTAACAATATTAAGGGAGTCTCCCTCAACCCAAACTCTTCTAAAACCTGTCATACGTAGTTTTGATGCCCATATAGGTCGCTTCAGCTTCAACGAAATCTATAAATTGTTGGTATTCTACTTTATTTTAGATTTTCCTTTGAAATATTAATCTTTTTCCTTATGAATATATAGTTGTAAGTGAATTGGTAGAAATTTAATGCTTGAAATTTGCTACTCTTTAAAAATATACAAGATTATTTTTACATATACAACTTACTTATGTTATTCTAATGCATATCAACCAATGCAATAATAGTCACTATAAATGCACAACAATAACTTAAATAAAAATTATTTATTTAGTTCACTTAAGTATCTATCTTTAAGCAATAATATTGCAATGAGTTTTGGTTAATTAGTTATTAGTAATTTTATTTTGAACAAATTGGAAATTTAAAAAAATCATTTTAAAAAATATTTATGTTTTCAAAAATAAAGATGTAATTTTTTAATTACGCCGAAGGCATGTTCTATTTGAGAATTGCAACCTAATAACTGAAATCAACGGTCAAGAGATTAGTAAAAACAATTCAATACGATTAAATTAATCCTGAGCATTCATTACTTCCTATCATTTTTCGTCCCCTGTAAATTAAATTCACTCACATTTGCTCTGCTGATTGCCAGTACAAACTCCTCGTTCGGCTGTGCGTGTCAGAATTTTTTGGTTGTTTTGTACTTTGAACTGATGGTGTCAATAAATGCAGTTTTAACTATGCCTTCAATTTTTTTCACCACTCATTCGATTCTTCTATGGACTAAATTAAATTCATTATTCATGTTTTAATTTTTGCGTTGCCAAATTCACATAAATCGATAATTCATCACATTGGATCCATTCGTCCACCATCTGATTATAGGAAATTTCCCCTCTCAATGACAAAATTTATGGTGTCTATTTTTATATATCACAATAATTTTCTCCGAAAGCTATTGGTTTCCGCTCATAATAATTATGGCCAAGATCATAATAATGAACACATATAAGTTTTAACATTACATCATCCTTTACCCTAATTAATATATAATGTATAGTTAATATAATGTTTTTTTTATAATATTATAAATAAAATAAAATATTTAATATATAGTAATATAATAAATATTTTTTTAATATAGTATAAAAATAATAGTACAATATTTAAATAATATAATATGATATAAATATTATATAATAAATATAAATGTAAATATAATATCATCAAATATAAATATAATATAATAACATATGATATATCATAGGGTGTTGAGGTATCCCCTCGGGATGTCTCAAATGATGAGGTGCTAATGTTGCACATTACTCTCAAATTGTAACCCTGAAAGAGCGAGGCTATCACTTTTGTTGGCCCATCCAATTTGTCTTTGCTTGCACGAAGGAATAATGATGAAATTTCTGAGACAATGATTGTAGGCAAACCTCAAGAAAATTGTGAACTGACTTGGCATGATATGGCAGCGCAAGTGGAAGAAGGCTGGATTACTGTTAAAGGAAAAAAACTAAATTATCTCAGCCTTCTTTTGATATGACTCTTCGTTCCCACAAGAGTAGTTCTAAATGTAAATCTTGATGGGTCTTATTTGGGGGTTGGCTTTTGGCTGGCTCTTTTTGCAGCCTTGCTCATGAATGTAAAGGGTTTCAGGTCCCTTCAAAACCTGTTTTTACATGAATCAAAAACATATGATATATTATATATTAGTATAATAGAATATAAAAATAATAGTATAATATTCAAATAACAATATAATATAATATGATATAAATATCATATATTTAATATTAAGATAAATATAGTATAATATTAAATTTTATAATAATATAATATAATATAACATTATAACATTAGAATAATAATAATAAAATAATAATTTAATAATTTAATATTAAAATTCAGAATATTTAATCAATAATATAATATTAAGGATAATGATAATTTATTAAATAAAATATTTAAAAAATCATATTAATATAAAAATATAATAATGAAATAATTTAATAATAAGAATAATACAATATTATGAATAGTATAATAATTCAAATATTAATAATATATTAATACTGTTATATAATAAAAATATATAACAATAATAATAATATAAAACTAACAATATATACTACTTATTTGATTTCAACCCTTATCCTAACAATTGATTCAGAATCCACACCCATTCAATTAACAATATGATGTAATACAATATAATAATAATATAAA
The DNA here is from genome assembly GCA_007115665.2 of Sequoiadendron giganteum. Classification (NCBI taxonomy): domain Eukaryota; kingdom Viridiplantae; phylum Streptophyta; class Pinopsida; order Cupressales; family Cupressaceae; genus Sequoiadendron; species Sequoiadendron giganteum. The sequence continues at coordinate 61,422,166 of CM021102.1, forward strand.
TATAATATAATATATAACATTATAATAAATGTTATTATAATATATTAAAATATAATAACATAATATAAAAATATTTATATAATATAATACTATTTAATTACGCCGAAAGGCTTATACAGTGAAAGCATTGTGTAAACATTTTGAGGCTGAATTTAAAATGACAGCCAAATGGAAGTTGTGGATGTGGATGCCAGAAAATGACAGCCAAGTGGAAGTCATGGATTATTTTCATTTTATAAAAAGTAGTTATAAAAATATATATCACTCATTGAATTGAATCTATAGAAAATTACAATTACCAGATATTCTAATTTGAGAAATTTGATAAAAAGTAGTTATAAAAATATATTTCACTGATTGAAATGAATCTATAGAAAAAAAATTACAATTACCATATATTGTAATTTTAAAAAATTTAAAAAATTTATATAGAAATTTGCTAAAAAGTCAATAAAAAAATCTAGCATAGCAAGATATATAATATATATATTGTATACCAACAATTATATTTTCAATGATTGTTCATTCTATAATTACATATATGTCAATTTTACAAAACCAAATAAAAAACATCTATATTAATATATGTTGATTGTTGATAAATAGCATAATTTATTTAGTATTCAATTCAATCATTTAAATATTATCAAAAGTAGTTATAAAAATATATTTCACTGATTGAATTGAATCTATAGAAAATTACAATTACCATATATTTTAATTTTATAAAATTTCTATAGAATTTTGATAAAAAGTCAATAAATAAATATATTGCAATGATTATATTTATTCAAAGATTATATTTTTATATTAAATTGTTAATAAGCAATATTTTGTGCTATATAAATATATTGCAATGATTGAATTTAATACGAAATTTTGTAATAAACAGAAATCATTTAGTTGTTTTTTAACAAAAATCTCTACATTCACGTAAATGGGCAAGTGTAATTTGGGAAAAACAATCATCCTCCTTGGTGGACGCGATTTAATCTCATTTTGGGAGATCATGTTTCCAATAACTACCTGGGCAACCGTAAGTTTTAGAAAGTTTGTTTCCAGGGAGTGAAGAGGAAGGAGGGAGAGAGATCTGGGGAGTTAGAGAAGTGAGAGTGACAGTTGTAGAAGAGATAAAATCTTAGAGGAAAGCCATGGAAAATGCTGGAGTAGTTAGAAATGTGAGGAGATGAGTAAAATTTGGGAATAGAGAAATGCCCTCTGGGAGCTCTGTATAAAGACAAGAGCTTGGCATCAGTAGCTGCAGAGTCAAGTTGAAGGATTGCCATTGTCTTCCAATCTAAGTGTAAGGCCATTCTCTTGGAAGTCAAGAATTCTTAGTTGTGAGTTGCGTGCTTCCTTAGTCATTTGTTAGCCCTGTATTTTTTGCAACATTGTTTGAGCCTTGCTTTCTGCATATGTGAAGATAGCCATTAATGATTTGTATGCACACAGGAAAAAAAACATAAAAAGAAATAATGATAATTGATTTCTTCTTTTTGCAGAGCTCCAGAAAAAGAAGATACTCCATTTGCATAAGGTTCAAGTTGAAAGACTATTCGATGTGTGGAAATAGATAGGTCGACACTCAATAACAAGTAAGTTTGCATTATCTGGCTCTGTTTCTGTAAAATGAAAAATGCATAGTAGGATTGCAATGTCAATGCCCTAGAAATACAGTATTAAAATCTGGAAATAGTTCTGAAATTTGTTTCATATATGCATCAATATGAAAACTTGCCTGTTGCAAAGGTATTGTTTACTCTTAATGTTTACCTTTATCATAGTTCAGATTCTCCACTCTCTCCTTGATCCATGCTTTAACGCTCTCCCATATCAATCAAATAAATCCTAAAACCGTCTACCTATATACCCATATCCATTTTACTTCATAAAGCTGCTCCAAATATGACGATTGGTGTATGACATAGAAACAAAAGGGCAGCAGGTGAGGCTTAAGAGTGTACAAAGTATTCAGTCAATCATAAGTCATATATAAACATAAATAAAAATTCATATTAGGGAATCGTAACTGTAGGGACATTTTCATCACCAACTAGCTCCTCTGATAAAAATTCAAGCCCATCCACCATATCATAAACACATCTTCCTTAATTGATGAAAACAATATGTACCTACTGTTTAACATAATCCTTCAGATTTGAAAATGAAACTACCTTTGAGGCTATTCCATGGTATACTAATTGTAACTGTTGTTCCTTACTTATCGAAAAAATAAGTGTTCTTTTAGATTGGTAGAAACTGCCACCATTCGTTAGCAGTTCTTCCTCAGAAAGAATAAGTGTTCTTTTAGATTGGTAGAAACTGCCACCATCCGTTAGCAGTTCTTCCTCAAAAAGTAAGAACGCCTTTTCTTTTGTATCTGATACAATTGTTTCTTTCATTCGAGTGCTCAGAAAATAGGAGCTCTGTCAAAATGATATTTTTTGGAAGTCTTCAAATGGTTAGACCTCTCCAACAACTACTGTTGTACAAAAACAAATTGAAGTTTTTGATGAGCACACTTAGATAAACAAAAACCTCTTTTACATGTCTATTCTAAGCATTTTCAAATTTTGCCCATTTTTCAAGGCTCTCTTGAACTTTTCCCCTGTTATGCTATTCCTTTGAATCCTCCAATGCACATTCTTCATCAGCTTCTATTGTTTACCAACTTGTCTAACGCTCTGCCTGATTAATGCAATTCCATACGGCTAGCAAGGGACCATCATTTTCTACTTATGATCACACAATTCCTCCTGTTTCTAATACTTCCTCTCCTCTTCTTTCTCCTCTACTTACTCGACAATCTTTCTACTTTGTTGCCTTAGAAACTTCATAATGCACTTTCCACACTCAACATTGGAGCAATATTTTACCAACCAGATTCTGGAAAATAAAGGAATAGTTCAGGCACATTAGAGGACAGATAAGGAAATCCAAAGCATTTTGCCAAAGTCTATAATTTGTCACATGGTTCTTCAAACACCAAATGCTCATAGATCTTTTTATTGATTTGATATCAAACTAATGCAGTGCGTTAGCTCAGCAAATAATGATTCAAGAAACCGTAACAAATCCAACAATCTCAGAAATATGTTCCACCAGTGATTTGTGTCACCAATCCTCTCGCACTTTCCCTTGAAAATTCACCTAAGTGGTGCTAGCATTTGGGAATTTGCTTACACCACAAAAAATAGTTAACTCCACTCACCCTTGCACAATTTATCCCATATCATATCTCGAAAAAAATTTGCACCCATTGTTAATAGATTTCCCCTTTTCTTAGGCATAAAATGTTGGGCTGCCTCTTGATCTCTACATTTGCCTCCAACACTCGGATCCCTTGGATTTCAGAGCGGAGTGTGATTTCATATGTCTTGATTACCATCTCGAAAATTGTCCCAATCCCCTTCCTTATTCGACTTGAAATCCCTGTTTGCTCATCACACACCTCTCATAATTGGACTCTCTAACTTTCTATTTTTAGCAATCACGCACAACTGTTCCTTAAAATATTGAGTTGTTAAGAACCCTTATAAATTTAGAAAATACAATTCAATATGCTTTCTAATTCTGATGGAATTGGTTTGGCCTGCCTCCTGATTATGAGGAATCAGTTGGACCTTGTTCCTGTTTCTAAGGAGTTGGTTTGCACCACTACTTGCACTAAAATATGGTGGTAGGTAGGAATTGACAATAAGGTTAATTAGTTCAGGCACTTGTATTTGATAAGATTTCAGCAACCTATAGAATAGATTTAATTCTAATCTCTTGTATGCTCACTTCCATGTACAAAGTACGCTTTCAGTGTTAAGCCACTCTTTATGAATTCCACAGAAAAAGGAACAAAAACTATATTAATTTTGTAAATGGAGAATACATTTATTAAAGGTAGAGAAATAACAGTGAAATTGCCTAAACATAAAACAAAAAACCAACAAAACAGATAAAAACTAATAAAACACAAACAACACGATGATAAATATGTTAACATCCCCCCCGTAATCTAAAGGGGTTAAAACTTATTTTATTGAATTATAACTAAGAGCTACTATATTGTCTTCTACAAGGGTAGGGCATTCTATATTTGTGTAAAATTGATGTATTTTTTAACACAGTTCAGTATTTATCAAGTTGTTAAAGGGGTTAAAACTTATTTTATTGAATTATAACTAAGAGCTACTATATTGTCTTCTACAAGGGTAGGGCATTCTATATTTGTGTAAAATTGATGTATTTTTTAACACAGTTCAGTATTTATCAAGTTGTTAAAGGGGTTAAAACTTATTTTATTGAATTATAACTAAGAGCTACTATATTGTCTTCTACAAGGGTAGGGCATTCTATATTTGTGTAAAATTGATGTATTTTTTAACATAGTTCAGTATTTTTCAAGTTGTTAATTTATTGAGTTTTTTCCAAGTTGCAAATTCTTGGTCTAGCAAGTCCAATAATGTAGAAAATAATAATAATTAACCTTAGATTTAAGGATAAGATTAAAACTCGATAGGGTCAATTCAAATTAGGGTTCTAAGATGAATCTTGGGGTCAATATGAGGTTCAAATTTGGTGTTAGCGTTAGGGTTACAATTGGGTTACAATTTAACTTTTTCATTGTTTCCATGTGACAAGCACATTATATAAGATCTAACCACATGTGACAACCACATGATACAATGTGGTTGTCACATGTGCTATATAACACACACATCACATGTTACATGCTAAGGCCTATGAGTCAAGTATGCAAATATAGAGTCGTGCTTATGCAACTGACGTGAACCTTTCTATTGCAAACATGGTGTGCTTGAAGCAGACCGCATGTAAGTCCATAGCTGGAAATGCTTGATATTTATAATATAAAAAGGAGCGAGCCGCATTGACGAGAATAGTAGAAGGAACAAATGTAGAAGGTGAAGGTTGGCTGAAGGATGATGAAACCTCCACTCATGTAATGGAGATAATTCAGGATGTTACAGCAGAAATTGAATGGTCGGAGAAAGCAACGGCTTCTATCCAAGCAGATTTGAACAAGAATTTACCCCCTAACCGTTCTGTACCAAGTGAAAATAGTTCTAATAATCCTCCTAAGAAACAAAAACATGATGAGGAGCACCTACCAGTGCAACCTCCCTCTGAAATAATTGTCATTAGTTCCGATGAGTCCGAGGATGATACTCCGCTCACACCATGAATAAGTGAAACGCAACTTCTCTATGAAATGTATGCCTTGATGTGGCAATTTTTTTTGAAATGAATAGTTTTGACTAAATGGAATTCATCTTGCATTGGGAAATACTCATAGATTGCAATTGAAGTGCTAAAACTATGTTCACATTGCAATCCTTTGTAAAACTTCTATGAATATTCATTAGCTTATAAAGCTTTCATAAAATGAGTACCACTACTACCATCTTTATCCCAAACTCACCAAACCCCTACATTTATGGAAATTTGATAGCAAAAACTTTCTTACACTTCTCATTGTAGTCTTGTTAGCTTTAAAAATTCTATTGGAAATCATATATTGAAGATTCTATAACTAACAATGATACCGATCTTTATAACCTGTTACTTATGTTTTGAGTTTCATTTATTGTTTAGATAATGGCCACACAAAACGAATCTCCTTCCAATGAACCATCAGTCCACCAGATAGAATCCCATGAAGAGTCAACAAATTCAAACACACGTTTGCCAAGTCCAATAGACAAGTTGTACACGTCAATTGAAGACCACAAAACAAATCATTATTGAACTCCACGATGCTGCACTGCTTGTAGGTGCAATAGAACGACAAGAGATTGATGACATGGAAGACATTGCTCGTAAATTACATGCAACATGCAAGAAAGTTGCAGGGTTCTCTAGTTTTTTAAGAGAACTTTATTATGCGGAGCAATACGAGGAACCAAGAGTTGCAAAAAATGTGATTGACGAATTTATTTCATACTTGTATCATAATTAGGTTAGGCACATATGAAGCATATAGAATGGTGTTCAATGCTTGGGTCACGCTTATGAACAATTTTTTTTTCAATAATGGACATGTAGTCCACTCACACGAAAGTGTACTATTTATTCGATATTGCTAGCCAAAGTTTAAACATTGTAGTTATCTTTTGAAGTTTATTGACTATTACAACCACTACTATGATCTCTATTTATAACTCACCAACCTCCTACAATAAAAAAAAATTGATACAAAAAAATTGCTTACACTTGTCTTTGAAAATTCAATTGAAATTCATACAAAAAAAAGCATACATATTTTGATAACCTGTTACTTATTTATGAGTTTCATTTATTGTTTAGATAATGGCTAGCCACAATGAATCTCCTTTTAACGAACCAATAGTTGAACAACTAGAAGCCCATGAGGAGTCAACAAATTCAAACACGCCAAGTCCGATAGAGAAGTTGTACACGTCAATTGGAAACCACTCAAAACAAATCATTAGAGAACTCCATGATGCTGCATTGCTTGCACGTGGAATAGAACGACAAGAGATTGATGACATGGAAGAAATTTCCCACAAATTACATGCAACATGCAAGAAAGTTGTAGAATTCTCCATTTTTTTAAGGGAACTTTATTATGCTGAGCAATACAAGGAACCAAGAGTTGCAAAAAGTGCTTTGATGAATTTATTTGGTACTTGTATCATAATTGGGGTAGGAAAATGTCAATCATCTAGATGATTGTTCAATGTTTGGGTCACTTTTATGAACAACATTTTGCGGTAGACTTTCATGTCTAGGTTCTACAAAAAACGTTCAGATGTTTTGTATGTAGATGGCAAGCATGAATCACTTGATTTAATGAACAATATTTTCATATTGAATTAAATATCAAATTTTGCAAAAGACTATTCAGTTAGTTTGGATGTACATGACCTACATGATATATAAATATTCACAAAAGCACAAGAATGAGCCCATTTAATTCAAGGACCAATTTCCAAAACACATCAAATGTTTCATTATATCTTCTTTGTCATGGAATCTATTCATGTAAGTATGCTTCACATAAACTTCTTATGTAATAGTCATGTCAATGTGTATTCTATGTACAAAACTTGCGATTGCAATGTTCTTTGATATTAAATAAAATTCATTTAAAACAAAAAGTAGACTAACCTTAGAAAAACATCAATCTAACAAATCCAACTTCAATGATTGTCTAGATATGGTGTGACCAAGATTGAATTTTGAAACAGAGGAGCAAAGAAAACAATATCAAAGAGAATATCAAAGAGAACATAGAAAATGACGACGGGAACAAATGACAAATGTCACAGTACAAGATGAAATACATGGAGGTGTACAAGGAAACATACAAAACCCAAATGGATTCTTGATTCATGGATTCTTCTATCATGGATGGTCTGTTGTATTTGCCAAAAGAAGCTTTCAAGACATGCCAATCACCATCAACGAATTGTGTCAACATATGGAAAACATGCCACAATCCCATCTAGCTGACAGGTTAATGCGATTTGGAACAACATTAAGGGGTACACGATCATACTGGACACAATGTCGTGCAAAATTGATTGACATGCTTCATCAAATAGGCTCTCCTACAATTCTTTTCACTTTAAGTGCAACAGATTTGTATTGGCCAGATTTGCATGCACTAATACCAGGAACATCGCCAACTACACCACGAGAGGCTCAAATATGGAGAAAACAAAATGTTATTGACTATCCTCATATAGTCACATAGTACATGCATTTACGACATTCCATCTTCAGAACAAAAATACTAGAAAAAGGAATAAAAATTCAAGATTTTTGGTCTAGATATGAGTGGCAACATAGGGGCTCACCACATGTGCATGGATTCATTTGGATACACGATGCACCAAATATGGACAAATTGGATTGGTCAAATCAAGATCAACGAAAAGGGCAAAAAGATACTTCCATGCAATTGTTCAAGCATGGAATCCTAGACAAGATCAACATTAGCAAAACATCCAGGCATGTACAAAATTTCAAAAAATATGCATATCGTATATGTCGTAAATGATTTGTAGTTTAACACATAACTAATCAATTTATTTGTCTATACAATTGTAGGCATTCCAAAATTTTGCTCAACATCCATGTCTGAAAAATACAAGACAACTTGCAGAGATCAATACTGACCATGACTATGAAGAGCTACTTAATTCTGTAGAAAGACACATGGTTTGTAGGGAGGGTGCATGCCTATGAAAAAAAAGAGGAATAATGGTTTGCAGGTAACAATTTCCATAAGTTAAAATACATGAATTCAAATCAACAATCATATGTTCCTAGACTAAGAAAAAACACTATGTATTCCTATTCATAATAGGTATAAAGTACCTTGGCCATTAAATATGGAGAAATCCAAATTATATGAAGACACAGAAACAGGTGACAAAAAATTTGAAGCAGCAAGGAATGATGACAGATTAAACTTACACAATTGTTACATATTGCAATTGTGGAGAGCAAATATAGACTAGCAACCTGTTTTTTCCAAACATGCTGTAATCAAATATATTGCAAAATATGCAGCAAAAGCAGAAAAAAGTTCAAAAACATACCAACAGATGTTAATGCGACTTGCAAACATGGAAAATCCAGATGATTTGGCTGCAAAAGGATATAGAAGACTTCTGACTAAGACTGTCATAGAAAGAGACATTGGAGCTCAAGAGGCATGCCACATGCTACTAGAACTTCCATTGGTAGAGAGTAGTAGGAGATTTATCAATCTAAATGTCTCGCGCCAGGTCTTCAAACCTGTAAGTCTAAATGATGAACAAAATAATGAAGAACAAACAACAACTTTCATCCAAGGATATAAACTAAGGCCTCTATCTATGGAAGATTTTACACTAATTGATGCAACAAAAATGTGCATATATAATCCTAACAGAAGGAGAGATAACAAATGGGATCCAAGAAAAAAAGCATCCATTGTTAGAGTACGTCCTAAGTTTCTATCCATTCCTCCACGTGAGTCAGATAAATGGATTGATTTTTGTTATTCAGAATTATTGTTGTACAAACCTTTTCGTGATGTCAATAGAGATATTGGTCACGACGATGATTCAATTAGACAAATTTGGGAGTCATTCCATTATAACCCTTGGCACGTGCAACAAATAACAATTGAACAACATGATGAATACATAAGGGAAGAATCTCCAACCTCATTTGATTACAAAGGAAATCTCATCTGCAATAGAAGAAAAAATGTTAATAAATATCTCACATATACAGGATCATGAAATTGGAAACTCTGGTAAACCTTATTGGATACTAATAAAAGCTACCTTATCTTTTATTAAGCTAGACAATTTTTGTTATACAACTTGCCCCTTGAAAATTGGAGATAGGCACTGCAAAAAAAAGGTCAACACAAATGAAAATGACCAGTGATATTGTGGAAAATGTGAACAAGCATTCCCTGAATGTGATTATAAATATATACTTCAATGCAAAGTGCAAGACCATACATCATTCACTTGGATAACAACTTTTGAAGAAGCGGCAGAAGAAATAATGGGTGTTACAACAAAAGAATTGAATATTTTGAAGCATGAAGAACAAGATGATGTGAAGTTTGCACAAATTATACAAAAGGCCTTATTCAACAAATACATATTTAAAATTGAAGTCAAAAGAGAGACTTATAATGATGAACAAAGGACGAAATGCAAAGTAATAAAAACAATAAAGTTCGATTATTCATCTGAGAGCAAAGCTTTAATGGATTAAATTGCAAAGCTATAGGTTTCGTGAAAATTCAATTGCTTTAATGCATATAATGTTGACAATGTATTCAAACATTTCAAAAAAAACAAAAAATAGTCGATATATCTAAGTTAGTGAATGCCATTTTGACGTGATATTGTTCTTTGATGTTGTCAATAATAAATCAAATGAATGATGAAAATTCCTAATTGTACGTTTATTCTTCTTAGTTGATTGTTGTAATATACAACTTGGGAAATTTTCAAATTTTAATGTATACTCTCATATATAGGGGTTGAAATCAATAATGACAAAAAAAAAAAAAGGATTGTTGTTCAAATTCATATTCATCAAAATGTAACCATTATTTTACTTTTTACTATTTAAGGATTATTTAATTTAATTTATAATATAGGTGACTAAAGATAACTCTCCGCGTACATTACATATATTTTTTAAATATAGGTATGCTAGTATAAATATAATATAATTAAATATTATATTACAAATATAATTACATTATGTAATATAATATAAATATAATAAAATAAATTTAATATAATATAATACATAATCCAATCATTAATATAATAATGTAACATTATCCAAACTATTATATTAATAAAATAATAATAATAATATAATAGTAAATAAATAAAAATAAAAATATAATAATATTATTATATAATAAAAATCTATAATAATAATAATAATATAATATTTCAATAATAATATTAATAATTTTGATTATAATTCTATACCTCTTTAACGTATCCATTGCACACCAAGGTGCGTTTAAATTATGTTAGAAATTAATTATTAAAATTTGATTTTCTATAATATTTTACGTCTTATTAATATTGGTTGTAAAAAATTCTCAATTTTTGCAAACTTTGAAAATTAAGGAGAAAAATAATAATTGTAGTACCATGATCATGAAATGAAGGAGAAAAAATAGCTATAAAAAAGCTATGCTATATGCATGCTTAAATAATATTTATATTATAATATCATCACACTTATCAATTGAATACGTTTTTTTTAATTTTATATTATAACTATTTTTTCAAATTGATACAATATAATTTTTTAACATCATGTAATAAAAAAATTACTAATATTTCTAATATTATAATTCTAACTTTATATTTTTAATTGTATATTATTGCTTACTATTAAAAAAATTCACAATTTAATATTAAAATTATATTAATATCTTTCTCACATTTTAAAAAATTACTATTCTAATTTTGATGTCTTTGGTCAAGATATATTAATTTTGATGCTAGAATTTAAGTGTAATAATAATGATATCTTTACTATCATTTTATAATATTATTTTAATTATTTTTTTGGTACATAAACAATAACTGTATTAAAATATTATAATTATTATAATAATATAATATTTTAATTTATGAGAAATATAAATAATTATTATTAATTTAAGTTTATTCTTTATAATATCATAATATGTTTTTATATTATTTTTAATATTATAGATATAGTTCTTGTGATTTTATTTTTTGATGCGCAAGAATAGTATTTTATTAATATAATTAGAAAGTCCAATCTACAATTGTCTGCATTGTAGGTAACTATCCACCATTAACAACCCAAACCATTATGCCAAAAAACCAGTAAAAACCTAACCAACCAAACCATCCAAGCACCAAACCAACACCACAGTAAACCAAAATGGCTATCAGAGGGCCAATTCCCTTAATAGAGCATCACCCATATCTTTTTAAAGCAAAAAACCAACCAACAATACCCAAACACAACCAGAACCAAACTTACATGAAACTGTTGGCCCTTGTAAAGGCTTCAAAGTATTTAACCCATTCCACACCCCCGACCGCCATCAACCCGAATAACTTCTTCAAGAATTTTATCGCCACCGTCGCAATCATCCTATGCTTCATGAGGGTCGGTCTACTCAAGTCAAGAAGAAATATATACAACTTCAGAGCTTCATCTGAGCTTCAAAGGAGCTCTGGATCGCAGGGATGCAAAATACCTCTTCCAACAGCCACACCACGCAGGACCTCATCAACCCCTTCCACCAAATCTTCCCTGAACATCTTCTCAAGCAGTAATTTCGCCTCGACCTTATCAACCTGGTTATCCAAAAGGGAAGCCAAAAAATGAGAAGAGACATGCAAACTATCCCTACCATATTCCTTATTCGCCAAATGGTCGAGCCCCATAATTATTTTGGTCACCACGACTACCATAGGATCATTATTTTGTAAAATCATCTTCAGTCTCTGATTCGTCATTTCCCTGAAAGAGGTTTGTTGCGTCGAGACTTCAAGAAAATCGGGGTATCCGCCCCAAATTTTGCCAACCCATCCACCGAAACCTCTATTATGAACCTTGAGCACTTTGCCATCGACACCCAAGCTCAACTCACTCCCAAGCAGAGTGGGGAACACCATGTGCAACTAGAAGAAAAATAAAATGAGAATGAAATAAGCCTTGATCGGCCTTAAAGCCAACCCATAATGAAATTAATGCCAAGTACTAAATAGCTGCCACCCACCACAAATGAATCCCCTCCAAACGTGCCGAAAGCTTGCCGAAGGACTAAGTTCACCAGGTAAAATGCATGCAATCTAGCCTTGGGAAAGGTGACCACTCCTTCCCATCACCTCACGTACTTCAAGGTCATGATAGCTCCGAAACACTCCTTGTCAAGTCATCTCTCCTACGTCCTCCTTCCTCGTCTCACTAGACAACGTGGCCTATGCTACCACATCCCCTCCGCCAGCCTGGAGGGGCGCTCGCCCATCCACCCAATTGTGATTATTAATTTTAATATTCTTATAATTTAATATTATACTAAGAATTTTATATTTTAAATTTTATAATTATTATTGAGTATATATAAACAATTTGTTTAATTTAGAATAAATATTTATATTTTATGATATTAAAATATAAATTTTATAGCTAAAAATATTTTTAAAAAGTTATCATCAATCTAATTAGTTGTAAACTTTTACTTAATAGAAACGATTTGCACAGTAATGAGTAATGCTCAATCAGAAACTGATGAGGGTGAATTTATCACACTTATTTTGGTCATCAACCTAATTCTTACAATTCCTTCAAATTTTTTCTAGGAACTTCTAATCTCATTATGTAACAAAGTGGCACAAACTTATTAGAAACCAACCTAAGTCTTACACTTCATGTCTAATCTAATTATATAATAAAAGTGGAATGATAGTTTAAGTACATGCCTTGATTTGTTTTATTTTATTTTTTTGTTAGTTTTAATTTTTATTTTTATTTAAATGGAAGAGTTTTTAATTTTTTATTTATTTATGTTTGTTTTAAAAAATAGTTGGATTGCTCACATTTATATTATTTTTAAGGAGGTTGAAGGTGGGAGAGGGGTTATTTCATATATTCATTTATTTGGAGGGGATTTATTTGTATAGATATTTATTATCTTATTAAAATTTGTTTTCTTAATTGAATTTATTTTTAGTTTTAATCTTTTTTTTTATATTCCTTAAATATATAAATATATATTAATTTATAATTACATTTTCAAAATTTTCTAATATTGATAATTACGTATTTTTAATTTTATAGAATCAAGAAATTATTTATAACTTTACAATTATTATATTCTTATATATTTAAAATTAATATAATGTTTTAAATATTGTATAGATATTTATGATATTTATTCGTTAAATAAAGTTGACTTCTATATGTTTGCAAAAATCTAGCCAACAAATACTATTATTATTGAGAGCCTATTATCAAGCTTTTCTAATAATACTATCAATTTAATTATACTTATTTAATATAAGAGAATAATTAATAATTTTATAAATAAACATAATTTATAATACATTAATAATTATATAACAAATATATTATATTAATATCTCTCCAGATATTCTAGATAAATGTATTTAACACATTTATACTAGTTTAAGTTTCTTGTTTTAGAAAGACTTAAAAAAATTGGGAGTAATTTTTTTTTCCTAGAGCTATGAACCAACGAGTCCACATATGGGGACCTCATCCCCAACATGAACACTTAGCAATATCACAACACCATGACTTAACAATCATATTATACCATTACTTGTTTTAGAAAGATTTATACATATGGAACTTTCTTATTTTTTGTTTGAATATAATATTTATACCACCTTTACAAAAAAAAAAAAATTCTATTTACATTTCATTATTTTTTGTAATATTTTTTTAAAAAGTAGTTAATTATCTATTTATATTTCATTGTTTTGATATTTCTTGATGTTGAGCTAATTGACAAAATCTAATGGTGAGTTTTAACAAATTATATTAGATGTATTTTGCATCTACAACTTGATAATGTAATTTTACATTTCATATATTCCAAATATTTTTAATTGATTTTAATATTATATATTTAGTCCATTAATTTTAACTTTAAACATCAAATTATAAGAAGATTGTTTTAAATTCTTTCCAATATTAATTTATTTTGAAAGGAATAAATGATTATTCTCATGTTTCAATTGATTGTATTTTACTAACTATCATATGAGTCAAACAATAAATAATATTTTTACAAGCCACATTTCAAAAAGTAATGAATATCTATCCTATTTTTACTCACAAAATTAACCTTTAACTATTGAATTGAACGATGTTTAAAAACTACTTTCAAATTATACTCCAAAATAAAACATCAAACATTTTCTTTAATGATTATTTTTATGTAATCCAAAACAAGATAAAGCCAAATTTAATAAGAGAAAAAATATATATAAATCCATTGTTTAGAGACATATCTATTTGTCCCACTAAAAGATTGTGTTAAAGTAATTATAATTTGTTAGACTTGTTAGAGTCTCAACTTAGATAATAACACTTGTCATAAGTTGTTTGGTGAGAATGAGTGGACCAAGACTGAACATAGACTAAGTAAAGCTAAAGTAACAGTCTGACCTCATTAAAGGAGATAAAAAAGCAGTCTGGTTTCTTTGTATTGCATGAAAAGACCCCATCACATCCTTGTCTCATGTGAAGTGAGCAGCAAGGATCCCATGGCCTAGAGAGTGGGTTGCATGGCATGGTATGGGATTGTCCACACCAATCTCCATCACGTAGGCAGCCATGAATGCACTTCATTGGAAAATGGTGCTTAGGTATGGCTAAGTAGACTCTAAAACAAAATTGGTCTTAACCAGAAATACAGTTGGGAAATGGACACGTATGTGTTTTTGCCAAATTGCCAATAGAAATAGATAATATAAGGGGGAAAAATCCCAAAAAGAAAAAAGAGCAAACCGTTTTCAGATTAATGTAATGAAATGAAATGAACGGTGAAGATACAGAGGCATCCTCCCCACGACTTCATCTCCATCGTCGTCTGCCTCCGTCCATCTCCAGCGTCCGATCAAAATATACCCATTAAATCCTCTCCCTCAACCAAGGTAAGGAGGAGAAAAATAACCCAAAACGTTTTCGTAATCTATTTTAATGCCAAGAAGAGCAGAAGGATTGCTTAGTCTGTTACTTGTGCTTCTGGTCTTGGTCTTTTCTGTAATAATGGATGAGCAGCATTTTTCACGTGACTGCTGCTGTGGGTGTGTTTTTGTTGTTGTTTTAAGCTGTTGGTTCCATGGCGGAAGCGGCGGGCAGCCCGGGCAGCCAGGAGAGTCCTCACTCGGGCGAGCAGAGCCCCCAATCGAATGTGCGGGAGCAGGACAGGTTTCTGCCCATCGCTAACATCAGCCGCATTATGAAAAGGGCGCTGCCCGCTAATGGAAAAATCGCGAAGGACGCCAAAGAGACCGTGCAAGAATGTGTTTCAGAGTTTATCAGCTTTATTACCAGCGAGTATCTTTTTTTTTCTTCTGCTTTAACAAATGTGTTTATATGTTGCGCGATTTAATTAGGGTTTTCTTACCCGGTGAATTCACCAGTTTATTATGCAAGAGTATTGTTTGTATCTTAAATTTCTCTTTGTTACAATATTTACGAGGGGATTAAAGAAATTTAAATTATTAAATCGATGTACTGAATTCCTTTGCTTCTTTAGGGAGCGACTGTGTTTTATTTTGATTTTTTCTTGTATTTGATGAGGGTTTTATTTTTAAGACTTATTATATTCCTCTTGTGGGGTAACCTTCAACTTAGAGGCTCAATTTCAACGTTTCTATTTTTCCATATCATCATAATTATTTGGAAGATTTAGTGAAGGGCGTGCTTTTTTTGTTGCCTCTAACAAGTTGGATGCAGTGTTTTACCCAATTTTAGCAGTTTCTACTTCTTATTGGGGTTTAAATGCCACTTGTTGTATGTCCCATTCAAATGTTTTCAATTTCAACCCTCTTTCAAGTTATTTGTAAGAGTAGAGTATCTCTTGTGTCACATCGCACACAAGTTATTTTCCCAATTTCAACACTTTTTCTTGTTATTTCTAGATGTTGGGTATCTCTTGTGTCATACTGTATCCAATATTATTTTCAATTTCAGCACAATTTTTTATCATAATTTCTGAGATTTTGAATTTGAAGCTTGACAATGATAGCCCTGATGCCTTACTACTCGAGCTTATTTCATTTAACATTTAATTACAGTTCCATCTGTTTCTCTTTTTTGTATTGGGGAAACAGTGTTTTTCATTATGAGTGGCAGATCTGTAGATTGTAATGTTTGTGTTTGTGTAGTATGGATCGATTGGTTGCATTAGAGAAAAATGTTTTTCTCAAGGAGTTCTAGATGTTTAGGTCATAGCATTTGTCTTTGTGTCTCAGAAAAGCTCATGAGTGACATAGCAAGCGACACCTTTCACACCCAATTTTAACACTCCTCATTATCTTCATTGCTTTACTACTGAGATCATCCCGCTCAACGTTGAATTAGGGTTGTTTATCTTTAGATTAGAAGAAACATTTTTTTTGTTGTTGTACAATTGTTTCCTTTGACAAGAGGCAGGGCTAGTGATAAATGCCAGCGCGAGAAGAGAAAAACAATCAATGGTGATGATTTGCTGTGGGCAATGAGCACTCTAGGTTTTGAAGATTACATCGACCCCTTGAAGATTTATTTGCACAATTATAGGGAGGTAACTATATTTTATTCATTTTTATCTGTACAATTGTAGGGAGGTTATTTGTGTTTTTTTCTTTTTTTATTTGCACAGTTACAGGGATGCAATTATGCTATATTTGATTTATATTTTTTTCAGTTTAGGGAGTTCAAATACATTTAGTAGGTAACCGTAATTTTATACACCAATTTACCAAATGTTACTGTGTCCTGCATATTCCCAACTTTGGGTTCAATGTCTTTAAATTTAGTCATTCTAATGAAACACTAATTTGACTAGGCTATTTAACATGTTAGGAATTTGATGTCTAGTTTCTTCAAGTTTGTTTCATTTCTGCATTAAGTAGGCTTTTGACTTATCTTTGGTTTTTGTGGTTGTGTTTCTTTGTTGATTTGGATTCGGACTTCACACATGCATCAGATGGAGGTATAAATCTATCTTCTTTTGTAATACCTTATTTTTCTTGCTTGGAATTGTGTGTTTGCACAACTGTTAGTATTTTATTTTGAATGAACAGTCTTGATACCATGTGAGGATAATATAAGCCACATTAATTTTTATTCCAGAAAACACTATACATAAATTATCATATTTTTCATGATAACTTGTGTTAATTAAAATTTCTTTCTGTCTGGTTTGAACTTTTGAATGTTAGTGTTTACTTTAACTGTGGAATCTTATCTCAGAAGTTTGTGAGTGCAATCTTGGACTAATTTTAAAAAATTGAAAAGTTAAATAGAATTAAATTAGCTGGGTTAATATTTTATTTTATTTTGCATTGTTAACTTTACGTATGTAAATTTCTTAGCTTTTTATAATGCACTGGATTGGTATGTTGTTATTCTTTGTTGTAATAACAATAGGATGCTTGACAGGGTGACAACAAGGGTTCGTCAAAGTCCGGAGCAGATCAATCTGGTAAGAGAGAATTAGGTGGACCACAAGGAGTACCAAGCGCCCAGGTAAATATATGTTCCTGTATTTGAAGATATATTGTTCTTGTGTTGCAAGTAAATGTTATGCCGATGCCTGTAGAAACTTAGTGATTGGATTGAACACATTTGCTCTTGCATTTTATGCAGCAACAGATGGTATTTTGGGCAAGAGTCATTCAGGATTTGCATAACTCTAGAATTAACTATATTTCAAAGCTTCAATATGTGAACTTAAATCACTCAATAGTATTGGTTGATTTTTAACTTTTTTTGGAATATATTTTTTCAGATTATAATGAATGCTGGAAACCATTTTCTGTTTGTGGGAAACTGGTTAACAAGTGCTTGTGATGTTTTCAGGTTCAAGAGACCTTAGGAACTATTGAAGTCAATATATACAGTAAATAAATGCTTTTTGTAGACTCGGAAAGGTTCCTACCTGTGCAGCTGGCATTTCCCGTCAGAAACCTGTCACTGCCATTTCTTTACCTTATTTTCTATATAACGTAATCTAGCCTTAACCATTTCTTGTCGGCAACTGTCAACAAATGTTTTATCTTTCCAGGTTCATGAAACCCGAGGAACTGCTGAAGGTGATGTAAGCAGTTAAAAAACACCTTCGGCAATAGGAACTGTTACTACTTTTGCTGCTGATGTTTCCTGGGGGATCCTGCCACTGTCTTTACTTCTTTTCTAATTTTTTTTGCAACTATAACCTAATCTAACTATAGCTGTCTCTTGTCTAACTCATCTAACTATCCTATAATAAGCTGGAAAATCCAAAATAGTGTAAGAGATGTGTTTTTTGTCTTTCTTTGTAGTATGTTGACTATTGTATTCCGTCATTTTTTATTGAAACCTTCCCTGAATATTGTGCTGTTTCTTGATTCTATTGTTGCCTTTTTGACACCTGTGTTTGTGAAGCTTCCCATTCTTGAATTTGATTCATGGTGTAACATACTCTTTATTGTTTATTTGAGCTTTCATAGTTATTTTTGTTGGTTGAATTTATATTTTTTTTAGTGACATGAACTGCTCCAACAAAAAATATCTGAAGAATCCCCAGGCTTATAATTAATGGAAATGCTTCAGTTCCAATGTTCTTATTCTCTTTAACAGTGAGATTATCAACTATGCACTCTTTGGAACACATGGAAAACGGGTTCTCTCTTGTAATCTCGTATGCTCTATTTGGCAATGCAACACAGGTAAATAGTGCCAAATTGTCATACAACTGTTGCCAACAGGTATTAGGTTTGTCTCATCTTGTTGTATTATCTAGCGTAGTGGTTGTGTATTATTTAAGTGTTTGACTGGTGAGCTTGTCAATTGTTACTAGCGGTTGTTTATTACTATTACTATCTGCCTATTGAAGTGTTTGCTGGTGAGCTTGTTAAGTGTTACAAATGAACAAAGATCAAGTATGCTTTTGATTTTTTTTGTGTGGAATCTATATTGTTTTTAACCTTGTTTATTGTTTATTTATTTATGTAGTTTTTGGTTCAGGGGTTTTCTTGGCAAGAATAGGTGGCATAGTTATATAAATTAACAAAGATTCGTGGCTTCCAATTGCATATTTTCCATGATTTATCTGTATCATATGATAAAATTGACAAAAACTCACCCCAAGCTGATAAAATCACGATTTAGACCAATTTTGACAATTTTTGTTATAATATTTGCCGGTTGTATGGTTTTTTCTTCATCTTTTGGTTTGTCTATTTATTCCCGAGAACGAATTCTGTTACTATGTTGGATGGGTATCAAAGTTCTCATTTTATTTATTTACCAAAATCAATTTTCAAATTATTTTGCCCAGCCTTTCTTATGCTGGTACTCATGTGATGGGTATGTGTGGCTTTTTGAGAGTGACTAGCATTTGAACGACTAGCATTTGTTCAAATGCTACCAGGCATGGCAAAAGCTTTTTTTCAAAGGTAGAAGTTTCAAGGGTATTGGATTATGTTCACATTTTTTTTGGTTGAAATACTTGAACCATAGATTGAAATATGATATTAAATGTGTATCTAATATCTATATGTTATTGGGTCTATAGCATATAATATCATTAAGCAAGTAGTTTGTTTCAACATTCTGTCCAAATGTGAGAAATAAGTATTGTTTATTTTTTAAGAAGTTCTTATGTCATAGTGCCAGATGCCCTAAATGGTCTCACAGGATAAATATATCATAGAGATGCTGTTTATAACAATAATATACTAATTATCTCTAACTGCACTTTCTTGGGGAGCTCAATGCAGACCTCATGGTTGAGTTAGGATGAGAAGAGTACAAAAACTAAGTCCAAATAGGTAAACTTGATGCAGTTAGGATTTTACAGGTTAGGGTTTTTATCAGAGCTTAATGGAATGAGATGAACATAGAGGTGGATCCTGATGATTAATAGTTTAGGAGAGAGGGCTGATGGTTTCTTAGGGCCAAACAGAGCCTAAGAATTGGCTGAAGATTTTAAATTTATTAAATGACAAGTTGGAACAAGAAGGCTAGATTCTAAAACATGTGTATGGCTGGGATTATCTGTCTGCATGGTCTTTTGAAAACTACGGATGTCCTTGGTTTTCCAAAGTGTCTGCCTAGTCAATTTAGGGGCCTACAACTCCTGGTTGTTAGTAGAGCCTAATAGAACAGGACGACCCTGAAAGTGGATCCTGACATTCTGCAGCTCAAGAAGAGGATAGCCTTATTGTAAGACAAGTTGAGACAAAAAGAATGGAGTCTGAACATAATTTTTTCTTTTGCTAGTTTTATGTTTTTGCAATGTGTTTAGGAACATTTGGCAGGTTGCTTGTTATCTGAAGTGTTTGTTGAGCACACATATGGGTTCCTACAATCTATTGTCTTCAGTAAAACCTAGTGGAAGAGGGTAACCCTAGAGATGTTATTTGACTTTATACTGCTTAAGAGGAGGAAGGGAAGATGTGCTTACCGAACAAACCCCAAGAAAAGGACTGGACAGCTTAGACACTAAAAGTTAAGCTTGGGCAACAAATCAAGAGGATGAACATAAATGTGTTTATTTTAATCTCTACCATTGAATAACTATGCTTAGACACTAAAAGTTAAGCTTGGGCAACAAATCAAGAGGATGAACATAAATGTGTTTATTTTAATCTCTACCATTGAATAACTATGCTTAGACACTAAAAGTTAAGCTTGGGCAACAAATCAAGAGGATGAACATAAATGTGTTTATTTTAATCTCTACCATTGAATAACTATGTTGTAACATATTACAACACATTACAACATATTACAACCAAAAATAATCGTTGTAAGAAAAAATAGCAGGGCAACACCCCAGAAGATACACTAGCCATGAGACGAGCAATATTTCCCTTCTAATTCAATTCGTTGAACAAGGTGCTATTGGTAAACCAAGAGACAAACTAAGTTTGCATTGAAGAGATGATCAACCAAATTGAGCTAGGTTTCCATTAACAGAATGTCTTGAACAACATAATGACTTTTCCAAACATGAGTGTAAAGCTGCAAGCTACAATTGAAGCAGGATTTCTAAACCTTTACCTACAACAATCCTCACCTGAGCAAAAGCTAAAGGACAAAATTATTTCCATGTGTCTAAGTTGCTCCAAGGTTAGAAGACCTATGTTTGCACTGATCTAAGGCAATGATTGCTTGCTTCTTAGATTTCTTAGTTGTGTTTTTATCAGTTCGAAGAAAAAGAACAAGTATGACAAGGCAGAAGGGATGGTTACCCTTTCTAATCTACCTATTGAATTTTGAATTTGCTGAGGAAGGTATGGCCACCTTTTTACCCTCACCTCTTTAGCCTTAGCCTCTCGAGTTGCATGGTCGGAAAATGAAAGGTTTACCTTTCTCAGATCCATCTTCAGTTTCCATTCAGAGAGCAGAAAAAATAACCGACTCTGATACAGCAACATTTAGCTTAGCTTTCCACATCCATTTGGTGAAATGCAAGACATTGCCCAAGACCTGCTATGTAGTAACAGTTCAAACTTGAATTAATTCAACTTTATCGAGTTGTGTGCTTCCAGAAACAGATCTTGGGAAAAACGATAAACAAAAAAATGAGAAGGAAAACAGGGAAGAGTCAAGAGCAGAGAAGACCATGGTAGGTGTTTGAGTATTGTTCCAAAGTAAAATATGTATGTCTAAGTCTTTTGAGAAGTATTCTGAAGAGGATAATGCTTTTCCAGGTTTTTAATGAAGTTTTATACCCCAGAAGACTTTCTCATAAAATATATTATATGTTGTGTTGTATTTGTGATCGTTTTCATGAATTCCTGATGTGTTCCTTTCTGTAGTGGATAAGAACACAGATAGTTTCCTTTTATTGTAAAATTTCTTTTTGCATAGGATAATCATTTATGACCAATTTTACTTACTTTTATTTGTGCTCTTGCAACCAAATGTTTGTGTATAATCTGATGGGAGTGTAACATTTTATGATGAACTATGCATTTCAGCAAGTTTGATCCTATAAAATGGAAGTCTTTTATCTTCAACTGATGAAGTGTTTACGGTTGTTGATGCAGCAGCATATGATGCCAATGCAAGGAGGTCATTAGTCGTGATATATTATACAAGCGGTTTTCTCATTCCACACCAGACCAATCGTAGTTATAAGGCCAGTTTAATTGAGTGTTAAACAATGATAATATCTGGTAGACTACCATTAAGCAAGCTTTATTTGTTTGTTACGTCAGCATATCATTTTCAAAATTATATTTTGTACGGAGGCCATTGTTCTACTCTTTGGAGTAAGTGGCATTTCAATTTCTCTGTTCTTGAATCATGGGTGGTTGCAATAGGGGATAGAATTAATTAATTGCTTTCACAGGTTTAATATATTGCTAATTATTATGGATTTCATCCGAGTCTCTGGACAGGATGGACGTAATATGTTCAGAATGATACTTCATGGTCTAGTCAATTTAAGTTAGGCCCCATCTCTTAATTATTTCGTTTTTATATTTAAATGCTTTGAGCATCTTAGATTTTAGGGAAAAAAGCTCTTTAATTTACGTGTGCAACAACACTTTTTTCTATTAATGCATTATAGTGCTTCTTGATGCATATGTTATGCATTCAGATTTGGTTTATAATCATTCCTCCATGTAAACATGCAATTGGGTTCTTCAGTCTAAGTTTTATTTTGATTGAATTATTTTTACATCACAGTAGCTATCATGGTTTTATTTTACAAGTTATCAAAGTTTTATATAATTTTGACTATATTTTTTTTAGTGTTGATGCCTGTTACTTCATTCCCATGAAATTTGAGAATGGCTTCTGTTTATGCTACATAAATGATTTAATTATAAGTATTAGATGTATAGATGATTTAATCAGAAAACCCTGTGATCATACTTTACAGTCTATCGGGTGAAGTGTTCCCATTGCTTGTGTAGAATGGCTTATGTTTTATGCTGCATAAATGAGCACAAATTTCAATTATAAGTATTAAATCTACAGATGATTTAATCAGAAAACCCTGTGATCATACTTACAGGTTGTTGGGTGAATAAATATTCTCATTGCTCATGAGTAGTAGCTTGCTGAATCCAGTAATTTGAAGTGAACTGTGTCCTACTTGCTTCTTTTTGTATTTGGTTTTTATATATTTTTCAGAAATTTCTAGGGCTAGCTGAAGATTATTTCTTTTAGGATGCGTGAGGGATCATCAACATTGAAGGGTAGGCACTTTTTTCGCGAGAAATTGGAGATCAATTGTCCTTAAGCCGAACTATTTTCTGCACAACTCCGTAATTGAAATTTGTTTCCATGATTGATATTTCCCAATAATTTGAGAAATATAATTGAGGCCCAAAGTTAAGATTATGGGAAGTAATCGGCATGCAAATTAATACTGTCATATAGTCATAGCTCAGGTAGTGCTTTTTAAGTCTGATGGATATAGTCAGTCATATGGCTAAAACATGTATTAATACATTTTCCTAGTTCAATGAAATCGCTCTCTTATGTATTGAGCCAAAGGCCATGCGGAAGATCAACTTTGGAAAAGCAATGAACTACATTTGCAAACTCAAAAAAGCGGGTAAAACTTGTGACATCTCGTGACAACACTTTAACCTCCTAGACTCGTTAAATGATACTAGATCTTAGATAGGGAAGGATGTTCCCATGACCTCTATATGACCATTAGGAGCTGGCCAAATGCTTGGATTTTTGAGGATTAAAGAGTTCGGCTAGTACCCCTATACTAAGTAGGTTTGAAAGAATTCCCATGCAAACTATCCCACGAAAATTTCATAGAACTTTTGGCAACGTGTGCAATTACACATTATGTTTGTGCATTCTCCCCTTTATAGTTGTCTTTAGGGTGATAAACAACATAAATGGAAGACAAGCCTTGTTGGTTATTGTCAAATTTAATGCACGTGTTGAGTTAAATTTAAGTTAAGCAATTAGACCAAATTAAGCAAAACCATCTAACATAAAAAAATATTGAAATAAAATGCATAATTGTTATGATGTCCACACAAGCAAAATGAATATATGTTGTGGGGAATATCATTTTCAACTATGTGACTACCTTATGTATCACTATTTTGTCTACAAATATTTTGTGAGAACCAAAATGATTCCTACTCCACATTGCCTTATGCATTATGGCACGCATTACACCAATTTACACTATTTTGTATCATGTTAATTGGATGATTGAATATTTGGTATGGATTAATTATATATTTTTAGGTATTCTTTTATGGATAAATAGAAATTTATGCCTTACACTCAATTAATTTGTACATAGTCATAAATGTATTGTGATATTGTTCAATTTAACCCATTAACCTATTAGTTAATTTTCTTTTCCATGGCCTTACTTAGGATCTTTACATTTCTATAGGTTTTCTCATTGCTTGTACTAGGTCACATGGCACGAGTCCATAGGCTAGGACACACATCATGGCATTGTCCAACTAATTCAAATTTGAAAAGTCTTGCTCCCAAGGTAGCCTTTTTGGAAGATAGCCATCTTATCGACATGTGTGCTAAATATCTTTAGTTGAGAGATTTAGAATACATATTAATATAGATAGTCTCGAGACATTAACAACACATCAAATTGTAAGATCATTTAAAATCATATTTGTTTCTACATTATTTTAAAATATTCACTTTACATAATTAGGCATCATCAGCACATATTAGTCGTTTAACATGTCAATTTTTTTTTTATAAATTGTGTTGGAGGTTAGCTTGTTATTGACACAATTTATGGTTTCTAACTTTATACATCAAACATAAGCACTATTGTGTAAGGGCGAGGAAGTGGGCAGCTAAAGGAGAGTTCAAAAGTGGTCAATTTTTCAAAATTTGCAATAATAAAAAAAGATGAGTAATTTGAGATGTGTGCATGTTTAAAATCTTGAGGATGTGATAAGAATAAAAAAAAAATTAGTGGTTAAATTTTAGTTTTTAAATTATAATTTTGAAAAATGGTGGAAATTAAGAGGGTCAAATGTTGAGAGCATACAAAGTGGTGTCCTCCCCTCATTTTTTGAGTTCTATTAAGTATTTTGTAAATCTCTTTGGTTGAAATTTAGCTAAGGTTATGTAGTAGTTCAAAACAATCATTATTTTTTAATGAATAACATCATCTTTTACTGATTTCTAATTGGATACATCTTAAAAAGTAGAAATTAATGCATTTTTTCTCATAATATTAGAAAAAAATAAAATAAATGTGTATTGAATGTATGATGTTTAAATGTGATTTTGTGAATAGATCAAAAAATACATATGTATTTGCAAATACTAAACACAAAAAATATTTTAAATATCGAAAAAATACATAATTAAAAAACTAAAGTGTACCTTGATAAATTAATAGTTTTATCTTCATCTTGTTTTGTAGCCCCTTATTTTACCACTTTATGACAACACATGGCATTGTATTTGTTAGTTTGCACTATGTTCATCATTCTTGTTTGGGTTCTTTTTTCATTTTTTTCTCATATTCTATTGAAAACTTTTAATACCTATGTGAACATAATCTTCAATCCTCCAAGTCTGTATGGTTTATACTTTGTCATTCATTGTGTAATGAAACCTTTGGTGGCCTTTTGTTTTCCATACATTGAATCACTATGTAAGAAAAGAGCCATAATGGCATCTAATTATTCTCCATTGTGCATGTTTATTTGAATTTATGTTTCCATCCTTAACTATCCTCAAAAATTTATCCATGGTTCTCTTGGTTCAAGCTTTATGTGCTAAGTTTTTTGGTGTTCATTCTTATTCCCTATGTAAGAAAACCGGGTCTTTTTTTAGTGCATTATTATTCCCCATGTTAGAAAATAATATCGGTAAATTAATAATTAATAAGCAAACTTGGTCATGACTAAGTCTCATCTCAAACAACCTTTTGTGGCATAGGTCACCTAGATGCATCCATCTACTGTGGTTATGTGTTTAGGCTTCCATCCAATTTTAACCTTTGGTAAGGATGCTTTAGAGGAAAAGGTAAAATATTATAATTTGGGCATGATTTGCATGTTCAATATGTTTTGGGCAAGCTTTCTTGATCTTCGTGCATTTATATACAAATTTTGGCTCTCAAGCCTTTAGGATTCATTAGAAATCTTCCCCAATGCACAAGGATTTTTTGTTCTTCTATGTAAATCACATGTAGACTAGTCTCTCTTTCAGAAAAAAAGGCTCTTGGATTTGGGACAGACATGTTCTACTAGTTAAGCCATGGTTTCCTACTTTAACCCTGTGACATAATGCTTTTCTATTAAACACATATTGGTGAGGTTAACCTAGCTCCCACTTTAGTTTTGGGTCAATTCTTATCTTTAGGGTCTGTATAATTAACTAAGTATATTTATAACACTAGCCATGGAAACTAATGGGCTAATTCATTCTACTACTAGGATTCAAGTGGAGATGGACATTCAAAGGGTCTTCTTGATGGGATATGACTACAAGTAGAAGATCATGTATGGAAACATGTCCCTAATAATAAAATTGTAGCTTTTAAATGTAGACAATGTTTCCAAGTAGGGCATATAGTTGTGGAAGACCCTTTAGATAAAGCAAAAACTCCTAAAAAGGCAATTTGGTGGAAGGACAACATGTGTTTATCATATTTATTAGTCAAAAGGGTGTCATTGGATTTCTTAGATGAATTTGGTATGTCATCTCCTTTTCCTTCCCATATTATGACTCTTGAGGATGGGCCTTTGAAGAAACCTATGATAAAGGATTTAGTGGATGCATCTCCCCCTTAACTTCCTCATTCATCTCCATGGCAACTATTTAACTTGAGGTTGCTTCATTGTCTATCAAGAGGGTGGTATGAATCTAATGACCAAACAATAACTGCTAAGATGGCGAAAAGGTCTCTAAGGACAAAACAACTAGACCAAGTGGTTCAAAATTCGCTACCCATGTCATCCCCTTTCATATTAGGTATAACTACATGGCCCTTAAGTCTAACTCATCTTGAGCAATGGGGTATTGTTGTTGACATTCCAAACTCTTTCTCGGACAAAATCAATCTTTATTTGCATCTTCTATTTTGTTGGACTATTAGTAGGATGATGATACGATGGGTAGTCAACAACAAGAAAGAAGATTATTCTCATAGGAAAAGGGTTTGGCTTGATATGGCATGCCAATTTTTGTCATTAAATGTTTATTTTCTATACTTCATTTAGATATGTTATAGCAATGTTGTTGGTTTTATGTTAGTATCTCTTTCACTATGGTTCTTGGGTTAGGGCCCTGTAATATACCCCAACTTTTCATTAAAAGAACTAATCATGATTTCCTTGAATTCATGTTTACAAGATTATAAATGAATAATCATGCACTTGATTACCCATAATCCTATAGATCTTTTCATTCCAACCCCTTAAATCAAAATGAAAATTTATTTTTAATATATTTAAAAATAATTTGGGGTTCTTTTAAAGGACTAAACATGAAAATTATTCCTTGAATATGCAATTGAGCACAAAGGGAGTACAAAGGTTGTTATATAGTCTTCACTAATGTCAAGACAAGGGATGCAAATCAACGTGTACCCAAATATCCTAATATTATAGATTATTAGTCAAAATCTACTTACTAGTTTTAAAAAACTTGTGTACTAATTGTGTGCTTGTTATAATCTAGCAAAAGGTTATTTGCAATGTAGTGTTCTTTAAAACTATTTGAGATAGTATTACTAACATTAAATTATAACATACACAATTTAATATGTTCTACAAAGCTAACACTTTGGAGAATAAACCTAAAAACACTTTAGAGAGATTGACTTAGCTTCTAGATGAGCAATTTTAAGTACAAAAGAGGGCATTATTAATGCATAAGAAAAATATATTTCCTACTCATAATGAGATGAATTGAAGAATGATTATATCAAAGAACCAGGAGTTGGATATTCTTAGATGCAATCCTCATCTAAACAAGTTGTTGTTTAGCTAAGAATAATGAACATAGTGCTTGAATGTGACTTTAAGAACCAATGATTTCCCACTTTGATGGTGTGCAAGATTTCCTATATTTATATCAAGAAGATGACACAATTAAAATATTATTATCATTGTTATTGTGTTATGTAATATCATAGCCTTCGTATTTTAATTTATCAAATACTTGACATTGAATAACATAATTGTAACATGTCATGTTTAAGATTTAATATAATCTATTCTTCATAATCATATCATATTTACAAAATCAATATATACTAAAGAGGATGTTGGTTGACATTCAACTCCCTTTGTACTATGCATAATTTTTTTTATCCATCCTCTACTATTAATAAAAGGGTACAAGATTAGTGACACTTTACTTAAACGTCAAATAGTTAATAGTCACCCTCCCTTATTCATCTTAGTCCATGGAGAACAAAGTATTAATATGAAAAGAAAGTCATTTAGCATCAAATGTGTAATATGGTTATTCAAAAGGCAATAGGACAAACTAGATTAAATTGAGTGTGTGTTTGGTCTTCAACATGGTGATGTCACTTATATCTTACTAATGATTTTCTAGCTTGCATAGCTTGGTTTCAAGACAACCATGTACAATATCATAGATTTACCCTATTAAGAGTGGCCCAAAATGTGTAGGTGTTAGCGAATGATTTTGTTGCTATTATTTTTAAATATTGATTATTCACTCTATTATGGGATAGTGATAAAACTCACAATAGTTGGAGAAACTATTATTAAATTAACAAATTTCCTTTACACTTGGAGGGACAACTCCATTGTATGATAGAATTTTATGTTTTTGGGGCATACTTTTAACCTCAAAGTAGGAAAGATGAAGAAAAAATTAAAATTAAAACTAAAATGGAGAAACCCTAGAAGATCTAATAAATAACTAGGGATTTGGTTCCTCAAGAAAATCAATATGGATATTTAATATAGGCATACACATAAAGATTCCTAACTTTTATAATAAATTTGTGTTGAAAAATGAAGCAACTAGGTAGAAAGGAGAGAATATTACTTGGCATAAGAAAATGAATATTCAAAAGGAAATTTCAAACACAGAGATCAAAAAGGCTATTTTTCTCACTCAATTTTACATAGTAAATCTGAACAAAAAATTGTGGATATATGGTATTCACCACATAACCAAAGAATATTTTAAAGATGGCTATTAGTTTAGCATAAGAAAAATAAGCAATATAAAGGAAACACCATGGCTTATAGACCATAAATGTTCTCTTTATTGTATTCCAAAAATAAGAGCCCAATGCCTCTTTTTCTCAATGTATAATTTGCATGAATAAAAAAAAGTCCTCTTTTTACCAATAAGTCATATATATGCGGGTCTTTCCTCCTATAAATAACTTTCAAGTAATTTTGAAATTACAATATAATAAAATGAAATAAACTTTACTTTTCTCTTTTGAGTTATAAAATAAGGTTCAATTTATTAAGTCATCATAAATGACTTAAGTTACAAAGTTTGATAAAGTAATGGAAAAATAGAAGAAAAGTAGAAGTCTTTCAATTTTTTGAGATAACAATTTGCTCCTTTGTAGTTTCTAATGTTAGAGATTGCAGTTGTTGTGGAGAATATTTGGCTCTATAATCTTTAAATTGTTTGACCATTGATGCTATAAGCTTGCTCCCTAGTATAACTGTATTAACACACACAAAAATCCAAGTTGTCAAGCTTCAGTAGTCTCTTCAACTTGCCTAAGGAAAATCAACATATCCTTATGGCAATTTATCAACAAAGAAGATATATTGTTGAGTTTCTTCATCCCATTCAAATCTAGAGTCTCTTTCTTGAAGAGCTCTTTCGTGATCATTCTCTTGAAGCTCTTTTTAACAAAAAGAATATCAACAAGTTCAATTTCATATTTTTTAATAATGTTAGAATCAAAAGATAAACAATTTTATTGAATGTCAAACTTTAATGGGTTGCATGACTTTATAAGTCTTATAAATTTCATTATTGATTGCTTAAAAAATAATAGCCTCCACTCCATGATTTTGAACCATTGAGTTGAAAACAATTTTAGAGAGGAGAATATTAACATCTATTTTGGCTCTCGTAGAGGTCTCTAGTTACAATTTGCCATCTGACCCTCTCCTTCTTGGAAACTTATATTTCTATGTTTATCTCCTTTCTATTTTATTTTGTCTTCTCATATAATTTCATAGCTTCCTTAATGAATTTGAGGCCATCCAAGGTGATTTGTTCAAACCATGATTTAGTTGCCTACCATAAGCTTAGTATTTATTGATTTTTTTCATAGTCTCTAGTCTCTTTGCTTATATATCTAGTCTCTTTTCTTACATGTCCAATTAAATTCTTTAAGAAACTATTGTTAATGTATATATAGGTTGTGGGGATGTATCAACAATTGATTTGACGTATTAGGTAAAAACTTGCACCTATTCCTCTATTTTCTCTCCTATTTATTTTTCCTTTTCAATTCTCACTGCTAACATGGTATCTGACACCTGGAAATTATGAATGCCACTTTCATGTGTATCTAGGCCAAGGTCCATCGTATCCTCTTTATTCTTATCATCAACAGGCTTAACATTTTTTACAATTTATGCTCTAGAAGTAGGATCAATCATTACCCTTGAAGTAGTATGAGATTTCTCCAACTAAGGAAATATTTGTAGAAACTTTACAACTACATCAAATCCAAGATCAATCACATTGGCATGTTTTCTCTTTTTAGCAACCATCTCCTTTAACCGTGGTGAAGGGAAGGTTATGGATCCCATTTTAGGACTCAAGGAAGATAAAGGAATGATAGGCAAGAGAATGACCTTTGGGGTAGTGTTGACCTATGTTTCAATTTATTGTGGAGACGGAGGGGGGTTCTAAGGTGGAGATGGTGGATGAGAAGGAGAAGGTGTTGGTGTATGTGACGGAGGAGGAAGTGGAGGTAAAGAAGGATTTGGAACAATGGGATACTACTTGGGATCTATAGGAATTTGAGAGCTAGCCTCAATGTTCAACCCAATTAGAGTTGGTGGTTTCTTAATATCTAGCTTCTTCTTGGGATTATTATCTCCTCTGTAATTTTTTTGGAAATTGACCCCCTTTTGGAGGCTTCTTCATCACCCCCTCCAACTGTATTTGATTTTGACCTTGTAATGTAAATTAATTGAAAGGTCTAAATTAAAAAAGTCTCACCATGTCTATCATTTTTCTTGTGCCTCCTTGGTTTGTGGTCTTTGGAAAGTGACTTTATGAAAGTATATTCAACAACCTTGAAATTTAACCACCTCTTTTTATTTTGAATTAAAAAGAGTGTCCTTTCTCAAATTTCCTTGACCTCTTTATTATCCCAATTGATGGGCATTAGTGGTTGTACTTGGATGGTAGAGGTGAAAATTGGGCTCACCATGTCAATGCTATCTTCTTCAATAATTTTTATATACCAAATCAAATTAAAATATTTCACTTCTTCCATAATTAATCTCATCTAATCTCTCCTTCTGACTTCAAATTTATCTTGACAATCCTCCCAAAATTATTCCAATTGAGAAGCATGACCATAACTCAACCCAATATTCAAGCTATCTTTGACAATTTTCTTATTGTCAAAAGAAAACCTTGCTCCATATAAATGCATGGTAACCTTATAAAGAGACCTCTCAACACTTTGGGCATTAGTGGGGGTTCTACAAATACAATAGCTTAAGACAATCAAGAAGGGAATGTGTGTTTTGTTCCTTTCTTTACACCTCTTGTTTATTGTCCCAATTTATCTATAGACTTCAATGAGGAAATTTGGTCACTCACATAATGATGTCATTTGTATGGGGCACCTTCCAACTTTCCATTTTGATATAGGTAAACCTCAAAATTGGATGAAATAGCATTCATACTTGTGATGAGGTTTACTACCTTGGGCGATATCCTAACCTTGATATTGTCATCCAACTCCTCAATTGCTAGTATTGTAATGACATCATTTACCCTTTTGAAGTCATTATTGTTGACTTCCAAGTGAAGTTGTGGATAAATATCATAAATCTATATGGTGACATTATATATCCAATGAGTTTGTAGACTAGTCTATTATTTCATATTTGTAATTACATTAAAAAATGTCATAAAAATGTTAGCTTGTTTGAAAATCACCAGTTGGTTGTGAAAATTATCACTCTATCTTTCCCCAATTAATAAATTGTCAACCACAGTAGATTACACTGATGAAGCGACATCTATTAATGGAAGGAATTAGTCTCCTAATGCCTCATTATTCTATTCAATAGGGTGACCATATCTAAGATGTCTTTATTTAAATGATACCTATATAAATTTTTGGACAATTGAGATTTTTTCGTTTTTAGGAACTTTCAACCAACATTTTACAATATTGGTTAGGTAGGTCTCCTTATCTATGAAGAAATTGTAATATCAAAAATTGCATACCCTTGCAATTTCATATTGTATTTTGCACTCACATTGGTGTGTTAGTTTGCATTATCTAGATTCTAATATGTTAGCACTACTTTGATGTAATTTTCTTAATCCTTTTGTTATTCATAGCTCATTGATTCTTTTTTAGTCTAAATTATCCAGATACTTATGCTACGTGCAAATATTAGTGTGATGCACTAGAATTCGATGATAATTCATGATTCCAATGACCATTTTGAGCATTTCATTTCCTTCTATAAGGTTCAACCATGAAAGATAACCATATTGGGTAGATTATAATTGGTTATCATTTCCTTAGGCTCCTCTTTGAATAGTTTTCAAAATACTTTCTCCCAATACACATAATCTAGCACTTAAAAAAATATCTCAAGGTCTACCAATGAACAACCAACTATCTGCATTGTTGATTCTTCAAGATTTTACCAGTATTACTTGCATGCAAAAGTTCTCATCCTGATCATTATATTCATGGAGATTTGGAATAATTTTCTATAGGACAATATCATCTATATTCATTACCTCAAGTATCAGAGGTGTTTTTGTTCTTGTGTTTGCTCCAATATTTTGTCTTTGTTTTAATTCTTCTAATTTTGCTTCTTGGGTGGTAACAACTTTGTTATGTAGGATAATTTTATAATATAATTGTTATTTTTTATTTCAATTTGATTTAGTATAGAATTTTCATT
The DNA here is from genome assembly GCA_007115665.2 of Sequoiadendron giganteum. Classification (NCBI taxonomy): domain Eukaryota; kingdom Viridiplantae; phylum Streptophyta; class Pinopsida; order Cupressales; family Cupressaceae; genus Sequoiadendron; species Sequoiadendron giganteum. The sequence goes on from CM021102.1 coordinate 61,455,516, forward strand.
TTATTTCCAAAAATTTATCAAAAACTAGGTTGTTGTGGAGGTCAAAAGACCAATGTACAAGGATTTGACTAAGGTAAATCCCTAAACAACCACAAAACATTTTTTCTTTCTTTCATGTGTTGTAGGTTTTGCATTGAGGAAGAAATGTTAAATTTACAATTTATTGTGGTGACATCATTTTCCCTTATTTCCATTTCATTTCATAAATTCCTTACATTAGAATAGTGTGCTTTACAATTAGCTTATCATCCAAAACATTGTTACTTTTTTCATACTTCCATATTTTTCTTTGTTGTGTGTGTAGGTGATAAATTTTTTAGTAGTCATATTTTCAAATTTTCATCTGTAGGGCATGACAACATGATGAACCATAATCCACACAAAATGCTTGCATCCATGGTAGAGAGCTTCAATTTTTGGGTCCAAGTTCCTCTTTTTATATATTTTCTATTATGTATTTAAATTATGATTTTCATTTCTCATTTTTTTGTAATTGATAATAGTTCCTTTCTTTAGGTTTTTTAATTTTCTTTTTATAATTATATATTTCTATTTATAGTTAAAACACTTTAAAAGGGTTAACTAGAAAAACCTTTGCAGTAGATTACAATTAAATAAAAAAACTTAGCTAGTTAACCTTAGTGTGGTGATTCAAAATCACTTTCAAAGAAAGCTTGTGTTTCTTTAGCAAAGTCAAATTTCCTTCACTACATTTTGGTGAACCCAATGATTTCCACAAAACCTTCAAAAAATTTAGAAATGTTTCAAATAAAACCTCAAGCCAACCTTCTATTAACTTCATTTTTCAAGGTTCTAGATTGTTCATTGTGAGATCATTCACGAGTTTCACAACTCAATCCTCACACTCTAATAACCAAGTTCAAATGAGCATTCAAAAATTAACTGGATGTCTTCCTAAGGTATAACTACTATTAGAACTATTCTAGATTTTCTGATCTATTTATGACCACTTTAATATAGGAATTATTTCTTCTACTATAATAAATGTACAACCTAGATCCCCACCTTCTAATGTCCAAGACTTGGATAGTATTTTTATCATGAGGCCATCTTGAAAATATCTGATAAAAATTAAACAATTTATTGATTGAAAATTAAAGTAATTTTTAATAGTTTATGGCAAAAGAGAGTTTTTCTAGTGAAGTAGTGCATGTGGTTTAGAGCCTCCATAGTATACTAGCCAAACATATTGAGAGGCTCGAGTTTCTTTGAGGATTGGAGCACAATGTTCAAAGCAATGTCCCTTCCTATACAATAATTCTTGGAGATCCTAATGATTCACATTCTAATGTCATTAGAACATAATTATCTATGTCTATGTCAATTCCAACCGTGCATATGGAATCTTTTACACAAATAACAACCATTGCATAGTCAAGGGCAATGCATGCCTTAATTGATGGGTTTGTCCCCCCTTCTACTACCACGAAATTTCAAATTTCATGAAGAAAACATCATCAAGTATATACCCATTAGCTCTCTCACATCATATACTTTCACTTCCAATGCTCTCCAACCCCCACTACACACTATCGATCCAATAATTAATCAACTAATGCAAAATATAGGCCAATTGTAGCACTAGCTTGTTATATTTCTACCACTTCTACTTAGTCACTACTACCCATGTATTATAGATGCAATCCATTGTCTCTGATTATTTTTACTACTTGTTTGCCCATTGGGTTTTGGAATTATGATAACATATAAAAGAGGTGTTAAAATTTTGGACATGTTTGTGGTGTGGTTTGGAGTCTAACCTACCTTAGAGGATTCCAAGGGGACAATGCCCCCTTTAGCCTAAGGGGTGAGAGGGTCATCAAGTTAGGACCTGTTGATGGTCAAAATAACACAACAACGTTAAAAAAAATATTTCGACTCTATTTCTCTTGAAAAAGATAACTTATCTAAAACCACCTATCTTCCAAGGTCTTTGTAGTTGGTTCTCAACTGTGTTGTTTTGTTCAGTAGTCCATACAACCATAATGTTCAAGGGGAATGTTGGTAAAAGGATACAAATTGCATAATATAACTTATTCTAACATTTGGGGGGTTGTAGATAAATAGAAAAAGATAAAACAAAGCCTTAGAATAGCAAATCATAAATGTAAATTCCTTTTAATTCAGACACACAAATTTTGTAATGCGTTTTCCTTTCAAATAACTAAAAGTAAAGAATGATACAATCCATAGAAAAATTTGTACCACTTCATGCATTCATAGTGCTAATTCAAGACATATTATCATTCATCATCATCAAATTTAAAATCAAACCAGAACATATTACCAACTCATTACCAAAATTCATAGATCAACAAATATGAAGAACTTGCATTCACAGATAATTCAATGAAATAGTCTTAAATTTAGAGTCTTCTATTGATTCTCATCAAATAAGAAACACTTATGCACAACATTCACTAGCATACGAATGACTATGGTTCATTAACATTATCATTAAAACTAATTATGGAAAATAACATAACTATATTGAAAACTTGTAAAGAAAATGTGTCCAAGTATCTTTGCATAAATTATAAAAGCTTCTGAAAAACTAACTATCTTAGATCTCCTCTAGGTGGCTAATCTTGCTTCAATGAGTCGACCTTTACAAAGTGGAGAGAAATTCTATATATAAAATTATTTAGCACTAATTCCTCTCATCAAAATCTAGATCCACAAATCATGGGGCGACTAGGGCAATGTAGGATGAGTATCCATTTTGATCTTCAGTTGTTGATTGAAGACTCTTTGTCAAAACCCGCGTTCAAAGGGAGAAAGGTGGAATCATTGAGATGTTTAGTTGATTTTATGTCACCTCCCTACAAAATAGGAAATAGACATGTCCAGCAAACCCTGCCTCCTTGATGTTGATCTGGCCAAGAAACAAGTGTACTGCTACCTTAATTTTGTGTTTCCTACTCCAACATGTACTCATTATAACTAGTGATCACTTGTTGAAGCATATATGTATCTAACCCATCTACCCAACTATCGCCAAATTTTATTCTCTTTAGTTCAGCAGAGGCAAACTCTTCCATATCTTCCAGTTTAATGAGCTCTCTTCTGGCAGCCTTTATCTCTTCCTTAACATCCATAAGCCTTTTTATCAAGAGGTCATTGCCATCATCCCCTTTTTGCATCATCTCTTCAAATCTATTACTCCATTTTTCCTCGAGTTTATCAAGGAGGAGGCCATCTTCCATAGGGATGTCTTCATTAACAAGTATGGCAATACTTGCTCCTAATTCCTCAACCTGCTCATTAAGATCATTTCCAGCCTATTGCACCTCATTTTTGTGCCCATAGATGAATGAATACCAGAACCTGATGATGCTAATAGTCTTTTCAACAAAATCTGCATTGTCTTCCTTGAGGATGGATTATTCTAAAACATTTTTTTGGGTAGCTTATTAATGTATTTCAACTTCCTTGTATGCTCTGAATATTCTTCCTCTTGCTTCCCAAGAGTTTCAGCATGTGTGACCATGTCATTGATCAACTCTAATGCTTCTTCATGAGCTTTGCAACTTTCCACAAGCAAATCCTCCACTTCTTGGTTCAGTCTATCAATCCATTTGTCCATCATTCCCACCTTATTCCTCATTTCAACCAAGTTATCAACATCTTTCTTGCTCGAAAAAATAGGTGTCTGAGGAGCAACAGATTGTGAAGAGATTGGGGAAGAAAAGTCTTTCAAAAACTTATGTAATTGATCCACTTGTGACTTAAGCTCATCTTTCTTTTGCTTATCCTTGACCATCCTCGATTTGGTGGATGATGCCACAATATCAATTAGGTCCATTTGTTGGTTTCTTGTGGGCCTTCCTAGATTTACAGTACCTAATTGGTAATCACTCAATTGCATGTCTTGTTTATCTTTTTCAACCATTGGAATGGCACACTCAACAAAAATCTCCCCGACATCCATTAATCTAGTGGAATGGAGAATTCTAGCCCTTTTCTTTGGCCTCTCCTTTTCAATTTCTTTCCTGACATCATCCCAATTAAGGGCCTGGGGTTGCACTATTTGTTTCCTCTCTAAATTAAGCTTTAGCTATGTCTGGGCAGAAGGGGGAGTTATCATTTGAGTGGAAGAAGATGTGGCAGGAGAGAGGGATTGCCAAAGTGTTTCCTTAGGTTGAGAGTCAACCTCTTGTTGTTTCTCATTTTTTTCCTTTTCCTTAGCCAATTCTTCAGCCTTAGCTTTTGCTTCTCTTTCTTGTTCAACTTTGGCCAGTTGTTCTTCTTCTAATCTCCTCTCCTCCAACAGTTGATCTCTTTGTTTTTCTAGCTCCTCCACCCTTTCCCATGCCTTGGCTGCTTCTTGATCAATCTTAGCCTGCTCCTCTTCTTCTATTCTTTTTAATTCTAATTCTTCTTCTTCTTTCTTCCTTTGAGCTTCCTCTACTGCTTTAAACTTGGCTTCAAGGGATTCTTTTTCTCTTCTTTGTTGAGCCTTCTCTTCTTCCAACTCATGGATCTTTTGTAGTAGAGTTAATTTATCTCTCTTTCTTAGCCTTTTGCTCTGTCTCCCTTTGTTGTAGCAGCAGATACTCCTTCTCCTTTTTTTTCCTTGCTAATTCTTCAGCCTTTGCTAAAGCTTCCAATTCTTGTTGTTTGACAAGTGCATCTGCTTTGGCTTTGGCTTCTGCTTCTTGTTGTTTTGCCAATACCTCAATTTGTGCTTTAGCATCCGCTTATTTCTTTGCATCCTTGAACAATTTCCACTGATCTTATGGAGTAAGGACATGTTCAGTCTCAACCTCTTCCATATCATCAATTGATTTAGCTATAAGAGGTTCATTATCCGACTGAGTGGCCTCTGAATCAGAATTGACATCATGAATTTCAACTTCTTTTCCCTTTCCTTTCAAAGTTTATGCTTGGTCATGAAGACTACCTGCAGGTATTTCTTTGCTAGGTGCTTGAATGAGGGAAGGTCGAGAAGAAGAGCCTTCTCCAACTATTGTGGTCTCCATGCCTTGTGATTCATGGACTTCTTGTATTTTTGGAACATCTCCTCCAGAGATGGGAGGAAGATACTCTAATTACTCTTTGGGAGTTGCTCTTCTCTTGGTCCTCTGATAACCTTTAGTTGCCCCTGCTTTCCTTTTCTTTGAAACTTGAGCCTGTGGCTCCTTTATTCTCATAACCACCCATTGGATACTCCTATCCATTATTGTCTTGGAAATATTCTTAACATCAATGGATTCATCTTCATCCCAATTGATGGGGGCCAGGTCTTTGGTACCAATCCTTTCTGCTTCATATTTTGGATCCAAAGTTACACCATCATCTAATAGTGTGTCAGGGATGTCTTCCTTCACCCCATACTCAATCATCTGTGAGATGGTTATCCTTTCATAGCTCCTTCTAACATCATAGTCATCCTGCAGGTCAATCCAAAAATCCTCCAACAAATTATAATGTTTGCCAAAAATAATAGAATTCAGGGCATTCATTTTGCTCTCTGGATCAAAATGCTTCTAGGATGTATACAATCCCAACTTCAAATAGCTTAGCTCTTCACATACTACCTTTGCAGCCACATTGTGAAGACAACAATATTCCCCCAACTTCATAAGGAACTTGTGGCACTCTGGCTTATGTTTATAGAAAATCTAGGATTGACTCCTAGGGCTTGATATATGAATTCCATGAGGACAATCCTGTCACTGCAACACCTTGGGAGTAAGTGAGGATGGCCATCAAATCCAACCAATCTGAAGTATGAGAACTTAGGATATTGGATATACCAATGTCCCCATTGAGTTATGAAGGCCATGGTATCTCTACTCAATTTGAATCCAACATCCCTAGTCAATCTGTTGATGATGACATAGAGGAATGCATCATTAACCCTTCTATGGTGTAGCTTTGATGTTTGTAGATTCAATTGGTCATAATGATTCCAAACTTTATGTTGTCCCAGAGCTTCTCCTAATACTCCTACTGCATTAAACCCAGGGAAGATACCCATCCTAGTAGCAACATATATGACATAAGAAGTCATGAAGAAGGTCTTTGTTTCCCTTACATTCAATATTTGATTGTATAAATTTTCAGATAGGATCATGCACCAATAAAATTGTTGCCTGCCATCAAAAATAGCTTCTATAAACATAAACATCCATTCTTTGAAGCATGAAGAGTCCTTCTTACCAAATACCCTAGAAAGCATTAAAATCAAATCATCCACTTCCTTCTTGAAGTCGCCTCTTTTAGGTTGTTCAGGCATCTTGGTTAAGGACTTATTTTCAGTCCTCAACCACTTCTTGTTCATGTGGGATCTATTGGCTTCTTTATCCTTATTGAATTTTTGCAATGCCTTCACTTCAGTCAACTGTCGAGGATTCCTTGGGGTAGGTGCATTGAACATGAACCTCATCATTTGTGGGGATAGATCAATTATGGCATTCCCTTGTTGGTCCATGCACTACCTTGACACTGAATTATAAGCCCTTGTTGTAGTCAAAATGAGCTCTAGGTATTAAACTGATAGAGGAGAAGGAGTGACATGTGCTAGCCCTGATTGGACTATCCTTTATGTACTTCCTGTCACTTCTTCTGCAAAGGTCTCTAGAGTCAACTCCTCACAATTGAAGGATCCCAAGTTGGTATCTATGATATCTGACCATCTTGAATCTAGCTTGCTAGTTGTGGGAGTGGCATTTTGATGTTTGTATCTCAAATTATAAGGTAGTTGTTCCACCTTTATCGTCTTTGGCTTCACTTTCCTTGAACTCTCTGCAGCTTGGCCTCCCACTTGTGAACCTCCTGCAGATACTCCCAACATTATTTATTTCTACAAGAAAACCCTGGATTAGATCAATAGAAATATGAATCAATATTAGAGGACTTACCCTTCATGTAGCTTTGTCCTTCCCTAGGTAGCCTTTTACACTTAGTAAAATTTGAAGGTTTTTCAGAGGCAAAACCAAGAAAGGAATCAATATTTGAAAGCCTCTAGTATTGGCGAGATCGGGGTTGGGATCATCATCAAAACCGGGATCGGGATCGGGGTCGGAATGAACACCGGAGTCGGGACCAGAATCAGAACAAAAACCAGACCCAAAACAATAGAAAGTTCCAAATCTTACCTCCATTCTGGTATCGGTTCCGCCAGTGTAAAGGATGTAAAACAAAGTTAAAAGCTCATCGGGAGTGGGCTCAGAATCAAATTTGAACTTTCAAAATGACATTTTATGGGTTGAATCCATTTCCTAGCTCCGCTTCCTCCCGTTATTATTAAGCATAGCACAATCTTGATCAAATACTCAAAATGAGGTCATATGATGAGCTGAGGAGGCCTAAAATAACAAGGTGAGTCAATCATTCATATGACCGAGGGAAGACCACCAACTAGGGCATGATTTTTAAATTGAAATAGCACGCAAAACCCTAGTGTTCATAACTGGTCGACTCAGGAATTTTAGGGCATCAAACCCGACATGGAAATCATTGAATTGACACACAAATGAAATGGAACAAGTCCTTCGACAATTTGAGACCTTTAAAAGCTCTCAAAAACTTGTTAAAGACAAAACCCAAAAAACTAGGGCATGACAATACGGATACCACCAAACACAAAAACAACCTCAACGAGCAAAACAAACAAGAAAAGAAACAAAGGAAAAAAAAAAAACCAAAAAGGGAAAATGAAGGCAACATCACAGAAACAAGAGAAGATTCACAAGAAATTTCTCACGAATGCATTAAGAACACAAGGCAACAAACAAAAACAAAAACAAAAATCAAAATGAAGCGGGAGAAAGCCCACCTACCTCAAACGCTACCCAACAAGATGAAACTTGATCCAATCCACACGTAGATGCTTTCTTTTCGACCAAAATCATGCTCGTCCTTCTCTATCTTGGCTCTGGTTCGCTATTACAGTTTAGGAAACATTAATAGTGAGCAAATTAACCTTAATTAAGGTTATGAATTTGATTTCGTGCATGTGGAGGGCCTACAATTAATGCCATTAATATGGTTGGTTGGGCGCGGAATCAAAGTGGGAACAAGCACACAACTATCACATAACAGAAATAATGCGGAGAAGAAGAAAACAAGAAAGCGGGAGCAGAGGCGAGATCGAAACAAGTCCGTGAACTTTTGCAAAGTTCACGATTTGGTTCCAGTTCTAGTTTTGAAATATACCAACCAATTTTTTTCATTTGGTTACATAGGTAAATTCACCCATTAGCATTAGTGCAAACATAATGAGCTGAAAGTAACCCTCTCCTCTGATCAACCCAGATCCCAATGTGGGCAAGGTTGAGAGCATACACGAAAGGGGATCATTAGCATAACAAGATCTTGCTGAAAGTAATAGAAAGGAAGTGCAATCACTCAACCACTTATTCAGTGGGAGGACTGGAATGAAAGTACAGTACTAAAAATAAAATGCAACTCAACCACTTATTCAACAAGAGCATGTTGACGGCTCAACCGATCAACAAATGATGAGAATGCATTACAATTAAGCAAATAGGTGGCAAGCCGACCTCTTCCACTTGTTCAATGGGAATGCAGTGATTAAACTTAAGTTATAGACTAAAAGGATACTAGTCTCTTCCACAATCGTGGGAAATGGCATACATCCAAGAATGCTGGCAGTACTACTACTCAGCTTACAATATGATAAAACTTCATGTCATCCAGAGCAAGTGTAGAATGTTGTAATAAAATAGGAAGACTTCCCTATTCCTATCTTGACCTCACAAAACCCATTTTTGTTAATCTGATTATGACAGACCTGCACTGAAATTGCAAAATCAACAACATGGAAAATCATTAATTTATTGATAACTCCCTCAAATCTCACTCAAATCCCATGAAACCAAATGCAAACATTGCTAATGCTAATGGCACCCAAGGAGAAACCAAGAAACCAACCCAAAGTCATCATATTTATTTAGCACGGAATTCAAAGCATTTCTAGAAATGTACGACCCTCAAGGAGGGGCGATTTTGCCTTATAAAAATAAACACTCAACAGTAAAATTTAAAACTTGGAGGAAAGGGTCGCTCCAACCTACCAATGACATTTATCAACTACCCATAACCAAATAAAATCTCTCAAAAACATCTAAGCACAAACTTAGTTCAGCTACAGTCAAACCAACAACTATAAAATGGACTGAAAATACAAAACTCAACTGCAGATTACAAAATAACTTTAAAGAACCTATTCTTAACTAGTTGTTATCTTTCAAGCAAGAAGCTAAGCCAACTAGGAGGTATGCATTCCTCGAAGCAAGTCTGACACCATTCCGACAGCATAACAATACTGAAAATCTGAGATAATGAACCCAAGAGGCAACCTCTCCATATATAGTTTTTGAGAGGACTTTCTAGAAGCCTCTAGAGAAGTGCGCTCAATCCAAGAGTCAACAAAAATTCAAATTCTATGTTGACTTAGAATCCTCCTCAAAAGTGACGTCCTTTTTCTATGAAAGAATTACTTAATAAAAAGAAATAATCCTTTTTCCCAAGTGGCGTCCACTTAAGTAAATCACAAATTATACTTTGGGAAATATTAGTCTTACCTCCTGATGAGGCGTCCACCCATGAAGACCACTTTTTAAACACAACATCAAGTTATGTCACTAGCCCAAGGTCATAATATTAAAATATAACATTATTTGCTTAAAAATGACTTGTCTCACCAGATGAAGCAACCAATGGCTAAATCAACACTACCAATTGACTATCCACAGAGGAAAGCCAAAAGTATTGATACCAACAGGGCCACTACCAGAAATAGAATTTACTAAAAATATTAAATTCCAAAAGTTGCTCAGAATAGCATGCCAAACATATTGTTGCGAAGCTCTCAAAAAACCTAGAAAGAATCCCCAATCAGAACCTCAGAAATCCAAAGGAAAACTTCTGAAAAAGCTAAACAACCACTACCAGATAAGGAAACCCTAATTTTCACATCCAAGTAGCCTACGGGTCTCAGAAAATAGGCTAACGGTCACCTCCACAATCACTGTTGAGAGGGGGACATTACAGTTCTGCCAAAGACAAAGAAAACAAAATGAAGAAAAGAAAATACAACCGGCCGGGATCAAAAGGGTCGAACCCAAAATGAAACGAACAAAACACAAAGGCGGGGGTGGAGGTGGAATGAGAACCAAACTAGGAACTTTGCAAAGTTCTGAGTTCAAGATCCGTTCTGGATCCAATCCCGCGAAAGGAAACAACACCGACCAAAAACAAAACACAAGGAAACAAAAGGGAGCTGGATCGAGACCAAATCAAGACATGGAACCTAAGCAAGTTCTGAATTAAGGTCTGGTTCCAATTTCACTTCTGCTAGAGCAAAAGAAAAAAAACAAAGACTTAGGAGAAAAGAACAACTCCTAAGTCCTGAACAAAAACCACCAAGGACAAGAAAACAAGGGGGGCCATTTTGACCAAAGTTAAGATGGGGTGGTTATGCAAGGCATAACATGACCCTCACAAAATTGGGGTTCAGTGTTAATAGCTTCCAAAGCAAAATTTTATACTTAAAAACATACTTTTTGTAAAGAGTGAATTTAAGTAGTTCATAAAAAAAATCTTGGATCTAAAGGTGACATTCATGTGAAAAATATTACATATTTTTATATGATGTCCACATGAATATTGTATTTCTTTTTTCTCTCTCTAAGAAATAAGATTATTCACACTTTGCCTTGTGGATGTTTCCCTAACATATTTTTAGGGTTTTACCACTCAAATCCTTGTGTTGTTGATGTGCTTGATTACTCTATTATTTTGTTTTATCTCTATTTGATATGCATCTAATTTGTGTTTTAAATTTTATATGATTCTAAGTGCTCATGATTTTTCAACACGGGTTTGAGGTGTCTAGGTTTAAAAAATATAATGGAAAGGGTGGTTTGCAAACACACATGTGTCTACTTGTGCTTCACTATGCAATGACTTTATTTTCTACGATATATTGTTAACAAAAATATCTCATGGCCCATAAAATATATTACGTTGGATTGGTTTTTCTCACTCCAAGACCACTCAATTAATTCATTTGATTAGTTAATGAACCAATTTCTCCAACATGTCCAAGAGAATATTGATGTGATATTCTTCTTTCACCCATTTGTGTACTAATCTTCAAGACTACCAACATTTGGTAAGCCAATTTGAGGCTCTAATTGCCTCATAAACTCTTGTTAGTGCTTCTAGAGCCTCTTCTGGGTGTGCAAGAAGTTGAGTCCACTTTTTGGCCATTTAGTGGAAGTGTTTTCCCTGATTTTCAGAATTCAACACATTTGACCTTAAAATTTGAAGCACTTAGAGATGGAATCTTGGAAAAATTCATTGATCATAAAATGTAGTACTCGAAGTCTAGTTTCCAAATATGTAATTTATTTCAATACCTAGATGATACAAATTGATTTTCAATAGGCGTTTCTAAAAACCACTATTTAAAAGTCACTTTTTTTTACCATACCATGCACATGTACATCATCCATATTTTGACCTAAATAATCATATTTTTCTAAATCCTTTTGGGAAAATATTTTTAACTCACTGAAGCATGCTTTTCATATTTTTTGTAATTTTTTATTGAATATTTTTTTGTTAATTTTTTATCAGTCATATTTGGTGTTTTGAAAAATTGTCATGTACGTCACACATAAGATGACCTAAACTTATCATTTTTTTATTTTTTTTAATTGAAAAGAATTGTTTGAAGTACACTTTCGTACAATTTGTTTTTCAAAATATTATGATAATAAAAAGTTATTAAAATACTAAAAAACCCTAATAATTCAAGTTTATGAACCTATTTCATCCAAAATTAATTGAAAATAAAATAAAAATCCAATTGTAAAAAAAATTACATATTTGGAATCTACACTATCTCATCTATAATGGGTTTTAATTTCGTCAAAATTTTTTGCAAAAAAAGTCTTCAGACATATGCCCAAAGTCACTATTTTCTTGTGACATCACTAGGACCTTCAACTTGCAAGGCAAACTAGGTCTAGGGCCTAGGTTCAGGTCGCCAAGCCTTTTCTCAAACAGAAAAACAAAGCAAAAACCCAACCAAAAATTACAAATTTTAAAAATGGGATACTATTTCATAAAAGTATAATTTTTTTATACTTAAATGAAACGGGATCTTGATTCTTAAAAGTATATATTTTTTTTAATTTACGAAACGGGCCATTAAAAAGTGGAATCCCTTTTTTTAACGACCCATTTTAAAACGGTATCCTATTTTAAAATGGGATCCCATTTTTTAACGGCCCATTTTAAAATAGGATCCCATTTTTTAACGATCCGTTTTAAAACAAGATCTCGTATTTTAACTTTTAATGGCCCATTTTAAAATGGGGTCCCATTTTTTAACGACCCATTTCAAACAGGATCCTGTTTTTTAATGACTCATTTTTTAAAAATGGGATCCCATTTTCTTGAAGCTGATTTCAAGTTTTTGTCTAAGGCAGAAACTTCCACGTTTCATGGACTCATCTTCTTGCATTTACCCTTCTTCATCTATAAACTATAAAAGAATATTTTTTAAAATAATAATACAAATTTTATGAATCCAAAATCTAGTGATCAACTATCATTTCAGGTGTTTTTAGGCCAAAATAACCTCACCATTAAGTCCAAAAGTCCCAAAAACCCCTATTTTGATATAATAAACTTTATTTTTTGACACAAGCACTTCAACAACAAAAAATATCAATCGTAGGATAGTTGTACCATGTCATATGGATTTGTTTCAAAAATAAAATAAAAAATAGTGCTAAAGGCACTACGAATTTCATGTCAACAATTAAATACACCACCAGCCCACATGATCATTTATTGATATATGTAGGTAGTTTTTCAATAGTCATCAACAGTTATAAACAATCTTGTTGCCCTTGCAACCATCGATGTACCACCATGTTAGGAGCATTTCCCAATACTCTTTGACCAACCACCATAACTCTAACATTGTCTATAGACTACCACACCACCGGACATGAACTACTAACATTGCCCATGATCCACCCATTAGCCATAGGGCCCTTTTTTAGTACTAAAAGAGTATTTTTTCAACAAGCCATAACTTTCATCCTGAGTGTCAAAACTTATCAAATGAATAGTCAATAAAGAGATGGTGATTAACACTTCCCATCCACTCTAGTTTCAATAAAAAAAATTGCTACTTGTTTTCCAAAATTTTACATTGAAGTTGATTAATGCTCCTTTCTTTGACGAGCCATACCTTTATGATATTGCTATAAGGATTTAATCATGTAGTTTTTTTAGTCAAACTCATTGATCCATGTGTTCATGAGTAGTGGTTCACAAAAGCCCATATTTCATGAGAATGAATGGTCCACTTAACACTCATTAAATCTAGGTGATGCTCACAAAGGTGAAGCATTGGGCCTTCCTAGGAGGTCACCCATCCCAATACTACTCCAACTCAAGTGTGCTTAACCGTGGATTTTTCCCCAAGTTCAATCCATATAGTACACCCTATAGCTAATTTTTTTGCAAATAAACAGGCATTGGAAAGATGTTGGAGAGGCAAAATATAGAGATATAGTTTTTGTATATTGTAAAGCAATTTTATTTTTATAATTAAAAGTTGTAATTTGGCCACTTTTGGGAAAATAAAATTTGTAATTTGAGAAAATATTGCAAATACACTTAAATTAGAAATTGACAATTTGTAATCTTTTGGGGTGTGAATTATGAATATAGTGAAAAGTGGGGAGGTGTCTTTTGTGTGTTCATTTAAGCATTCTACAAATTATTTTCTACACAACAACAAATAACTACTACAATATTATTTTTTGTTTAAAATAAATCAACTTATGTAATTCTTGTATTAATACCCTACTTTGATTGGAATTCCAAGATGACTATCTATCTAATGAAGCAAGATTTACATAGGTTAGCAATGGGTCTTGAAATGAACCAAATTTAATTACAAAGAATCCTAAATGTTGTAGTAAACTAGATGAAGCTTTTGGTACATTATGCATATATGTAGATCTCTAGATTTTCTTTTTTCACATAAAGTTGACCTCTACACCAAATATGATATGGACTACTTTGGAAAAAAAAATTAGCACACATGGTGAATTAAGAGATTCTCAACTAGAGAATGAGATAATAGGATAAAGTTATGGTAAATTTGTGTTATAAATCTAAAATAGATTGATAACCCAAGGAACTTTATAAGAGACATTCTAAGCTACAAAAACTACAAAAATATAAACAATGCAAACTAATGAATCTGAGAGATATGCAATTTCAAAATGATAGAAATGTATTAAAAGATTCCAAGATAAAAAAAAATCTAGGTAGTGAATTTTTATATAACTAAGGAGAGGATGGAAGTGGAAAAACAACCAATAGGAATTGACCACCAATAACCACCAAAAATGATAAAATAGTAAATGCTCCACCCTTTAAGGAGGAAGAAACCTGATAACCTTATCTCCTTATCTCCTAGTTATTAAATAATAAACTCACTTTATTATCCTAAGCAAACTTAATAAAAAGTGCAGGAAAAACCTACGACTAAGGGAAAATAAATTAACCCACTAGGAAAATAAAAACCTACACCAACGCTTTGATGCTATTCAAGACTTGTTTACAAAGCTAAAATTCATAAGATTGCAACTAGAATAGTGTAGGATAGAAAATATTGATCAACAAATAACTCTAAGTATTCTCTCAAAACTTGGTCCAAACTACTTAGTGTTTATTTCAATAATTTATGCCACAAGAAGTGCCTTATGTGCCTACACAATACCTTCTCTTAATGATTTTTCTAATTAATTCACAAGGGAAAAAGATAACTAGGTTCAAATAGGCACAAAAAAACCTTCTAATTCACATTTATTGGTAGCAAATCAAGGAACTAAAGATTAGAAAGGAGTAGATAAATAAGATAAGAAACAAAAGAACCGAGGAGAGAAGAAGGAAAAAATATAAACACCTAACTAATGTTACCTTCACCATCATCTTGATGTTTTTTTCTAACCAATCAAGTACGCCTTATCACTTAATCATCTATTCATCACCTAGGACCTTATCGCTCATTCATCACTTAGGACACAAAAATTATCACCTTATCACTTGGGATGCCTAATTCCTAACCATTTAATTAAATGAATCCTATTTATTTAATCAAATTACATTACCATTATTCATTAATTTAATAAATTATTATTCATAATTATCCATTTATTTATTCATATATATCTAATTATTCAATTATTTATCCACATAGTATCTATTAATATATTAATTTAATATTTATTTCTACCTCATGTGCATCAATAATTTAATTAGTTAATTATTAAATTAGTGAATTCCACTTCACCTAGTTTCTCCCAATCCCACTCTTCAATCAAATCCACTTCACTCATTCATGTAATCAATAAAGTATTCTATGCAAGTAGTCAACTCCCTTTGATTCTCTCAAGCACTCAATTAACTCCTCCATGTAGATAATTAACTCATTATTTAAATATGTTATCTTCCCAATCAATTTGAGTTGAGGAATAATAACTATTTTAATTGGAGGTAAAAATAATTGTCAACTCTCCCATGCTTTCCATATCTCCTCATCAATTCCCCTAATCATGTGTTGCAAGATGGTGTGTACCTTGGTCTCCTTGGTGTAGCATGGTGCTTGGGTTCATGACATGGCTTAACCACCTCCTATGGATCTTGTATAAATCTGGCGGTTGAATCAGGCATTAACAAGTCGATCTTTTGTTGTAACAACAACCACCAATGTAACAATTGGTATCAAAGTTGAGGTCACAAGTTTGAAACCCTCACTTGTGTTGGGGGGATTGTTACAAGATGGTGTGTCCCTTGGTCTCCTTGGTGTAATGTGGTGCTTAGGTTTGTGACATGGCTTAACCGCCTCTTGTGGATCTTGTATAAATCTGGCAGTTGTATCGAGCATTAACAGGTTGATCTTTTGGTGCAACAACAACCACCAATGTAACATCATGATTCAGATTTGAGATGCTAGATTGAATCCTAGCCATTCATTTGATTTTCAACTCTATAAATCAAATCCATTTCTCATTATTTTATAAACATTCTATTTTACAACAAAAAATTTCTAGTTTGATATATAAAGAATGTTAAGGTTATGATAGTGAATTGAGCACCCATATTCTAAAACAAGGAAAGCTTCACAATATGCTCAATATGAGGTTTGCATGTATAGGATTTGAGTGTTGAATTGATTTTATTTATTCTTTTTGCATGTATTCAAAATGAACACTTCAAATTCAATTAATGAAATTTCTTCTTCAAAATATGTAAAGTCTAGATAGGAAAAAAATAGGTGTGCATTTTGTAATAAATCTAGACATGATAAGCATGTGTGCATGAAGGAACAACTAGATCACCTAACTCATCTCCTTGAGAATAACACTATTAAAATACTAGATTTAGCTAAGCAAGATTCAACATAATAACCTTCAAAGGCCTCTAATTATAGCAAGGGGAAAGGAAAGGACGAGGCCTTAATTATAGTCATTTCACAACCAAATTATTAGATAATTGACTTAGATTCTTCTCACCACATGGATTCTTCACAATATGGTTTCACCTCCTTAGAGCCATGTTTCATGTCATCCATATTAATAGGTGATGAAACTATAGCATCATAAATTGTCACCCTTGAAAATTTCACACTATGTATTGCTCCCTCCTATGTGCATGGACTTAATTATGTTCCTAATTTCCAAAATTATGCATTATGTGGCCCATTTAACATTTATCAAGGAATCAAATTCATAAAATCAAAGTAGACATTTAATATTTTTCTCCCGACACTTTACACCCTGCAAAATAGGATTGGGATAAGGGCGCCCTAGGTGACTTTGTCCCCCTATTTTGGCTCCAATTTTTAATATGTCAAAGTTGGAACTTTATTATTTGAATTTCAAATTTCCAATGTTGGCTATTGGAATTTGATTTGTGGAAAATTAGATTATTGCATATAAATACCTAGTCATTTTACCATTTGAAAACTAAGAAGGATAATTGGCAAGAAAAGTATTATCAAGCAATTTATTATCAAGTCAAGGGTATTCAAGATCAATATCATTGCAACACTTCATTGTCAAAGCATCGTGTTAAGTTTTATGTGAGTTTTTTCATGTTTATGCATACATTTTATTTGTGAGGACTAACCCGTGTAGGTCTTCAAAGAAATCCAAACCAATTTTCAATCAAGCCTTGAGGAGATGTGCATGACTTCAGTCCTTCAAGGAAATCAGATTTGAGTGGTGAGTTGTAGTCCATTTTTTATTCATAATTCATTTGTCATTTACCCTCTATCCCTCAAAAGGATAAGCTCTCTTTCATCAACTTTTCCATTGTGGAGGTGGAAACACCAACACGGGGTTTGACTGAGGCAAGCCCCTATATGGCACAACCCTTCCTCTCTCTTTGAATGTGAAAGTTATATATCTAAAGAAGATTGAAGAGTTCTTTTATCATTGTTGCATTCAAACCCTACAACTTGGTGAGATACGAAAACTCAATTATCTCAGCACCCAATGAAGATCTGATAGTGGGATCCAAAAGGAAGTTGCCTCTTATCAGACACCTGAGGATTGTGAAGATATATTTCAAATTCAATTACCAAGACATAGGCACCCTAAGCGAATTATTCCTATAAATTGAGCTCCAAATTTATATGATATGTACACAAAAATCTACCCTTTCTAGATCTATTGTTGAAATTTGGTTTTTACAGTTTCCCTATTATAGAAAAGTTGCATTTTCATATTAGGTCACATAATTTCATTAAGTCAATAAAAGAAAATCAATCTCAATCAATTTTCCAAGGTATTAAAGGATCAAATCCAGAGTTGATTGGACTCACCTTTGAGGTTGAAGGTCAATCTAATTCCCTTGTTGATTTGCATCCTAATGTTATTTTGAAAAAGGATTGATGTTAGTGATCTATGCATTAGACCTAGGATTCCTTTTTCAACAAAACATAAACTTCTATTGAAGTACATGAGAGATGGTTGATTGACATAGACAAATGAATTATTTATGTTCCATCTTTCTCAACTAATCTCATATCTTTGCATTATTTTTTACTCACACTAGCACAAGAAAAAGAGTTTAATTCACACATAATTCAATGATAATTAGCGAAATGTATAATGGGTCCACAATTTCCACAAGGAAAGTGGATGATAATTTAGGAATATACCACTTTTCTCATTTTTTCTTGACTCTCCTACAAATTTACTCAGGTAAGTGCAAGAAGTTGGGTCCACAGAGAGGGGAAGTTTTGACCAAAAAAAAAAAAATGGTACTCATTTTGAAAAAATGAGTACCCATCTAGGAACAGGAACCCGAGCCTTACATCGAGAACCCACTTTAAAATAGGTACTCGTTCTATTTTTAGAACTAAAAAAATTGAAATCCCAACCCACTTTTTGATTTGGTTTTAGGCTCGGGAAAGGCTTGGTAACCCAACCCTTAGCCTTGGACCTGCAACTAAAAGACTAAGGCAATGTCAAGAGAAATAACTGACTTTGGCAATAGAGTTGATGCATTTTTTAAAAAAATGGTTTATGAAATTAAAACCCATTATAGATCATGATTTCTAGTTTCCAAATATGTATTTTTTTATTATTGGATTGTGTTTTCTATTTTTTAATTAATTTCTAAGGAAATTGGTTCATAAACTTGAAATGTTCGGATTTTTTTTTTAATAACTTATAATTTTTTTATTTTTTTGTAAAATAAATATATGACATCAATCTACAAAAAATTCTCTACAAAATAAAAATAAAAATTTGTTTAGGTCAAATTATGGTGTTCGTACACAAGGGTTTTCAAAAATAGCAATTAGGGCCAATAAAAATTAATAAAAAAATATATTTAGAAAAAATTATAAAAAATATCCTCATTAATATTTAGTTACACATCTTTCCCCAAAAGGAATTAGAAAAATACTTTTCTTTAGGTCAAATTATGGTGTCATTACACGTGCATGGTATGGTCCTAAAAAGTGACTTTTAAAAAGTGGTTTTTATACATACCTATTAAAAAATAATTTGTATCATTCGTGTATTAGAATAAATTAAATATTTGGAAACTAGACTCAAAATACTTAAATTTCATATTACGGAACTTTTTAAAGATTCAATGTGTAAGTGCTTCAAATTTTCAATCCAACTGTGACAAATTCTAAAAATCAAGAAAAACACTTCCACTTTTTGAACATTCTGCGGACCCAACTTCTTGCACATCCCACTCATTCATTCATAGGAGGTGAGTTTTTAGTGGCATCAACAATTTGGCCACTTGAACTGCAACTACCTACAACAAATCACATTATTTCCTTTTATTTTATTTTTAATGGAGTTTACCATGGATTTATTCTTAGTAATCATCCTAAAGAAAAATTTGATGAGGAAAAAGAATTTGGAGGGAAACACATCTTTTGGAGTTAGTACATAGTGACTTGGTAGGACCATTTCCTAATCCATCTTTTAGCAAGGCTAGATATATCTTAACTTTCATTGATGATCTTCCTAGATAAACTTAAGTATACTCTCTCAAACAAAATTATCAAGTGTTTGATTTTTTCAAGACTTAAAGGTATTTGTAAAGAAATAATCAAAGAAGGCCAACAAAGATTCTACACAAAAATAATCGCGGGGGAGGGGGGGGGGGTATTTTACCACAAGTTTGAATAGTTTTATGCTTTTGAGGTTATTGAATTACATCACATCATTCCATACACTCCTAAAAAATGGTGTGGAAAAATAAGATAACGAGTTCTTAAAAGAGAGCCAATTGTATGATACAATCCAAATTATTAGTAGACCAATACTTGACAGAGGTAATTGGATGTGTGTTATATTTAGAATCAAGTACCTTATTAAGCTATGAAGGGGTGACTACTTTTCAAGCTTTGACTAGTATAAAATCCATAGTAAAACACTTTAGAGTGTTTGGTTATTTAGCATGGATCCATATTCTAGCATAGAAATGCAAGGCCATGGATTTGGAGAGCAAGCCTTGCATATTTGTTGCGTACCCAGATGGTGTAAAAAGCTACAAAATTTTCCATCTTGCTACTCATAATTTTTCATAGAGAGAAGTGTTCATTTCTGAAGAAAATTCTTCGAGTTCTTTTTCTAACACTTGTTTATCCTTCATCACTTTGGAGACACTATGACATGACAATAGTTCTTTAAAGGATTTTAATATTCATGATCTTGATGACAAGTCTTCATCCTAAACTTAATATGATAAAAATAATGATGATGATTTACTTCCCTCCACACCAAATCATCATTTAGAAGGTACTCTAGATTCTCTACATTCTACAATCACTCAACCTCTTTGGGCTAGACAAAAAAATCCATTTAGTATGTGATTGCTCGTTGGGGATATTTCACATACTAGAAGAACAAGGTCAAAATTTTAGTAGGCTCCACATATCTTCATTTCCTTAGATTTTGATCCATAGACATTTAGGGAAGCGTATGGTATCCTTAAGTGGAATGTTTTTATGCAAGAAGAGTTTAATTCCTTGGAAAGGAACCATGCTTTTGATTTAGTTCCCCTTCCCATGGTAAGAAAACTTGTTTTATGCAAGTGGATTTATTGAGAAATATTTGTAGCAAATGGGTTAGTTGACAAGCATAAGGCTCACTTGATTGCTAAACTCTTAGGCTCCTGGGATTAAATACTCTAAAACTTTGGTTTATGTTGCCAAAATTAATTCTATCCAACTTGTGCTTGTTATAGTTGTAGTCCATTATTGGTAAGTTCATCATATAGATGTGAAGAGTGAATTCCTTCATAGTAACCTTCAAGAGTAAATTTACATGGAGCAACCACACAAGGGTTTATTCAAGATTCCTCACTTGTGTGTTGCCTTTGAAAGTCTCTCTATGGTTTGAAATAGGCTCCTTGAGCCTAATATGCTAATATGGACTCTTTCTATCAATTGGATTCACTAGATTCCTTTTTTGATCCAAATGTTTATATTGCATAGTAGGATGAGACCCACATTTTTTGTTCTATATGTTAATGACTTAATGATCACATGCAATCACTCATCCACCATCCAATCAGTCAAAACTACTCTTAATGATCTTTCTTTGATGTCATAATTGGTTCTTTTTATTGGGTATAAATATTAATTAGTCATCTTTAAGTATATTCATAACACAACCCAATTATGCACTTGATATGCTCTTTATATTTCACATGATTGACTGCAAGCCTAGTCCAAATCAATTTCTATTAGGGGTCAAATTTGAGGCTTAATTTTCTTCACCATTAGTGGATGCTACTTTATATCACTAATTAGTTGGGAGTCTCTTATATTTGACTCATAGGAGAATTGGTATTTCATATGTAATAAGCATAGTCTCTCAATTCATGCAAGAGCCACATGAGTTGTATTGGAAGGTAGTTATGTGAATTCTTCACTATATACAAAGCACTCATAATTATGGTATTCATTATGCAATGGGTTTTCTATTGGCTTGGTGGGATACCCAAATTCAAATTGGGTAAGTGATTCTTAGGATCATAAGTCTACTTCAATATATTTCTTTTCACTTAGTTCTAGTCTAGTTTATTTATCAAGAAATAAATAGTTTATAATTTATCTTTCATCTATAGAGGTTGAGTGTTAAGGAACATTTAATGCTTCTATTGAGGCCACTTGTATTTAGAATATTTTTATTGAGTTTTAAATTTCATTCCAAAATCCTACAGTCATCTTTTGTGATAACCAAAGTGTGCAATGTAAATCTCAAGAGATCTAATCCATCACCAACAAACCAAACACGTTATGATACATATGCACTATATCTGGGGGATTATTCATGATTACATCATTAATCTTCGGTGTTGTTTTACATTAGAGAATATCACAAACATCTTCACCAAACCCTTGACTAAGATCAAGTTCCTTCATTTGTCAGCTTTTCTTGGGATGTAACAGATGTCCTCTTCTAGGGGGATTTTTAGTCCTTTCTTTTATCTCTTTTATAAGGGGATTTTTTCCATGGTTTTTCTCCTTTTTCTCATATATGAGAGTTAGTTTATACATGGGTTCCCAACATGGCTTTATAACCAAGACCCGTTCTTGCATCTTTTACTTTATATATTCCCCCAAGTTTCACTTAAGTGGGGGGGGAAGGGGTGGGGGAGGGGGGTTGGTGTTAGTGTAATACTATTAATTTAGGATATGTTTTAATCCTAATTATATTATTACATATTTATTTAAACTTTGCTTAGATATTTTTTACTTAAGTTAGGAAGGATAATGTTTCACATTCATGGGATTCAACTTTTTTCCTTTTTCTCACATATTTAGAAACTTGTATAAGAAATCCCTTCCTTTTATATTTCTGCCTTATCCTTATCCTCATTAGATTTGAAAACCCCAAGGCTATATTATGTAACTCTAGTTTCATATTTTAAAAATAATGAAGTAAGATTTTTGTGTGAAATATCAAATCAAGAAACTTAGATAATTTATGTTGATTTAAGTTTCAATAAAGTTAGTTTAAATTTACTTCTATGCACTAGATTTTGGTAGTATAATTTATTTTAAATTCTAACAAAGGTTCAAAATAGAGGATTAAGGTTTCCATCATAGTCTAGGATCTATATTTGGGTTAATATTATGTTTCAATTATAGGGTATAAGATTAAGTCTCAAGTTCTATATAATAGTGAAGGATAATGTGACAAGGTATGGAGTTACAAATATATGTATAGGGTTCTTAGGTTTTGTGAATGATAATCTACACCTAGCTAAACATAGACAAAACAAACAAGGTTAGTCACATTAGCAAGCATAAACTATCATTCCCTATGAGATTCTTGATCATACTAAGATATGAAAACATGAAACAAAGCATGAAAGACAAGCAAATGAAAGCATGCAAACCTATCTAAGTAGCTCAAACCTCCATCTCATAAGGGGAATGGTGTCACTTTGATGTGGAAAGTGGCCCTTTCCCATTCCCAAGTTGATAATCTCCAAGATCTTTGATGAACAATGATGATTTTGATGCAAAATGATAGTAGATTCAAGTTAAAATGATATGAAAAGCATGTAGTTGATGGATGCAAATGAGTAGAGTAACAATGCCTGAAGTTGTGGATCCATATTCAATAAAGGAAGCCTCTATTTATAGGAAAGAAGGGTTGAAGAATGGGAAAATTTGGGCAATGTGGGACTAAGATGAGAATCAATAGCCAAGTGACAAGTGTCACAAGGCTAATGAAATCCATGGGGATATGTGCTTCACACAAGTGTGTGCACATCTTGGGAAGAGGGATGTGTAAGAGGAGTTAAAGCTTAGGTGGCATATGTAAGAGGGACAAAATGGCTATTTAAGGAATGTGGTTGAGAGTGGTGGCTCTTGTAAGAGCATTAAAGGCATTTGTAAGAGGTATCAAAAGCATGTGTAAGAATCTTTTAATATTTGGAGGAAAAGTCAAATAAATGGGTTGCTGAGAGAATATTTCCAAGGAATATACCTTTATGAAGGAAAATAGGCTAATTAGTAATTAAAAGAAATGAATTTCATGTGCAACTTGGTTAATAAACCATGGGTTTATTTGACCAAGGTGAAGTTAAAAGCTAGAGGATTGGATAATGAAGATTAGGAGGTCATTAAGTTTAATTAATTCAGAATTAATTAATCTTAGGCAAGTTGAGGGATTTATGACATTTGTTTAAATAATTAGATTTGTTTAATCGAATAAAAGGACATAGGAGTTTTAATTAAATAATTTGATTTATTTAATTAAATGGAATGGACATTAGTGAGAATAAGGTGAATTAATCTAATAAATTTAATTATTTGATTAATGGAAGAAAGTGATGAATTTAATTAAACAATGTAGATCATTTAATTAAATAATTAGAACAGTGCTGATTTAGGAGGAAATGATGCTAGTAATCAGATTCAGATGTGTAATACTGATCAGGACTATTTAAGTGTCTACATTTTTCTCCTCTTTGAAGTGAGGTACCTATTACATTGGTTCAAAGACTAATGCTTTTCAAAATCAACGCTACTATCAAGGTCAAAATTCAAAAATTTCTTGATTTGTTGGATGCTCCACTATTGCCCCAGTAGAAGGAATTACATTGGTACACTGCCCCCTTGAGAGATCGAGAATAAATTCCAATTCTTTGATCGAGATCACGATAAAACAATGGGAGGAGTGGTTCTACTGATTAGAGGACAAAAGACAGATCTTTAAAAAGATCATATATTTGATGTAGATAATTTGATGATGTATAGACAGTCATCGACCATGGTAGCCTCATGGATATTTTGATATATTGCACAAATTTGATACTTGGATGGAAATTTTAGTAAAGATATAAGAATAAGAAGAATAAGAAGGATCAACCCTTGAGTTTGAGACAATGCAAAAGTCCAATAAGTCCATGAGTCGTTGAGACTTTCTTAGCTATGATGATGAGTGATGACGATTTGCTTATCGATGGATTGGGACACGAATGGCACACTGTTCCTTATGTTTGATAAAACACATAGACACGATGCATCAAGGTATGGACAACTACGATATCATTGTATCTAGTGTGATGGAATTTGACTCGGTAAACAAATAGGAGTATCCTTGTTCACACCTGACATATAGAAACCTTGATAGGATGTACTTCAAAAATTTCAAACACCTCAGATCAAAACACGAAAAGGCATAACCTAACAATGTAATAGTCAACAATTTTCCCAAAACACCTTCATACACACCTAACAAAGCAAGTATTCGCCAAGGTTATATTACAAGAACGCCCAACAAGCACAGGAAATGAAAGATAATGATCAATGCCCTATTCCTTTCTCTCTAAATCATTTTGATAGACATCATCAAGAGGTCATTGGAATGAGCATAATAAGATAAATCATAAGAAAATATCCAGTTAACAAATAGGTCAATGTCCTTCATATCTCTAGCCAAAGGGATGTGTTTTGTTTAGGATACTTGTATCCAAAGTGATTGCCAAAGATAATGCCCATTGTAGGAAGGATGCATCCTAGGATATGTTAGTGGATGGTGGAAAGTTGATAGGTTGTTTGAAAGGTCATTGATATAAGGCTCGATTGACATGTTTGAGGATGATCAAAAGTTTTATTTTTGTTGATTGTTGTACTTGTTTTTTGTTTGTGTTGCCAAAGGATGAAGATGAGGATTGATTTGTTATGGATGATTGATTATCATGGTGAATTGACATGAGAGATGGATTTTTTTCAAATATTTGGATGTTTTTGTAATGTTTTGAGTCTATTTTTGGATTTTGGGTTGTTTAAATATTTTGATTTTTCAAATTTTCAAATGTTTTTGGGTTTTTTGAGATTTATGAATGATTTTGTGTTTTTGTGTCTCGAGGGCTCATCAATGATGGCCTTGCCTACATTTAAGCTCAAAGACGACGTAATTTGGCAACCATGTTTTTGAATTTTTCTAACTTTATGACCTGTTTTGGGATTTTGATATGATTTGAATGTTTTTGGACTTGTTTGCATAATTTTGACAAATTGGATATGGAGATGTGTGATGATATCAATGATCTATTTTAGGATTTTGTTGAAAATGAAGCTAGGTTTGATTGATCTGATTGATGGATTAATGATGATAATATTGTTGAGGACACACAACAATGCAAGGATAGTTTTAAGCAACACGAGGATTGGGAAGGATATCTCAAGATGATGATAGATTGATTGGATTTGATTGATCAATATTTTGAAGCTCAATTTGGAACAAAATTTGTTTGAATAATTTGATGTGACGTTGAAGTGAAAATTAGATACAACTAATATTTGATTATTTGGATTGATGTTTGATGAAAGATAAAGCTTGATAAGGAACATCTTCTCGTCAAAATATGTCATGGGCTAGTGATTTGGATTCTTACTCACAAATGTTTTGACCAATTTGATTTCACATTTTCTAATGTTCGGATCACCACATAAGTTGGAAGATATAGATCAATATTTATTCCCAAAGCAAGATGTAAATATCTACCCCCAATGTCTAGCAATATATGGATAGCCATGGGTGGATGCTTGGATAGACGTATGGATGGATGGATATGCATTATCTTGTGATAAGATAAGGTGTTCGAATAAATAATGCTCATTTGGATGATGCTTCATGGCTCAGATAATGTTGGATAGGATTGGATCAATGACAATGACCCATATCAAGATGTTTACCATAAGCAAGTGTAAAGTGTACACCAATTTTTTGTCAAGATCAACGTAAGTTGGAATATGGGCGTAGATGGATAAAAATGGATTGGATAAATGGTTCATGGATGAATAGATTTATTATGGATAAGATGGATGGAATTTTGTATTTATTATGGATGAGATAAGATGCTCATCATGGTACTTTCCCAAAGCACCACCGTAGTGGTTTTCACTGGAGGATGATTTTTTATCTTTACTATTTTCATGATTTTTTGATTTTTTTTGAAAGATCTACGTTCACATTGAGCCATCTAGTAGTGCTAACTTTGATGCTTCTATCATAATGTGCCATTGATATCTTGCTTGAAGAAGATTCTTTGCTAAGATACGTGCACTTGAATGCAACTTTTGAGATTCTTGATCTACTTTGTTGATACCAAAGTTAACTTTGTCTTTGTGTACACATCACAATAGAGTACCTTATGAATCCTTATGATGAAGGGTTGCTACCAATACATGGTCAATGTGAGAATTAGATATCATGCATGGAGGAGTGGATGGTGGAGTGTGTTTAGGAATAGGAGATGAATTTGTTGATGACTTGGAACCTTTGACTCTCCAAACTTGGGAAGATGAGAAATGATGGGTGGATACAAAAGTGTGTGTGGAATTAGGACCAACTGCTTGATATACTTTGTACATTGCTTGAGAAACATGCTTTTGCATTTGTGGACATCTTTGATGGATACACATTACAACAAAATAGGCAATTAGTGCCTAAAATAGTGCCATATTTTAGTGCATTTGAGTTCATGAATTGCGCACTTATGCTGGTGCAAAACTCGACGCTAAACTGCATGTGCACTTTGGCACCATTTTTTGTGCCATTTTTTGCGTTGGGTTTTGCGTTGGGTTTTGTTGCTTCTAGTTTGGCTTCTGATTTTTCTTCTGGTTTTGCTTCTTGTGTTGCTTCTAGGTTTACTTCCAATTTTTCTTTTGATTTTGCTTCCAGGTTTGCTTCTCATTTTGATTCCATTTTTGCTTCCAATTTTGCTTCCAATTTTGCTTCCATTTTTGCTTCTAGGTTTGCTTCCATTTTTGCTTCTATTTTTGCTTCCAATTTTGCTTCCGGTTTTACTTCCATCTTTTCTTCCAATTTTTCTTATGATATAATGTCGCTTGTTGCATCTAGCTTTGCTTCCATTTTTGTGTCTTTTGTTGCTTCTAATATGGCTTCTATTATTACATCTTTTGTTGCTTCTAAAATTGCTTCCATTATTACTTCTTTGTTTTCTACCTGAATTGCTTTTGTTTTTGCTTCCTAGATAATGCCAAGTTTTGCTTCCAAGATTGCTTTTGGTTTGCTTCTAAAAATGCTTCTTGTTTTGCTTCCATTTATTAATTTAATATGTTTTATTTCAATTTAATTAGTTAAATATATCATGCCTCTTAAATAACATATGATTATAGAGTAAGTAATTTAATTGTTTAACTCATATGATTAAATAACAAGATAATTATTATAACATGATCATCATCTATAATTAAAAAAAGCGAGTCAAATATCTATAATTTAATTGAATTGACAACATCCATCTTGAGCAATAAATTAAAATCATCATACGTAATAAATATCACTCCAAAAATCATCAACCACTTTCAATATATATAAATTGACAAGTCAATACTAATAAGATCATCATCATATATAACTAAAACAAGTGAAAGTCAAATATGCCAGTAGATCAATAACATGTCCAACAATCGACATAAGTCAAAATGATACATGTACAAATGATATAAGTAAAAGTCATAAATTATGTAACTCAAAATGATACAATTCAAGATGATACATGTCCAAATGATACATGTCAAAATGATACAGCTCAATAATATGGTACTGCAGGCTGTGAAAATGATATATATGATAGTAACCATGAAAAGAAGCATCATAACAATTTATCAGCAATGATCCATGATGCAGTTTGTATGATCATGAATGTCACTGGATACTACTAGCAACTGCCTCATCATCATCACCATTGTGATTATCATCATCATTGTCATCGTCATCATCATCAGCCTCAGTGTCTTTTGTATCTGCGTCATCATCATCCTTTGCCATGTGATTTGTACCAGAACCAACATATTCTAGATCTATATCATGAGGATCATCTTGATCTTCTAGAAGACCCGTCTTTTACAAAAAAACAATTTAAAATGAAAATTTATTATTTATTTCATGCAATAATTTATTTTTCTGTTATATATCTAATATTACAACATATGAAATAAAACTATAATCATATTACATCATATCAAAGTGCACATACCATAATAAAATTTTAAAAAAGTTACAACTAATATGTCATTCCAACGATGTAAAACATGCAACAATTCTAATAAACGTTAGTAAAATATGCCAACATTTGGTGGAAGAGGAAGAAAGATGATTGGAATTCTAGAGGCCCACCATAATGGATTTCGATATTCAACCATGAGAGAATAAGAGAGAGTTGATATCAAGTATCAAAATATTAAGCATCCATTCTTCCAGCTAGTGGAGAAGGAGATGATTACTTTGCTTCATTTTCATTTGCATAACCATATCATGGTGTGAACCAAGAAGACCAAGGATGTCCAGTTTTATGAGGAGGTAATGGATGTGGTCCAAGCTTTAGGAGGGGAAAGAAGGCCAATGTATGATCCTGATGAAATTGAGGAAGAACAACAAGAGAGGGACAGGAAAAATAAAATCAATGCAAAGTTTCAAGGATTTGTCAAGTGAATAATAGAGCTATGGGAGCAGCCTCATCTAAAATATTTTGAACTAGAGTTTGATATACCATTTAGAGAGCTTGGTTTTCATAGAGTTCCTTTCAAAGCGTCTTCTTTTATTGTTCCTACGGTAAACAGTTTGGAAGAGTTGGTGGAATTACCTTTCTTAGTAATCACTGTTAGTGAGATTGAGATTGTTAACCTTGAGAGAGTAGGACTTGGGAAAAAGGAATTTGATGTGGCTATTATTTTCAAAGACTTCAAGCGGCATGTACTCGGCATTGACGCCATTCCTCAATATTCGCTTGATGGTATCAACGAATGGCTAAACTCTATGGATATAAATTATTATGAAAGTATAATGAACTTGAACTGGCGGAAAATTTTGAAGACTATTACTGATGATCCAGATAAATTTATTGAATATGGTGGTTTTAGGAAGAAAGAGAGAGATCTCAGGGTTTATTTCCACGTGCTAAGGAAGGAAAAAAAGGAGCAGGTTCGTTGCTCTATTCTATTTTAATCCTTGTATTGTCTGGAATAAATGTCTTATTCATCATAAAAAGTATAAAATATCATGCATGGCATTTAAACTTTATTTATATATAGTGATTTGCATGCTAGTTCATGTATTGACATAGTGAAGGGGGAATGAACTTGTTAATGAACATGCCATTCAAAATCTGAAAAAAGAATGAGCACATATGATAGTTGTATCATTTAGACTTTGTGTCTTGCTTACCTTTTCATTCGTGAGGGTTATTTACCAGTGGGCTGCTTATCCCCACTACGTGCTGAGGATATTTTCTCATACAAATGCAAACCTTATAAAAATATAATATGTCCTGTATGTTTGAGAAGCATAAAGAGAATATTGCTACAAGCCACACAAAATCACAAGTGGTCTTTAAATTGTTAGATGTCAAGAAGGCTAGAGAATTTGAATAAATCAAAGGGTATGTTGAAAAAGCATTTACCTATTTATTTTTGATGGATAATTATTGATGTATATTCAAGAGGGATAGGGACAGTGAGTTGACATTTTTGAGAGTTATAAGTCCTTTGGAGAAGGCTGCTTTCTTCTAGTTGTAATCTGTGACTATAAAGAATGCTATTCAAATATAATTTGGCTTGGTTCTTGTAGAGGTCTTGGCATCCATATATTATTAATGGTTGACAGAGATGAGAGGAAGAAACATATGGTCTCAAAAGTTCAAATCATAGAGCACATGCTATTTATGGGGAGTTCTAAATTTCTAGATGGAAATTTGCATGATTGATACTTGTTAAAGCATGGTTGTTCTTCATAGAGGCAACTGTTGTTTCAAAGAAACATGCAACCCAAGTAGTAGCCATACAAATTGAAGGAAATGAGTAACTAATCTTCAAAAGGAGAGGGCCCAACTATTAATAGAGTGCATGTGATAGTCTAGGTTTTTGTAGCAGTGATAAAGGACAGTTCCAAAATGGATAGTTAGCCACCATGTAATTATCATGGTCATAAATTTTGTTAAAGATCAAATTTAAATAATTAAAAAGTTATAGAAAATAGTCATCAAGAATAGTGTTGAAACAATGATAAAGTGAGATCATTTAAAAACTCTAGTATAAGGGATAGTGATAAAACATTGTAGATAACCAAGTATCAATGATAAATCTGCTGATTTCAATAGAGTGACAGTTTGAGAATGGTCTTGAGTACAGTCATTAAAGGGAGGCAAAAAATGGACCACAATCAGATGAGAAAAGTGAATGATAGTGTTATTATGACTTAAAAGATGGAGTTTCAAATGATCAAAATGCATATATGAGTGATAGGTTTTCCAAAAGAATTTAAAATCGTACCATATAATATGACAGTCTAAGGTGAAATGACAATTATATTCCATGAGTTGCATAACAGAGGGAAATCCTCATAACAAACTCAATCACTATGATGCATGACAATAAAGGAAAACTATGATCAAATTCTTGATAATGCCATTTTAATTTGCTTCAATCAAGTGAAGAGAGTCATAAACCATAGATCTTTGAAAATGAGATACTAGGTCATGATGTCAATATACAAGAATGATTGTCCTCTTTTTCACTATCCTCTTATAATATTTCTGCAAGTTTGCCTAGAAAGACTATGAAAGACAAAGAAATGAGTTCAACATACTCAATAGGTTTGCCTAGAATGTCTCACATCTCTGCACACTATCTGACCTTTGGACTTGAGCACAACATCCTCATCAAGCCTTCATTTGATATGTCTGCTAGGGCTTTGAAGGGTTTAGGATTTTAGGTTCTAAAATTATATGCTTAGACTTTTCTACATAGTATCACTATCTCTTGCACCATTGCACTATCTTCTATAGCATCTTTGTGATACCTATGCAGGCTTGTTTATTGTTTCCTTCATGCTCTTGATACCTTCCTCTAATCTAGATGTCATTGTCTTCTTTGTTGCATTGTCACAATGTCCCTTACTATCTCTCATACTGCAGGGTTTTTGAAGCAAGGATGGAGTCCAAAACTAAGACATAGACCTTATAAGACTATCCACTATCCCTTTTTGCATGGTCTAAAACCTCTATCTCAGTGATCTTTTTCATTGTCCTCTTATGATATTTCTGCAAGTTTTCCTAGAATGACTGTGAATGACTGTAAAAGTCAAAGACTAGAATATGAATTAGAAATCCATGATGACTTGACCTTGGTACAAAAGGAGTTCTACAAGGATGTGTTAGATCTATAGGATGCCTACCAAGATGCATCAAAAAATTCTTACATGTTAAAATAATGGCAGCATCGTGAGGTAGGATGGCAAAGATGCATGTGGATCACTTAGTAGAATGGAAACATGAATTCAAGGAAGCACTCCTTGAGATACCATGTTTGAGAGAAAAGAAGATAAATCAAATCAACATGGAACTAAGTTACTCAAATGATACAAATCATAACTTAAATGAGGACACTTAAGAGATATTAAAAGACCATGGTCATTAATTAAAAGATGCGATGAAAATAAGGCATGAATGTCACCCACTGCCCTTTAAGGCAAACAATATTTTTTTCCTCAACATGAAATAATGGGACAATTGAGTGGGATCTAGGGCTAATAGAGAAGCACTTTAGATTTCATCCTATGCATCAATAAAAAACTCAATAGAAGAAATGAAAATTGACATATTAACACAACAATATCCAACTAAGTTATAGAAAGTCAACTATTGATACCTCATTCTCCATCCAGATTACAAAATTGGTCCACTTTTTGCTTTGTAACATTTCCTTTTCAAATTGCTTTGGATGTCGGCCATATTTCTCCTCCTATCAAAACATGGCACATGGACTAGTTAAACTAATTAATATGCAATCATTTACTTTTTCCTAGGAAATTAAAAAAAATATCATTTAACATATTAAATATACTTACAACTTTACAGATCAAGGCCTGTAAACCTTTTTGGCCATGTGATGCATGGCACGAAGTTTTTCAAGCCTAGCCTTGGAGGCTTTGTCTTGAAACATATACTAATTCAATTTAACTATGCACAAATAAAATTTAAAAATAATTTAATAAATTTGATATAATCTTATGAGCGGATTCAAATACCTGCATACTCTCCTCACCGGACTTCCTCCATGCATAAAACTTCTCATATGCTTTTACAAGCTCTTTCCATACTTTCACACTTACATCAATTGGCCTTTTTTTGAGCCTTAGCTCGGGAGGGAGTTTTTTTATCTTCTTTATTTGGTTGCATCAAAATATCTTGCAGTTTTGAGAAATTCATAGCTTTATCTTCTTTATAGACCAACCTGTGCCAAATTCAGTCTCCATGTCATTGATAACTGCATTTTGCAGGTGCATGGGTTTCTTTGAGAATGGAAAATGTAGATGGTATTTGAACCATTGAAGGCATGATTCCTTCAACCTATTCACAAACATTTTTTCAGCATATGTCATTCGGACTTCCCCTAAAACCACATCATATTCTATCTTGGTATCATAGCTACCAATGCAAGATGAAAAACATGGCATGGTGGAAGAAGTTTGTGTCCTAGGAGTGGCTGGGACATTGGAAGTCTCTACTCCCTGTTCCAAATTCTTAAATTTTATTATTATTTATTTCCTCCCAGATCTTTTGCTCAATCCAGGACTGGTTGGGAATCAATTGATTCCCTTTGACACGGTTGATTTGGTTGCAATGTTTCAGGGGATTTACTAGATCATTTTTCTATGTATCCAGTAAGCATTGTCAAGTCCACACCATCCAATTTGTTCACTGCCTCTACCCCCAACATGGAAGCCAATGCCTCTTTATCTTTGTCAGTCTCATGTCCCTATATATATATAATAAATTTCTTCTTTTAAATTTAGAAATAAAAACTAAAAACTAAAAATCAAAGAAACAATGGAAACATTTATAAATCTATAAATTGACAATGAATTGCCTCATTGTGGCCAGAGTCTGCTCCCTTTTCTCCCTTCCCTCTATTGCTTGACATTTTGAGGTGACCTAGGGAAAAATATTTTCATCCAGTTTGTGGAGGCAAATGAAGTACACACTGTTAGGTATGAAAGTTTTATTTTGTGGTATGAAAGCAAGCCACCAATCAAAGAAATTAAAAGAAATGGGAGATTTAAAAGAAATGGGTGATTAATGAGCAAGCTTTACCTTGAATGACTCTCTTTCTACATTTAAATGCCTATGAGATGTCTCCTAAGAGTTCAAACCTTGTGATGGAATGAATAATGCAAAAATAATATGACCAAATAACCCAAATCAACTGAAGCTCGACCATTATCTACCAGGTGGCATCCCTTTTGTACAAATCTATTAGTAAAAATTCTATCCATATATCTTTATATGGATTCAAATTGAACTATTACCTAATTTTACTTCCAGCTAAATCAGGTAGGACTGTTATGTTTTTACAGAATAAAACAAAAGGGTACACTCTTTTCTGCTAAGTTTCATTCATATGCATAAAAGATATTATCAAAAGACTGCATTATTTGATTATGCAATTGCATACAATACAATAGAGAGTCAACATTTATTGCAAAGGTAGTCTTTATTAATAATCATAAGTGTATAGTTTCCCTCACAAGCTGAGGGACTGACTATTTTAATGCATATAAAGAAAAAACTATACATTTATAGATAAAAGGAAATGCATATGTAAAGAAGGGGGACCCTGTTAGAGTAATTGGGTATTTACTTTATTAATTAAACAATATTTTTTTAATTACGTAAAGTTCCCTTTTTACCTCTTTTCATTTAAGCTAACATTAGGTACATAATAATTAATTACTTTATTAATTATTATTGTGCAAGCCTAGGGTTTTCCTTTTTAGGGTTTTCATCTATATGTAGTTGAAAACTATCTTTTGTATCATTAATTCATTTTACATTTTGGTGAATACATTGCTCCACATTCTTGAGCATTTCCTTTGTTGCTTCTCTTTGTTTCTCCTTGTAATAGGTTATTTGCTTGCAAAGATCTTTTGGGCTTCTGTGGTGTTGTATCTTCTCAACTCCAACATGGTATCAGAGCTTCAGATTTGCAGCTGCTTGTTCTTGTTTTGAGATTTTGCATTGGAAGCAAATCTAGGGTTCTAAGTTTTTTTTTGGGTGGATTCAGCATACTCCATTTTTTGGGTTCACTTTGGGCTCAAATGGACAGTGCCATTGGATTCGTAGCGCCCAAAAACCCCTAAAACGACTGTCAAATTGTCATTTTTGCCCATAGTCAACCAGGGTTGCAAAATTTTTTTAGGGTTTGGCCGTACGGCCCCCTCAGAAAAATATTCGCAAAAAAATAAATAAAACCTTAAGTTTTATTTCATTTTTCAGCGGCCCGTTGCATTTTTCTACCGTCGCCCATCCGCCGCCAAGCGGCTACCACTCCTCCGCCCGACCGCCGCTCTGCCCCTGTCGGCCACTGCTTCACTGGACACTCCACCTTCGGCCTCTGCTGCACCCCGAGCTCCGCCGACACCGCCAAGTCCGGCTCCGCCGACTCCGCAGAACTCGCCCAGCTCGGCCACCTCTGAGCCTGTCGACATGAGCTCGCCGACCCGAGTTGGCTCCTCCAGCCCCCACGGGCTCTAAACCCTCGCCGCTTGGTCACATGGGTGACCGCGGGCTCCGCCCAGCTGCCAGCCCCCTGGTCATCCACGTGACCAGGGGCCAAAGACTTTAGCCCTTGAGGGCTACAAACAATATTTTTTTTGCACATTGGAGCAGCTTGAGCTAAATCAGGCGTAGAATGGGCATTTTTTCTCGATTTTTTGCAAATGAGATATCGTCGAAAAGCTGGTTCCGACGCCGTTCCAGTGGTACTAGTAATTTTTCCTAATTTTGTAGTTTTGCTGTGTTTTTTGTCAGTCAAAGTCAGAACTTGGTTTTTTCACTCCAAGGGGCATATCTTTTGCGTCCAAACTCCGTTTTGCACAAACGAATAGGCATTGGAAAGGTGTTACAGTGCTCTTTCAGATTTATAGTCTATTTTACTAGTTCATTTACCAGGTATTTTTTATTCAGCTTTGTGTGTTTTTACACTTTGCTCAATTACTTGGTCATTCTGGCTCCTACATGAGTTTTGTTTGCGTGGGATGGGTTATATTAATTTGATCTAAATGCTGTAAGGTCAGATTTCTTAGTTGTTTTCATTTGAAGAGTTATCATGGGTTTCTCTACTCACCCTTCAGTTGTTCTTCTGGAACGGGGTAATTATGAGTCATGGGCAAAGGGTATACTTACACATTGTAGGTGGCTTAATATTTTGCCTTATTTGTATGATCTCATACCTGAACCAGCAACTTTAGAGGGAAGATTAGCATGGGATATTATTAGAAATCACATTGCAGGAGTTATATTGTCTAGTGTTGATCATGACACTGTGTTGGTTATATCGGACATTGATTGTCCTCACCCACTTTGGACACGTCTTTGGGAGATCTATGGAGACCCTATTCTATCTCCATTCCCAGAGGATCCTGCTTTAGATTGTCTCGTACCTATTGCTTGGAGAGAGAATACACCATTTGATCATGATACTTTAGAGGAGCTTGAGTATTTAGACACCCTTACTTATTCCGATGGATCAGAGGTTTGTCTCTCAGTTCCTACTCTTCAGACTGAGACTTCATTAGCATCTCTTGTTGTTCTTGATTCAGTGCAAGACGGAATCATACATCTTCCAGACATAGCTACTTTGGACTCTTATGTTGCAGACATATCTTTCTTGTTTGTTGAGTCTTATATTGTAGATTTGGAGGATTATTTTAAGGACATTCATCTCCTCTACCTTGACAGTCAGGTTATCACTTTCGCCCACCATTATCCATGCATTCAGAGGTTGTATTTCAGTATTCTCCACATCAGTTTGGATTTGGCATTATTTGTTTCAGTTCAGACAGTGAGTCTCTTCAACATCCTATCATGGCACACATCTTAAGACAGATTGGTTCTTCCTTCTTCATAGGGTTTCTTCGGTACAGGTCCATGGATCCATTTCTTCCCAAGGGGAGGAATATCATTTGTCGCTTCAGGATCTCCTTTTGGATTCTACATCAGGCATCTACCATTGTGACAGGAGTTTCTTCATTGTGGGGGGGCCTTCTTCTCTCTTTCTATATCTCCTATGGAGATCATTATACATGTACTCATATGATAGAAGCTGTCTATGGGGGGTATTATGTTATCCACCTCCTATCCTTCTTTCATTAGTGCACTGCATTTCTTCCTTGCATTCTATTTTGGGGAGAAGTTTTGTTCCCACTGGGTTTTCTCCTTTACCCCATTTCATTTAGTTTGCATTGATTTTGTACATGGGTACCTGATCTGGCCTTGTTGCCGGGACCCATTGCTTTTTCTTTCAGTAGCTTCTTCTAGGTTTTAGCTTCTCCCTATGTCTATCTTAAGGGGGGGTGTTAGAGTAATTGGATATTTACTTTATTAATTAAACAATATTTGTTTAATTATGTAAAGTTCCCTTTTTACCTCTTTTCACTTAAGCTAACATTAGGTACATAATAATTAATTACTTTATTAATTATTATTGTGCAAGCCTAGGGTTTTCCTTTTTAGGGTTTTCATCTATATGTAGTTGAAAACTATCTTTTGTATCATTAATTCATTTTACATTTTCAGGTGAATACATTGCTCCACATTCTTGAGCATTTCTTTTGTTGCTTCTCTTTGTTTCTCCTTGTAATAGGTTATTTGCTTGTAAAGATCTTTTGGACTTTTGTGGTGTTGTATCTTCTCAACTCCAACAGACCCATCATTTCTTGAATGATGAATCTCGATTGAGTTTCCTTGCATCAACTTCAATCCTCCTATCCATCTAGCTTCCAGTTATTGCTTTCCCCCTACTGCTCCAAGGTTTCCTATATTTGTGAGAAGAGAGTTGGTTAGAGCAATGAAGGATCGCCAATCAGTACATAGGTAAACATCCATAAACATATAATCCGATCCTTATAAACATTAAAATAGCTATCATATCATAGATGTCCAAGAAAAAAAGAGAGTTATAAAACACATCTATCATATGCTTTGTTTTATTTAACATGTTTTCTCATTGTGCAGGTATAGGTCAAATCTTTGTTACTATTTTGTTTCATCTGGTTACAACATGTGGAGTAAAATGTGGCTCCCATGAGGGTTGAGCCCATCATGCTACCCTCTTATGTTTTAAGAGGGGTAGGAATGCAAGAAAAATTGAACAACTTGATCAAATCGATGATAAACCTATTCTTGATGCATTAAATCAATATGGAATCATACCATTTGATCAACTTTCATTATCAGATTCAAAAGATGCAACAAAAATTGTGTGAATTATCAAGAAAGATTACTCTTCATCATTTCACAATGAACCAAATAGTAGGTTGCCATCATGTTGATCAAAGGGGAAGTCATGGAGAAGAAGAGAAATGCAATGAAAAATATGGTGCTTTCACTAATTAAGAGCACCGAGGAAACTTGCTTACCGATCATGTTCCTCAACAGCTTTTTCTTCTTGGAAAACTTACTCTACTAGATATGTCTTTCAATCTTCTTAATGAACCCATTTCAGTCAAGAAAAACATGATGTGATGACAGTCTGTGAGAGGAAATTAATTATGCACAACAAGTGTGATGACAAACAGAAGCTAGGGGAGGCATGACAATGTCAAATGCAAGGGACAGTGTATATCTATGCATGGATAATCATTATGGAAGAGGAGCTATTAGGTACTATCGAGAGCTATCATGAGTTACATGGAGCAGCACAAGGTGAGCAAGAAAATGCATGGTTAAAGCCACAACGTATTTTTTGTCTCAAGGAGCAATGCAATATAGATAAAAGAACAATAATCAAAACAATCCTACTAAAGTGCATATAATAAATAGGAGATGAGCATAATAAATCATGTCAGGGGCCATTAAGCTACAGGTTATATAAGGTTTTTCTATTATATGTTTTCATAAAATCAGATGAATAAATAGTAGCAACAAAGTATACTCAGTCACACTACATACAAAACTAGGACAGTGAGCAGCAAGCACATCTTCACTCATATGAGGCAACCATCATCCACCTACAATATGCAAAAGGACTGTCATAAGAGGGCACGAGGTACAGTAAGCACTAAAACACAGTAAATCCAAAGTCAAGAGGACAACGTTCTTTAGAGTGACAATCATTGCACCATGATGGTTTGAGTTTTAAATGCATGACATGAATGCTTTGATACAAAGAATAGTGCATAGCTACAGTCAATCATTGTCAAGTACAATTCAGATATGTTTGCAATGCAAGGAGAATTTTTATGCATAAAAATGGCATTACAGAGGCTTGTAAATGCCTTGAGACATTCCAATCAAATGACAGGTTCATAGACTAAGAGGCGGTCATGACTATCATAAAAGAAAAAGGCATGTTACAATAATAGTGCTACGACATCAATACCAAAGACAAAGAATGTAGTCCAAGCTTAAGGAGAAGGTTGCATTTCAGTCCGTGAGTTCCAATATACTTTTCATGTCATAAAATTTCATTTGATTCGACACATCATAAAATGACCTATGAAAATAAGTGCAAAGTATTGAGGTAAAAATAAGTATATGAAGATTTGGGTCAATAGCTAGTGGGAATGTGTGAGAAGAAATGTGGATAAAACAAGATAAGGATGGGTGGTAGCAATATATGTAAAGATCTGGTAAATGAGGGTGGATAAGGACTAAAAAAAATTCAAACTTAACCCAAAAGTGTGTCACATGTCATTATGTATTGTATTTTAAGGCATGCTCTCAAAATTAACCCAAATTTAAGTGGGAATTAGTATGGATATGAAAAATTTCTCATTACATTTTTCCCCCACTTTGAGGTGCATGTAAATCCTAAAATAACATGTAATTCAAAGTTAATGAGAATTTATAAATATGAATGAAAGTAAATGTTAGTCATAAAATTATATAGAAGTCCATGTAAAGTAATTGAGTGTATTCATCCTTAGCACACATGCTCCATATAAACCTACAAAATAAAGGAAAAATGTAGAATCAATAGTGTCTTTCTTACAAGTGGAATAAGCATAATTCACAAACTTCCTTGGCTATGTACGGAAACTAAATAAGAGTAGATTTAGGAATGCATATGCTATGTGATTGTGATCCATGTAGAGATGGTGAAAAATCTCTTTAATAGTTCTTGTAACTATCTACAAGCATAAAACAAGTGTTTTTTTTTTTTTTTTTTGCTACGTAATGATGATTTGTTATATATTACCAGAAAACAAAAAGGGATACATTCATATGTCTATCTAACTGGCATAGATTTCATCCCTAATCAGCCAGTTTTGACCGCTCTGGGCATGGTTCATTCTGCTAACATGCAAAATCCATTCTATTTTTTTCCTATTCTAAGGCTTCAGTTAAAGCCCACTACCACTTTGAACTACCCTGCCTTTCTTGATTCTCCACTCCTTGCAGCGATCGGGATCTGCAAAAAATGGGACTTCAAACCTTGATGGCCTTCTGACTTGTCTATCCATGAATTCCTCTTGAAGTTTCTCTCTTCTCCGCCAGCAGAGCCCCGCGAAGGGAGACCTTTTTTGTCCTTAGAGGCTTGTCGACCGATTAAGTGAATTGTCCACCCTGCCAGTGCTGACTTCCCACGCTGCCACGCCCTTGCCAATCCGGGTGCCATTTTTTATGCTTCTATCCTTGCTACCGTGATATTCATTTCTCTTAGAGAAATCCCATCCACGCCTAGGTTGCAAAGCCTATCCGCCGCCTGGTTCCCTTCCTTGTATATATGATTTATGGTGACACTGTCAAAGGCTTCCAGAAGGGATAAAGTCGTATCCAATTTAGCTCAGAGTCTCCAGATAGTTAGCTTTTTGGTTCTAAGAACGTTTATAATTAGCAGTGAATCACCTTCAATGGCCAATTTTTTGATGTTTAAATCCCTACACATCCTCAATCCTAATATTGATTCTTGAATTTCGGCATCATTGTTTGTTCCTATCCTGAGAGGCATTGCTAGCTTGCCCATGGTTTCTCCCTTTGAACATCTGATTATGCACCCTGCCCCCGAGGGGCCCGTATTCCCCCGAGGGGCCCGCATTCCCCCTCGAGGCCCCGTCGAAATTCAGTTTAATCCAGCCAAACTCTAGGGGCAACCATTGGATTAGTTTCCTGTGCATCAAGTATTTTTCCTTTCCTTTCCCCACTTGCATGGCAGGAGTGAGCCCTTTCTGTTTCTTCACCATTTCTGCATCCCAGCTCGTAAAAGTGAGATGAGTTGTGTCCCATTCTGCCAGCCTAGCATTTATTGTTTCTACTATGCTTGATTTTATCTTACTGAGAAGGGATGACGATAGCATTTCTTTCTCTTGAAAGATCCTCCTGTTCCTTTCTTTCCAAATCTCCCAAATGATTATGGATGGGGCTGAAATCCACAACCCTCCGAACATTGCTTCCTTCTTCAAAATAGGCCAAGCTGATAACCAATCCAAAAGGCACCTAGGAGGGGCAATGTACCACTTAATCATGTTGCATAACCATTGCCAAATTTTGGAGGTAAAGGAGCAATGCAGAAAAAGGTGATTCCCATCTTCCTCTACCTCCTTATAGAGTACACATTTTGATGGCCCTTCATAACCCAGTCTTCTAAACCTATCAGTTGTGAGAGCTTTACCTTGAGCAGCCACCTGGGTGAAAACCCCTGCCTTGGGAAGACATTGCTTATTCCAACACAATTTGGTTGGGATTACTCTTGCTGACTTGATTGACTCATTTATGACTCTGTAGCCTTCTTTTACTGTATACCTTCCTGATTCAAATGCAGCCCATTTTAGGGAGTCCCTCCCCTTCCTGATGCAAATTTCCCATTGCTCCAAGATTCCTTCAAACAACTCCACCTCACTCAAATTCATACCTAACCCCCGCACACTTTTCCAACTCGGGATGTCATTCTCCCCAATCAAGTTTGATAGATAATCCTTCACCTTATCTCCCCACAGGCTCTTAGTGACAGTTTGCACCCTTATTAACTCCTCATTTCCTACAAGTGCTGGAATTCTGTCTCAAGAATCCTCCCATAAACTAGATGCCTCTCCATTTCCAATTTCCCATGTTAAGTGCTTTGTTATCCACTCCCTACTAGTTTTTATGAAATTCCAAATTCTTGATCCATCCGGGAGAGATCTTGACCTGAAAATACTATTCTCTTCCTCATCCAGATATTTATGCTTCAGAAGTCTGACCCATTTGAGATTTGGTTTGTCATGGATTAACCATACCAACTTCGCCCCGAGGGCCTGATTTTGCTTCATAAGGTTTTTGACTCCGGCCCCAGCTTTTTCTTTTTGGTCACATACTTGTTTCCATTTGATTAGTGGGTATTTAAACTGATCAGAAGCCCCTTTCCAAAAGAAATTTCTTATTTTCTGAACCACCTCCTTGTTAACCTTGTTTGCCAGAGGCAGGCATGACATCAGGTAAATGGGGGTTGCTGCGATGACTGTCTTAATTAAAGTCAGCCTCCCTGCCCAAGAAAGCCATTTACTTTTCCAAGCTTCTAATCTGCTTCTTATCTTGTCCAATAAGGGGTCCCAAGAGCTTCCTGGTTGCAGTCCTTTAACTAGAGGCATACCCAAGTATTTGTAGGGTAATGTTCCTTTTTTGAAAGCCAATGTTCTCAATATGCTTTCTTCCCTACCCTGATTCGTATTAAAGAAGAACACTTATGATTTCTCTCTACTGACTTCCTGCCCTGAAGCTTTGGAGTACAAATTTAAAATTTTCTTGAATCTAGATGCCTCCCCTTCTTGTGCCATCCCAAATAACATTTTATAATCTATGAATTTTTTATGGGAGAAATAGGGCATGTTTCTTGTGATTTGGATGCCTGAAATGTGACCTTCCTGATAAGCTTTTCCAATATGTCTTCCCAAGGAATCTGCCATTATAATGAAAAGGAAAGGGGACAGAGGATCCCTTGTCCCCTTGAGATATTGAAAAACCCTTCTGGTTCACCATTGATTAGAATTGAGAATCTTGGGCTTGACACCCACTCGAAGATCCAGTTAATCCACTCTCGATCAAACCCAAATGCCTCCATAATTTTGAAAAGGGACCTCCAATTGACCTTATCATAAGCTTTTCGGATATCTAATTTCATGAGCATTGAGGGGAATTTATTCTTCTAAACCGAATGAATGGCCTCTTGTGCTATTATGATTCCATCCAAAATGGATCTTTCGGGGACAAAACCAGGCTGTTCCTCTGCTATAACATCTGGAAGTATCCCTTTGAGCCTGTTAGCTACTGCTTTTGCAATTATCTTGTAGACCACGTTGCACAAAGATATTAGCCAAAATTCATTAAAGGTTTCAGGTTTTTCTTTCTTGGGAATTAGGGCTATGAATGAGTTGTTTATCTCTTTAAGTGCCTTTCCACTCCTTCTTGAGTCTTCATAGGCCACTGTCAACTCCTTGCCCAATATGGTCCAGCATTTCTAGAAGAAGGCAACCGAAAACCCATCCGGCCCAGGGGCTTTGTCTGGGGCTAGTTGGAATAATGCTTCTCTAATTTTTG
The DNA here is from genome assembly GCA_007115665.2 of Sequoiadendron giganteum. NCBI lineage: Eukaryota > Viridiplantae > Streptophyta > Pinopsida > Cupressales > Cupressaceae > Sequoiadendron > Sequoiadendron giganteum. The sequence continues at coordinate 61,498,647 of CM021102.1, forward strand.
CTTCTGTGAATCTATTGTTCAACAACTTGTTTTGTTCCTCCGTTATTATTTTGGGAATATTATCAATGAATACATGTTGAGCTTTTAGATCTAAACCTTCTTCTTCGTTTAAGAGTCCATGAAAGAAGTCCACCGCTTCCAACCTTATTTCTTCCAGCTGATTAGTCATCCTACCCGCTTTATTTTTAATGGTTGTGATTCTGTTAACTTCTCTACGAACCCTTGTTGAATTATGGAAAAAATTTGTATTTGAGTCCCTTGCTTTGAGCCAGACTTCCCGAGACTTCTGTCTCCAAAAAACTTCTTCTTTTTCCAGTATATCTTCTATTTTTCCCATCAATTATTTCTCCTTATTGTAGGCCACATTATCCATTCCTTCTTTAATGACTTTGCCATTGAGAGTCTGAATTATCGCCTCTATCTGCCTTTTGGACTCAAAAATGTTTTTAAAATGGTCTTTGTTCCATTGTCTCAAAATAGATTTGATGATTTTTCAGTTTAGTAGAAATGTTAAATAGCCCAACTCCGCCTGGATTGTAGTTCGTCCACCATTCTTTAATTAGTTCCATGAAACATGGATCCCTGAACCATATGTTTTCAAACTTAAAAGGGCATCTCATCGGTCTCCTTTCGCCAATTATCTCTAAATTGATTAGAAAGTGGTCTGATCCGGATTCTACCAGAATCTTGCTTTCTAGGTTGAAGGGAAAGGAACTTAAATCTCCTTTTACAAAAAACCTGTCTAATTTTTCTGCAATATTGCAGAAGCTAGTCCTCCTGTTGTTCCAGGTAAAATTACCATTTCTCATTTGGATTTCTATCAGCTCATTCCGATCTACAAACTTCTCAAAGTCCTTTTGAGATTGTAGTTTCCTTCCAACACCCCCAAGTTTGTCTTTTGCCCTTAAAATTGCATTGAAATCCCCCCCAAGAATGACTAGTTCCCAGGCATTATTGTTACACACCTGGTCCAGTTTTGCCCATAACTCCTTTTTTTGAATTTGAGAGTTTGGCCCATAAACGTTTATTAACAGAAAACTGAGATTGGAGGCCAGACTCCTTACCTTACTTGTGATCCATCCCTTGTTGGAAGCCACTTCTTCTATCAAGACTGATTGTGGTCTCCACAAGGCCAATTAAGCCTCCAGGTGGACCAATAGCATTTGAGCTGCTCATTCTCCATGATTTCATACTTTTAGCGAAGCTTTGGTTACCTGGTTCCTCCAGTTTGGTCACCTGAAGCATGCAGATATCTGGTTGGAGGTCTCTCATTTTGTGCCTTATCAGGCACCTCTTGTTAGGGGCATTCATGCCCCTAACATTCCATGAGATAATCCTCATTGTTGTTTAGGAAGGGTTCCCCCCTTCCCTACTTTCATCATCTCATGCAATTTCAGTTGACCATTGGCCTCTCCGTCCCGCCTTCTTTTTTCTTTATTCGGGATTCGCCCTCTTGATTTGTGCTCTCCACAGTCTGGGGAATGTTTCTCTAGTTCTCTTTGGCCTAATCCCAGTGATTCCAGGTCCTTAGGGGTTTCCTTCCCTGCTTTATCTCTAAGGGATGGAATGTTTGCTTCACCTTCTTCTCCCATAACTTCAATGTCTTTCCCTTCATGCACCAGCCAGTCCTCTTCCAAATCCTCAACAAACTCTCTGCTTGGGCCTTCCTTTTCCACCCTAGCAATTTCCACTAACTCACTACCTACCTCCAGCAGGGACACAAAATCTTCATGTTGAATGCTCGGCTTTATTGCTGCTATTGTCTCTGATAATTTATTGTCGATGCTTTGAGTCCATTCTATCAATCCTTTCGTCCTTGGGGAATGGGCTGCTCCCTTTTTCATTTTATCTAGCTTATTTCCTTCTGTACTATTTTCTTCATTATCACCTTCCTTGCTTCCCTTCCATTTAGATTTCATCGTGTCCTGAACTTCCTTTCTTGGAACTGTTTTTCTTTCCACCCTTTCTTTTGGCTTTCCCAGCGGAATTCCTTTTTCCTCCAATTTTGTCGCTTCTTCCTTTCATTTTTGAGGATATTTTTTAACTTCTGAGTATGTCTTAGATCTCCAACCTATCGTGCTTACCCAAACTCCTTGGGGTTTTGGCCCATAGGATAGTTGTTGTTTTAAAACACCCCAGTCTGTAAATATCTCTAACTCCCTCCAACGAGGTGCATATGGACGATTCTCTACACAAATTCTGACATAAGACTCCTCTTCCTGTTCTTCTTTCCATTCCTCTGCACAGATGAATTTTCCCAGGTAGTTCCCAATTTCTTCTAGAACCTGTTGATCCCAGAATTCCAGAGGTAGGCCTGGCATTTTGTACCAATCTTGAATATATTTTATCCTATGTTTCTTCGGGTCAAAGCCAATATACTAATCACAGAAATAGAAGCCCAGACAATCCAAAAGCCATATTTTGTTCATGATTTCCTTCTTGATAGTGTTTGAGGAGCACAGGACTAAGAAGAAACCATTTGCCAGTGCTTTTAACATTATTTCTTTCCCCCATTTTTCCCCCCACCATTTCTTTAATTCTTCCCAATCTAGGTTTTGTCCAAACCATTTCCCGATTATTCCCAAAGTTTTCATTCTTTCGATGGAAGGCCCTAATATCCTTGGGCTAAGGACCATTTGCATTTTGTTACCCAGGTTCCCCTCTCTTTTGTTCATACCCAAGCCTCCCTTTTCCATACCGTTACTTCTCCCTTGGAATTGGCCTCGATGCCTTCCTTGACTTTGGTTCGTCTTCCCTCTCCAAGCTTGATTTGTTAGATTATTATTCTACTTTGTTTGGAATTGGTGTCTTGTATCATTCCTCCATGGTTCTGCTTGTGCTTTTTCCTAGATTTGCTTGATCAGGATTTCCTTTTCTGTTTCCTCAGCCCAAGCCCTAGCAGGCGATCCTCCTTGCTCGATTCCAATCTTGTAAGTACCTTCGATTCCATCTTCTGTTGTTAAAGCTTTGAATTTGTCTTCTCTGTCCACCACCTTCTTGCCACTTCCGCCTATAACCTTGTTTTTTTCCCCTTCTTCTCTTTGGATTCTTCGCTCCATGCTTAGCTCCCTTCGTTTCACGCTCTGTTCTTTTCACGCCACGCTCTGCTCCATCTCCCTTCCTTACACCCTCATCACACTTTATTCATGCTCCCTTTTATGCATAAAACAAGTGTTAACAATAGATATTCCCCCTTTAGTTGGTTGCATTCATTAGATGCAAGGAATTGGAGATATATACAAATTATATATACATGGACAATAAAATAAGATACATACAAGGCAACCATTTTTAGCCAATGCTATTAAGGCATTGGAATTTTGAGGGTATGACCACAAGTAAAGCTTAAGAAATATAATTATAGGTTTAATCCTACATGAAGACTCATGGCACAAGGCCATGAAAAAACTACTACAATCACTTGCCTCTATCAAAGATAAGACTATTGAAGAAGCTAATCTCTTTTGATTTGAAGCTAGCTCCACCACCCAACTACAAAAAATGTGGCATTCTTTTCAAATGTATAAACTTGTGAATGCCTCCCAATGAATGAGGAATAACACCACAATCAAACTTACCATTGTAATGAAACCACAAAAAGGTCATTAGTCCAACCTATAATGTATCAATTATGTCTCTGGTAGTCAAGGGTACAATTTGAAAAGCTAGGTAAGCCCTAAAATGAACATTTTTTTATATCTACTAACATCCTTAGTAAAATTGAAGCAAAAAGAAAATTATTTCAACTCACATTATAATGAAAATTATGCCACACCATCATGCTAAAACACACAAGGAAGCTCTTCCTCTAGCACATCAAAATAAATTTTTTGAAGTTTTAGCATATGAAAAACTTGAGCAACGAAAACATCATCATACTAGTGTATTTTTTGCTACTTAAACATCATTAGAAGTTATGTGTTGGACCCGAGTGAAACACTCAAATTCAAGCATATTGTCATCTGCAATACAAGAAGCCACATATTCATCATAAAGGAAAAAAAATTATTCAACTTTGCTTATCTTAATCTCTTGGACACTAGCTAGTCGACACACCTCACTATCAAACATCCTAATCACTTACATATTCAAGTCACATACTTGATCCATATATTCATTATCATCAACATCACAAAATTTGGTTTCATGAGGTACCTTATAAATTGAGTTCTCCAAATTGTGTCTCTACTACAAAATAGATTTTGCACAAAAGGAATATTTTCTACTACAAAATAGATTTTGTTATTATATTTTTGTGTATGTGTGGTATACTAGCAGTGAATAGCATTAAAGTGTCATTAGCAATGATTCTAGGAGTTTTCACATATAGAATCATCAAATGGCCCGCATCTATAATCATGGACAACCACCATAGTCATGGAGATAGTGTTAAAGACAGCTCGTAGGGTAGTATGAAATGATTGTCAAGTAGAATGGCAATAGTCTTCAAAGAAAATCATTACTGTCTAGTGGATGGTGCTTGTTGAAGATGATAAACCCATGTCAAATGAAAGGGAAAAATCTAGAGCAAAGTGTGACTGGGCTATGTGGATACTCATGTTTTCTATATGTTGTGATAGTCTTTTCTACAAGAGTAGTAAATGCATATGTGGAATGTGGAACCCAGAATGGTAAATGAAGAACATTGGGTTCTATAGCTGGAAGGGAGAGGAAAATTCAAGAGAAGATAAAACCCTCGAGCATACCCACAGTTTGAGTTCGGGCTATGGTTGTTTTTGAAATGAAGCCCTCAACGCTACAATGCATCACCCAAAATAGAAGTGAAACCCTTTTTCGGTGCTAGGGTTTTGAGGTAAGAGGCCGAGCCATGGCCATTTTTAGAAATAAGAAAATAAAAATATAGAAATTTCATGAAATACACAGAAGTTTTGAAAAAATAAGGTTCGAAATGAGCAAATTTCTTCTACATAAAAGAGAGTAAATGCTAATGATATCATTATTTTATGTATAAGGATAGGCTCAAAATGAGCATTTTGTCTACAGAAATGCTAAGTAAAATGAAGAATAATGTAATATGTGAGTATTTACATGGAAAAACATGGCTATGCAAGAAAGAATCAAACATTCTCATTGTTTTTTCTCAAAATTGGAGCTCGAAATAAGGCATTTATTCAGAGACAATGAAAGAACAAGGTATATTTTTTGCAAAGAAAATGCTTACCACGCATGGATCTAGTAATCTCTTTACTCAGAAAACTCCATGAAATCTCCAGATGCAACTTCCAGGTGAAACCCTATGGCGGCTGAGAAGAGAGCTTCTAGACAGATCAATGGAAAAAATGACATGTTTTTGCTAACTTTTGACATGTTTTTATAGGAATTTTTTATTTTTTGTTTTTGATTCATTAGTTGGCACTATAGTCGATGTACTTAATGCCGAATTTTCAACCCTAAATGTAATCTCTTTGGGGCACCAAAGGCAGCGTAAAGTGTGCCTAATTTAGCACCTAGCTGTGCAAAATGATGTATTTTGCATGGAAGTTGATAAATAAATACCATTATTTTTATTATTTAATTTTGAGCATTTATTTTAGTGGTGTTATTACTCTCAACTCTTTATCCTGGGCAGGTTTTATTATTTATTCATTTTGATTTAATTAATTTACTTGGGATATTTATGTGAGGCATGTTATTTTTCCTTACATAAATTCATGAACCAAACATTCTTAAACACACTTAGGTTTCATCCTTAGAGTTTATCCTTCTACATTAAGGTTATAAATCTAACATTTTTTAAGTATAAATGATTCATTTTATACTTTATTAGGGCTTGGATGCACCCCTTATCTATGTTTCATTGCTATTATCTTGATTAGGGTTTGGGATTTTTTTGTGTAATCTCTTTGATCCCACTAACCCACCCTTATTTAATATATTATTGTTAGATCATTCATCATGTATTATAATATATATTTGTCTATTGCCTTTATCCATGCATATATTACATATTTTGACATGTTTTTACACTTTGTTAGATCTCATCATTCCATCCTAAAGTAGGTTTCAATCAAGAATAAGGAATCCAATCTCTAGTTTTCAAAGAGAAAATATCTACGGTTTTAATGAATTTGTGGAAGAAGTTTAAGGTAGAGAACCAGCTAAAATTATTAGTAATAGGTTTTCTTTCATCTAGGATTACAAGAGACCATGGAAGGGATGTTCAACTAAAATTATTAGTAATAGGTTTTATTTGTAGTCAGCTTGTAAATAAATGTCTTTTTGATGTGAATTTGTAGTCATCTTGTAATCATAATATTTGAGCTCTAGTTGTTAAGATTTCGTGTGTAAAATTTTTGTGAAGAGAAAAATGTTGCAATATCCTATTTTGTTTTTCATAGTGCATCTTAATGAAAAGCGAGTGTATTAACAAGAAAATTTCAATAATATTCTCTTGGTGCATAATTGTTATGTGACTATTGTCATTGTTGTGTATTACAGGATCTAGAGGAGGCCATGGATAGAGGAGTGGATGGCATAGAACTACTAAATCGCAGAGAGGAAAGTGGGTGGAAATAGAAATGGCAACGGAATCTGCAGATACAATAGAGGTAAGAAGAGAAAGAAACCTCAACCAAAGGAGGAAGGTTTTTATGAATTCACAAATGCTACAACATAGAGGAGATAAAGTCATTTTTTTGTCCATGAGGCCTCTGAGATCAAACTTATTGGTTGAAAATTCACAGGAATGGTGATTAAATGTGATTTTATGATCAAGGGAAAAGTTTGAAAATTAGGATGGCCAAAACATGATATCAATATGTCAAATATATGACTAAAGTGAGGTTTTGTGTTGGATATAATATTAATTGAAATGATATAATTGGTGTAATAAACATTATTTACTATGTTGTGAATTATAGGGGCCAAACGAGGCCATGGAATAGATTGTGTCATATCAAATGAGGACACAACAGATGAAGCGGGACATCAAGTACTCAAATTTTGACTTACTTAGGAAAAAATGATCTGATGGCATTTTGTGATACATCCATCTTTTTTCATAGTATTATTGAAATTTATAATGTATTATCCAATCTTGACATAAGTTAATGCATGTTGTTGGTTATTTTAGATGGAGATTGGAGCAAATGCAGAGCCTAGGCATTCAACTAGCAAAAGAAAAAGATATGTACGTGGACGTGGATCTAAAACTGTTAAATCACGTAGAGGACAATGGGTGGAAGAGGATATGACAATGGATCCTACAGACACAACAAATGATTGCACTGAACAAGAGCTTGGTCAAGACTATAGTACATGGGATGAATACTTTGAGAAAATTGTTGTTTGTGGATGTTCTGTATGTTGTGGAAAGAAACAATTTAAACAACCGATTTTACAAAGACATTACATATATGATGAACTTCCAGTTGGTAGTATGCCTCCTATAATCGATTCAAATCCAATAGGAATTATGGTAAGGAATTTTCCAATTTGATATAAATAACATGTATACTTCATTTAAACATTGTTTTATATTATTTAAATAACTAATGTTTTTCTTAATGGATACTTGCAGGATAAAGTTCTTGGTATAAAGTTTCTTGGATCATCGACTTCCAACCTAGAGGGAAATGATCATTTATCAGATGATACATCTAACAAAAATATGTGTCAATATACCAAATCGAAAGATGAGGAATTGATGAAAACAAGTAACAAAACAAGAACTAGTTTAAAGATGCATAATTTTCTTAAAGACAAGGGGAAGGTGGACTATATACCCAATGAGAATGAATGCGATGGAGATGATGATTTTCCCCTAGGTTTGAGATCAATTTACAAAGAGACATTTGATCATCGACTATATTACACTTGGCCTAGTGATCAACAACGACCTAGAGTGTATGAGGTGTTTCAATTTTGGGGATACAACTACATGATACGACCCTCCAATATTCATGGAGCAAATCTAGGCCTCTTTATTGTCCAAAATGTACATGTGGAATCTAAACATAGAAACAATTCAAAATAAACCACTAGGAGATTAATGACATATTATGGTCCATCATATTACAGTGACCTGAATGGAGAAAGCTAGCAGAATATAAGCCTAGCATGTCAGCATATGGTCTAAATTTGAATGTATACACATCGTCTCTAATTGGAAAGTGGAAAAGAAATGAATAGAGGTCATCTTATGTATATAGGTGGACGTGCATATACACACAAAAATATTGCAGGATTTAGAAATAGTAGTAAGGGAAGGGACCCTACTGTAAGACTGAATTATCAATTTGTTGAGGTTATAAATGATAAATATGGAGATATGGAAAGAGAGGTTGATAGATTGATAATGGTTGAGGCTATTATGGACCTTACTAGTGGGGATGAGTTATTTATTGATTACCCCTTCTTAAAACACACTCCTACATGAAAGAAAAGGGAAGAACAAGGTCTCCCTAAGGATGTTCTTAAGGGTAGAAAACCAAAGAATAAAAAATGAGTGTAGACTAATGTTTTATAAACTATGTTGTCAAAATTGTTGAGAAAATGTGTCTCAACTTCCAGCTTGAAGCCCCTATTTTCATGTCGGCAAAATTTTGATGTTCTCAGCCTTTACCACCATACCGTGCCTGGCTTATTTCTGCCCTTACCGCTTTACTGCGGCAGCCTAATTTGCCCCTGGCGGTTTGCGATGATTGGCTTGGTGGTTACCGCCTTATCACACATGGTGAGTTAACTCACCGTGGTGGTCACAGTAGGTGGCTTGCTACCTACCTCATCGTTCATCACCTTACCACGGTCGGCGAAGACCTTCATCGCAGTGGCTGCGGTGAAGCTGCCAGCGGTGGTCTTGGCAGTTACCGCCATACCGCAGGCGGTGGGTCCTCTCACTGCAATGGCCATGGTGAGACCGCCTACGGTCGACCTGGTAGTTACCACCATACCATGGGCGGTGGGTCCTCTCACTGCGATGGCCACGGTGAGACCGCCTGTAGTCTGACTGGCGATTACTGCCCTACCGCAGGGTGGTCTGGCGGTCCCCACGGTAGCACGGTGTGATCGCCATTGGTTTGTCCGCTAGCTTACTGCCACACCGCAGGTTGACTCAGACCTAGCAGGGGTAGCATAGGCAAGGCAAGACAAAGCTCGAAAGCGCATACCGCCATACCACAATAGGTGAAGACAAGCTTGGCGGTAGCGCGGGGAAGCATGGGTGAGCTCGGCAGAGCTCATCGCTTTACCGCAAGTGGGTAGAGTCAGCTCGGTGGTGGAGCGGTAGAGAACTGGAGAGCTCGGATGAGCTCGGACCAGTTTTGACCGAGTTGGACTTGGATTCAAAGAGCGACAGCGAATGCAAGAAGAACATGTGGCTTAGTGTCAGATGTTGATTGGCCAAAGGCCAAAATAGTAAGAGCAGTAATTGCAGGTCGATTTTAGTTGATGATAGGAACCCGATTTGGGTGGTGAAGTTATGGTTGAGTGGCTCGATGCAGTCTGAGTAGATTGATTCCTTGCTTGAATGATCGATGCATGAACATGGAAGCCGTAGGATTGGTTGGAAGTGTAAATGCGTTGAAGACTTGTACAGTCAATGTGAGCTTGACGAAGATGTACATGTAAGTTGGCAAGTCGATGTGAGAGAGCAGAATTCATCGTATACTTGGAAAGGAAGTATTGTAATAGTGAGAAAATAATCAAAGTGTTGTTGTGAGCTGAATAGAGAGGAAAGACTGTAAATTGTATGTAATATCTTTATTGTTGTAATACAATTGTCTTGACTTGGTGTGGTGGATTTTTTACCTGTGTTATCTGTGAATGCTTTTATTCTATTATCTCCTTTATTCTGTATGTATTCATCTCAGTAGTTTTTTAGAAGCTAATAGAAACATTTTTTGCTCTTCTCCTTTGTTGTATTAGTGTTAAGGGAATGTATTCCACACTATTGGGTCATTAGATCCACCCTCATTTTTCCTTCAAGTGGTATCATAGCCTGGCCCGTTGCGTTATCCTTGAGAAAAAGCTCAATTTTTTGTGCTAATATTGTTTCAGTGGGAGTATTGCATTGTTAAAACTTGTTTCTGTTTGAGATGGTGAGTACATCAGGTAGAGTAGATATTGAAAAGTTTAATGGCAGCAACTTTGAGTTATGGAAACTCAAAATGGAAGACTTGGTGGTGGATAGAGACCTCTGGTTAGCAGTGTCTGGAACTAAGCCACAAAGTACGATGAAAGAGGCTTGGGATCTTGCTGATAGAAAAGCAAGAGGTCTGATAAGATTGAGTCTAGCCGATTTTGTGCTCCTGAATGCCCATGAGGAGCAGTCTGCAGCTTCATTGTGGAAGAAGCTTGGTGATATTTATCAAGGAAAGTCTTTGGTAAATAAATTATTCCTGAGGAAGAAGTTGTACTCTTTGAAAATGGAAGAAAGTGCATCTGTTGCAGACCATCTAAACTCATTTAACATGAGTGTTACTTAGCTGGTGTCTGTAGGTGTAAAGACTGAGGAGGAGGATCATTGCATGCTCCTGTTGTGTTCATTACCTGACAATTGGGATCATTTGGTGATGGCTATTGAAAGCACAACCATTGCATTCAATATGGATGATGTGGTTGCTTCGCTTCTATCCAAAGAAATGTGAAGGAAGTCTTCTGAGATGGCCAAAGAGGCTCTTTTTGTTTGAGGTAGACCAAAGGAGAAAGGCAAGAAGAAAGACAAGAAGTCAAAATCCAAATCTACAAGGAGATCAAAGTCTCCTGGTAAAAAGTTCAAGGTGAGATGTTGGAACTATGGGCAACCTGTTCATATCTGGAAGGATTGCAAAGAGAAGAAGAAGAAGAATGCTTCTGACAATGAATATTCTCAAAGTGATACAGACGCCTTCATTGCAGCAACCTTGACAACTCAGGCATACGATGATGTCTGGTTGGTTGACTCAGGTGCGTCCTTTCACATGACATCCAATAGAGAATGGTTCTCTAAATACGAGAAGTATGACGGTGGAAAGGTGTACTTGGCAAGTGACTCAACGTTGGAGACAGTTGGCAGAGGAAGGGTCAGAATTCAGTTTCCTAATAGAAGAGTTAAAGGGATTGGTGGCATACTACACATTCCAAGTCTGGCTCGAAATCTTCTTTTTGTCAGTAAGTTAAATGATGTTGGTGTAGAAGTTTCTTTCTGAAGTAGAGAATGTAAAATAGCTAGAGGTGCAATGGTGTTGCTAAGGGTGTTCGTACTGGCACTCTGTACAAGCTGGATGCACGTCCTGTTCTTTGTAACAGTGCCTTTGTAAATTCAAGCAATGTTGCACCTGTAGAGAAAGATGAAGACACTTTTATGTCTGCAAATGCTTTGGAAGTAAAACTCCCAGCTGAGAAGACTATGTTGTGGCATCATAGACTTTGACACATAGGTGAGAAAGGTTTAAAAACCTTGAAGAATAAAAATCTTGTAGAAGGGCTTGATGATTGTAACCTTGAGTTCAATTTTTGTGAACACTGTATCTATGGAAAACAACACCATGTTTATTTTTATTCTAGTCCTCGTAAATCTTCTGGTATACTGGATTATGTTTATTTAGATGTGTTTGGCCTAGTTAATGTTCCTTCATTATCGAAGTCTAGATATTATGTTTCTTTTATTGATGATTGTTCGAGAAGGGCATTTGTATACTTTCTTAAAAGTAAATCAGAAGTATTCAGTCGGTTTAAAGAATTTAAATCTTTGGTAGAGAATCAGACTGGAAGGAAAATTAAATGTTTGAGGACAAACAATGGCGATGAATTTTGTTCTGTAGATTTTGAAAAGTATTGCACTGATCATGGAATTAAAAGGCATAAGACAACACCTTACACTCCACAGCAGAATGGAGTTGCTAAAAGGTTGAACAAGATGTTGATGGAAAAGGCAAGGAGTATGTTGAGTGGTGCTGGTCTGGAGCAGAAGTTCTAGACTGAGGCTGTGGCTACAGCATGTTATCTACTAAACCAATCTCCTTGCTCTACTCTTTTTGATAAGATGCCTTTGGAAGCATGGTCTGGTAAGAAACCCTCTCTGAGGCATGTCCGTGTGTTTGGTTGTGAGGCATATGTTTATGTGCCAAACGAAAAGAGATCTAAATTGGATAACAAGGCTCTCAAATGTATTCTCATCGGCTATGGAGTTGGTGTGAAAGGATACAAGCTTTGGAACCCTATTATTGAGAAGGTTTTGTACAATAGAAGCGTGATATTTCATGAGCTAAAACCTTCAATAAGTGATCAATAGCTTCAGACAGATTAGAGTGACAAGAAGAAGGATGCAGTTGAGATTCTCCAAACTCTAGAAAGGGAAGAGTTGCATGGTGTACCTAAGACTGAGGGGAGCTCAAGCAGCTCTAGAATTTCTAATGATGAAGAACCACAACCTCAGCCTGTAAGAAGGTCTACATGAGAAAAATGGCAACCTGAAAGGTATGGTTTCTCTTTGTTAAATTCAAACTGTGCCTATGCCTTAATTACTAGCACTGATGAGCCTAGGACTGTAAAAGAAGCAATCAGCATGACTGATTCGAATTCTTGGTTGGAAGCCATGAATGAAGAAATAGATTCATTAAAGAAGAATGAAACCTGGGATTTGGTACCACTACCTAAAGGGCGAAAGCCTGTTGGCTGTAAGTGGATATTCAAAAAGAATATAGGCATTGATGGCAATGTTGAGAAGTATAAGGCACGACTAGTTGCAAAGGGATTTTCCTAAATTGAGGGAATTGATTATGGAGAGATTTTTTCCCCTGTAGCAAAGCTGACATCCATCAGATTTTTGTTGTCATTGGTAGTTTTGTATGACTTTGAAATTGAGTAGATGGATGTGAAGACAGGGTTTCTCCATTTTGAGCTGGAAGAAGAAATCTATATGTCCCACCCTGAGCATTTCGTTGTGAAAGGTAAACAAAACCTGGTCGGTAAGCTAAATAAATCTCTGTATGGTTTGAAACAGTCTCCTAGAATGTGGTACCAAAAATTTGACACATTTTTTTTGTCTATGGGATTTGTAAGATCAAAATCTGATCATTGTGTTTATCATAAATCTGAGAATGATCATGTGCTTGTTATTACACTGTACGTGGATGATATGTTATTCATAGGAAATAGAAAGTCTATGATTTCTGATCTTAAATCTCAGTTGTCTACAAAGTTTGAAATGAAAGATCTTGGTGCAACAAGGTACATTCTTGGAATGGAGATAACCAGGGATAGAACTAGCAGAAAGCTTTGGGCCAGTCAAAGTAAGTATGTGAAAACAATTCTGGAGAGGTTTAACATGGATGATTGCAAGCAGCTAGTTGTTCCAGTCATGCAGGGAATGAATCTATCTATTGAAGACTGTCCAAAGTCTACTATTGAGATGGAGGACATGACCAGTGTGCCTTATGCAAGTGTTGTTGGCAGTTTGATGTATGCTATGGTTTGTACAAGACCATACAATGCCCAAGCAGTGGGAGTTCTAAGCCGTTTTATGGAAAATCTGGGAAGATCACATTGGGATGTTGTGAAGAGAGTATTCAGGTATTTGAAGGGGACTTTAGATTATGTTTTGTGTTACCATGGCAGTTTGGTTGCATCACAGAGGACTCTCAGCATTCAGAGATATGTTGATTCTAATTGGGCAAGGGACATTGACAGCAGGCGATCCACCAGTGGATATATGTTTATGCTTAATAGTGGAGAAATCAGTTGGATGAGCAAGCGACAGGCTGTAGTTGCTTTATCCACGACAGAGGCAAAGTACATGGCTGCAACTCACGCCTGCAAGGAAGTTGTCTGGATGAGGCGTTTGTGTTCAGACATTGGTTTTAATGCAGGGCATATCACTATTTTATGTGACAGCCAGAGTGCCATTTGTTTGGCAAAGAACCTGACTTTCCATGCCAGGACAAAGCACATTGATGTGCAGTTTCACTTCGTGAGGGACATGGTGGAAGATGGAAAGGTCTGTCTAGAAAAGGTCAATACCTTAAAGAAAGTTGCAGATACTTTGACAAAGCCGGTGAGCACATATAAGTTCAGATGGTGCGCAGAATCGATGGGCCTTGGGGCCTATGACAAACAGTTTTTTTCTGAAGCCATGGGGGAGCTAGAAGTGTTCACCAAGTGGGAGCTTGTTGAGAAAATGTGTTTCAACTTCCAGTTCGAAGCCCCTATTTTCATGCCTTGGAAATTTTTTGATGTTCTCATCCTTTACCACCATACCGCACCTGGCTTATTTTTGCCCTTACCACTTTACCGTGGTGACCTGGTTTGCCCCTGGCAGTACCATGGTAACAAACTTGGTGGCTACCGCCTTACCATGCGCAGTGAGTTTACTCACCGCGATGGTTGCGATAGGCAGCTTGCTGCCTACGTCGTCGATCACCGCCTTACCACAGTCGACGAAGACCTTCACTGCGGTGGCCGCGGTGAAGCTGCCAGCGGTGGTCTTGGTGGTTATTGCCATACCGCGAGCTATGAGTCCTCTCACCATGGTGGCCTTAGTGAGACCGCCTACGATTGACCTAGCAGTTACCGCCATACCTCAGGCGGTGGGTCCTCTTACCGCGGTGGCCACGGTGAGACCGCCTGCAGTCTGACTGGTGGTTACCGCCCTACCACAGGGTGGCCTGGAGGCCCCTGCAGTAGCACGATGTGACCGCCAATGGTTTATCTGGTGGCTTACCACCACACCGCGGGTCAACTCAAACCTGGCAGCGATAGTGCGGACAAGGCAAGACAGAGCTCAGAGGCGCATACCGCCATACCGCAACGGGTGAAGACAAGCTCGGCGGTAGCACGGGGAAGCATGGGTTAGCTCAGCAAAGCTCACTGCTTTACCGTGGGTGGGTAGAGTCGGCTCAATAGTGGAGCGGTAGAGACTTGGAGGGCTCGGACTAGTTTTGACTAAGTTGGACTCGGAGTCAAAGAGTGATAGCAAATGCAGGAAGGACACGTGGCTCAATGTCAGATGTTGATTGGCCAAAGGCCAAAATAGTAAGAGCAATAATTGCAGGTCAATTTTAGCTAATGACAGGAACCTGATTTGGGTGGTGAAGTTATGGCTGAGTGGCTTGATGCAATCTGATTAGATCGATTGCTTGCTTGAATGATCGATGCATGAACATGGAAGTCGTGGGATTGGTTGGAAGTGTAAATGCGTTGAAGACTTGTACAGTCAATGTGAGGTTGATGGAGATGTACATGTAAGTTGGCAAGTCGATGTGAGAGAGTAGAATTTATTGTATACTTGGAAAGGAAGTATTGTAACAGTGAGAAAATAATCAGAGTGTTGTTGTGAGCTGAATAGAGAGGAAAGACTGTAAATTGTATGTAATATCTTTATTGTTGTAATACAATTGTCTTGACTTGGTGTGGTGGGTTTTTTACCTAAAAACGTTTTCCCATGTAAATACCTGTGTTATCTGTGAATGCTTTTATTCTGTTATCTCCTCTATTCTATATGTATTCATCTCAGTAGTTTTTTAGAAGCTAATAGAAATATTTTTTGCTCTTCTCCTCTGTTGTATTAGTGTTAAGGGAATGTATTCCGCACTGTTGGGTCATTAGATCCACCCCTGTTTTCCCTTCAAAAATTGTGTTTTATTTAAATTATTGTATAAAAAAGGTAGTCTGTAAAATAATGTTCCATTATTCAATTGATGTATATATGTTCATACAATTTTTATTTTTATTTTTTAAGCCATATTTGATTATATTTCTTTGAAATTGATACATTTATGATTTATCCAATTGTTGCCAAACATTAAATAATGCTTGTGTTTGTTGATAGGTAGAAGATACTGATGAAACACATACTAATACCCAAGATCCAACTAGGTTATTAAGATTTGGACAGGATGATCCAAACCATCCTTTAAACAATACCAGGGTGAAAAGAGCGAGATTGAAGAGAATACTACCAGCTGAGAAATTTGAAGAGCTGATGAGATCTGCATACATTGATGACATGCCACCTAGCCTTAATGATGATGATCATGCTAGTGAAAATGCGGTGCACAAAGAAGGATTGAATGAAATTCTTACAGGTTTCTTTGGGGATGGAAACAATGATGATAGTAATGATCATATGGTTGTTAGTAACGATGATCGTAGGGGTAATTACCACCAACGTAATGTTGATGATAACAACCTAAAGGACTCCATCAAGCAAGTAGTGAAGACACCCGTGTTCAAATTGGGTGCAAGTAGAACCTCAAAACTAGCATGCACATTAATATTATTAGAAATCAAGTCACTATTTGGTTGATCAGACAAAGGATTCACTACCCTACTGAAGTGAGTTAAATCTATTTTTTACTTTGCATTTTCAATTGGTGTACATAATTCGTAAACATTTATCAACTTCATTTATATTTCTTTAAGGGGATTTTAAAACCATATATTGTATATAAATAGTTTTAGTATAGATTGACATATCAAACATGTTCATCATAAGTCAAACATTCAATTGATTTAATCTTTGGAAATCTTATAGGGCACTAAAAACTAAAATATTCCCTAAAGAGAATGTGTTGCCATCAACTTGCAGAGAGGCACATCTGTTGTTGGTTGAGTTGGGGATTGAATATAAGCAAATTCATTCATGTAAAAATGATTACATTTTATATAGAGATGAATACCAGAACAAGGTAGAATGCCTTGTATGCAAAGAGAAGAGATATTGTACAGATGTACAAGGTCCTACAGTTCCAAAGAAGGTTTTATGTCACATGCCAATTATACCTAGACTTCAACGAATGTTTCGTTGCAAGTCACTTGCACAATTGATGGACTGGCATGAAAAGAACAAGAGTAAGATGGATTCATGTGAATCTCGTTTGACTCCAAAGCAATGAAACACATAGAGGAAAAATGGCCAAGAAAATTCAAAGATGAACCCCGTAGTATCAGGATTGGTCTTGCAATTGATGGAGTGTGCCCATTCTCTTTCCTAAGCTCAAATTATAGTGTTTGGACAATCGAATTGATAGTATACAATATTCCCCCATGGATGAGTGTTAGAAAGGAGCACCTTATGCTAACTCTCATTGTTCCAAGAAAACATCAAGTTAAAAGCATGGATGTTTATCTTACGCCTTTTATTGATGAGATTCAACTGCTATGGAAAGGCATAAGAATGTATGACATATCACGTCCTCCATCAAATAGGTCCTTCATGTTGTACAGTGTGCTATGTTGGACTATTCATGATTTCCTGGGACTTGGTGTTTGTTTTGGTAAGATAAAATATTTACGTATTTACACTCATAATTTATTTTCATCCCAACTTTCATACTTAGTTCTGCACTATTTTTTTGATGTTATTAACATTACTTATTGAATTGCAGGGCTTCAAACAAAGGGGAAATTTGCATGTCCAAGATGTGCAAAATAATTTGAAGGGCAGTATTCTAAAGATCTACATAAATTTATTTACGCAAACAATAGGGTTTTTCTACCACTAGATCATAAGTTTAGAAATCGCCTAAAGAATCAATTTGAAGGAAAAGTTGAAAATAGAGGCCCTCCCATGATTATGGGTCCAATTGATTGGCTTAAGAAGTATGAAGATGCTGAATAGAAAGCTTTGGAGGATTTTTTTGATCGGGGTGATTCAATTGAAGAACCAGAACAAGTTGTAGTTAATATGCTAGAAGGAATGAAAAGGAAATCCATATTTTATGAGCTCCCTTACTGGAATGATCTATTAGTATCTTACCTATTAGATCCTATGCACATCTTTAAAAATTTCCCAAATTCTATATTTTGGCATATATCAGAAAAAGAGGACACCTTGTATTCGATGAGAGATATTGCTCTTTTGCCTACCAAAATTGATAGAAAACATTTGTGGCCAAACAGGGAAAATGAAACATATACAAAAGCTCCATGGATTTTGAAAAAAAAAGAGCTAGACCAACTAAAAAATGTCATTCGTTTAATAAGGACACCTATTGGCTATGGGTCATCATTGGCTAAAGCTTTTATAGTTGATGAACATATCACAAGATTTAAAACACGTGATTTTCATAGTTTTATGAAGGTATTATATATCATCATTTAACATTTACTAGTAACATTGATTAAGTACTAAATATATTTTGATATTTTTTTGTGTGAGAAAAAATTACTAATGACCTTTTCATAAATGTGTTTGATAGCATATCATGCCATTGGCAATTAGGGGGGATTCCTATCTTATAGTTGACTTAAGGAATACCATAAGTTGATTGTCAGCATTTACAAGGTATGTGGTTATATAAAATATTCATGTGTGAGATACATAGAGATATTATATTGCATTTTAATTTTTGACTAATTGTTCGTACTAATTTACTATTCTTATATTAGGTGGGTGACCTCCAAGGAGATCCATGAATGTGAAGTACCAAAATGGAAGAAGGAAATTGCAGAAATTGTATATGTATTTGAGAAGGAGCTCCCTACAAGTTTCATGGACCTACAAGTCCATTTACTTATACACCTAGCCTATGACATTGAATTGGTGGGTGTTGTATCAACGAGGTGGATGTTTTTCTTTGAGAGGTATATGAAAACTTTAAAAAGATATGTCTGGAAAAAGGCACATCCAAAGAGTTGCATGGCTGAAGGGTATGTATTGAATGAAGCATTTTTATTCCTGTGTGAATTCCTTGGTAAGGATTTTGAAGATGGACCACGCTTCTAGGATGAAGAATGAGCATCAGATATTATTGATCGAGAAAAACCACAATCTAATGGTGTTCAAGTAGAAATTAGTAAGTAAATTCATGATCAGTGTGGTTGTTTTTCTTCCAATCATTAATTTACTCTATAATTTATTTGTCAAATTAACAACATGACATTTGGAGTTTGAAATAAACATGTTGACATGTAATAGGTGTAGACGAAAGTGCTATAATCGACAAGTTCATTCTGTACCACATGGACTTTATGAATAAATGGATTGATCTGTATGATAAAAAGAGAAGAACTGTTAGAAGCAAGGAGACAGTTTAAGAGATCGAACCCAAGGAATACTCCACTTCCCACTTGTTTGCTCAGGGAATGGGGAAAAGATTGCACACTAGAATTGGTTATTGAACAAATTCAAAATCAAATAGAAGATGCAGGTATAGATTCAAACATAACATAAGATAAAATCAACATGTCTAGAGGATGTGAAAGAAAGGTACAGTTGGGATTTTATAAAATGTTGTTTCCTTGTAGTTTTGACACTATTAACTATTTTAATATTCGTCATTATATTTGTTTTCACTGAAATAAATGGTCTTTTACATGCTAGGAAATATCCAGCAATGTCGGCATATGGTCGACATTATTGTGTAGATGTAAAGAGACGATCCTTCGATTGTGGCATCATGGTTGACTTCAAGCAATCCAGTCGATCAAGCTCAAAAGATAAGAATTTGATTAAAGGGAATCTACAATATTTTGGGAAAATACAAGAAATTATTGAGTTGGATTACCGGTCTTTTAAATGTTGTATTTTTAAGTATAGAAGGTATGAAGCATTTGAGAGGACACGAAGACATGATACCCATAGTGGATTGTTTTCTATAGATTCCTCATGGTTCCTACTAGAGGATAAGGAGCCTTATGTTCTACCAATTCATTGTGAGCACATATTTCTTTAACTCAAACAAGAAGCGATAGTGATCATTAATCTATCAATTCATAATTTATTGTGAATATATACGTGTTTATTAATCAATAAAAAAATTATAACATACGTCTAATATATGTATGTTGTTCATGTGCAGGTATTTTTCTATGAAGATATTTTGGACCCGAAATGGATATTTGTCATACATTATGATCCAAGATTAAGGCATGTATTTGACGATGCATCAGTGGATACTGAGCAAAACAATGATGGCCAACACAATGAAAGAGGGATTAGAGAACATCGAATAAATTGACATCCATGATGATGTTGAAGATGGTTATGTTTAGGCACAAGAAGACAACAATCCAGAGTTAGATGATGTTGTGGAAGACAACAATATGGATGGTATAGAAAATGATGATCCAAATACATCTGGTAATAATATAGATGGTCTACTATCAAATTTCAATGATGATGAAGATGATGCGGGTCAAGATGAGGATGATGATAATATTAAATACTTGAAAGAACATATGAACATTGACAATGATACACTGGATGACATTGTAGTAGACAATAATGTTAATGACCAAGACTTCTAAATTTTCATAATTATTTTCAATCCATGTTTAAAAAAGGATGATTCTTATGGCCTAAACTTTGAATTTCTTCGGTAATATTATTTGTGTCGATACAAATTACCTATTGCAATATCCTTAAATTGTTCAATATTTGGTATGAATTATTGGCAGAAAAAATTAGGATTACTTGGATGCTTCTTCCATTCATTTTGTATCAACATATGTTCGTGAAGAAATAAAAGTTAATTAAATATTAATGCACGTAACTCACAATTATTTAAATAAGCAACTTTGTTAAATTTATTATTTTTAAATAGTTTCCATTTTTATGTTGAACATAATTTTTAACATGTAACTAAAAACATCCACAATAAATGCTTTATTGTATCAGCATATTTATTCACATAAGCACAATATTGAGGCTCAATAACTGATATTCATTCAAATATAAGAAGAAATAAGTATGGAAAACATAAGAAAAATATAGAAAGATAACATAGTCATCGAGAATCTCTGATAATAAGTTGTTCTATTTTATTCATAAGCTCAAAAGTTACACCAGCAAAGTTTTGGTATACCCTTCCACTCATACCTTTATTATTTTTTATCAAAGTTTATATAGAGATTACATAATATCAACCATAATCCCTAAGCCATTAACCATTAAACTACCTAACCCCTAAGCCCAAAATCCCTTATCTTTTGACCCTTAATCCCTTAAACCCTAACCCCTAATCCCTAACCATTAATCCCCACTAGATCAAAATAATTAGGCACTAAATCAGGTGCTAACTTAGGCACTAAATTAGGTGCTAAATCAGGGACTAAATTAGGCACTAAATTAGGTGCTAAATTCGGTGCTAAATTCAGCACTAAATTCAGCACTAAATTAGATGCTAATTTGTGCCTAATTTAGTACCTACTTATTTTGATTGACGCAAAAAATGTCAAAAATAGTGCCAT
Organism: Sequoiadendron giganteum; assembly: GCA_007115665.2. Lineage (NCBI taxonomy): Eukaryota > Viridiplantae > Streptophyta > Pinopsida > Cupressales > Cupressaceae > Sequoiadendron > Sequoiadendron giganteum. The sequence goes on from CM021102.1 coordinate 61,519,776, forward strand.
CTCGATAAATAGCATCGAATTTTTCAAAAAATTAGAGAAAAATAAAATAAAATAGTGGGTGGAAGCAAAAAAGGGAGCTAATCACATGGATTTGTTGTAGTGACATTTCCCTTTTTGGTTTTACCCCATAGCTTCTTTGACTAATGGAGTTTGATAGGGATGATCTATCTTTGTATTTTTTGGTATCCATGTGTATTTTATTTGTCCATTATGCTTCACAACTTCTTTTTCTTTGATAACATTTTTTGTGCTTTGATTCAAATCTTTCTTTTGATGTTGGTCCCAATTCGTGGATGGGGTGATGGGTGGATGAAGATTTGTGATGTGGATGGTTGTAGTATTGGCATTGGTTTCATCATAAGGATTCTTCATGCTCCCTATGTTGATTTTTTCTTGAGATGAAGTTGCCCCTAGTATTGTGGAAGTAGTACCTTCATGCTTTGATTCTGCCTCTTTTGAGATGTCTTGTTTAGCAAGCATTCTTTGATAAATGACCACTGTAGATGATGTTATTTCTATTTGTTGCTTTGTTTACTCTAGAATATCCTATTTGGTCTGACCTGTTTCCTTGAGTGGATAATGTTAGATATCTTCATACATGATGTCCTCATCTAAATTTGGGATATATCTTATCCTGATGTTGACAACTTAGCATGACTGTAGGAATCAATAACCTCATGTTCTTGTGTAATAATATCAAGAGTTTAAAGGAATATTGTTCCAAATGAAGATCATCTATGTGTCCATATAAATAAAGCATCTCATGGGTAGATTTTAGAGTATGTGCTATATGGATATGATCATAATTTGTGACATATTGTATAGATTAGAGAATGCCCATTAGATCATTGTAGCATCTTGGAGATATAGATTCTTGATGATTAATTTTTGAATTGCTTTCAACATGCTTTGGATCAAGTTCTTGACATGGGTCAATTCCAAAGGATGACTTGCTTACAAAAGGTTCTTGGATATCTTCATTAGGCATGGGAAGTGGCTCAATATCCTCTTGATCTTTGAGTGGATTTGGATCTGGTGTTGAGTTGAATATTCCTTCAATATTTGCAACCATGAGGTCATAGGATGTCAATATGTCTTGGAAAGGACCATTTCTAGACTTTGGTGAAAGATGTTGATCATGCTTTGGAATAAATTCTTGAGATATATCCTCTAACTCATTAGGTGATGTAGAGACATTGTCAACCTGATCATTAGCGGATGGATCTTGAATTATGTCAATAGGATCAATAATTTTAATACTCCTTGAAATAAATCATTGTTGGATATTGTTAAGGGGTTTTTATCATGATTAAAAAGTGACTCTTGATGTATGTTGATTTGATCATCGGATGAGGTAGAAACATCTCCAAGGTGCTCATTGATGGATAGATCTTGATCATTGTCCTCAACAGTTATTTTTCCTCGATCAATAAGGTCTTCAATGAGATTTTTGAGTTGAATAAAATCTGATGTTTTATGAATATTTTCTCTATGATACTCACAATAAGATCTACCCGTATTCCAAGAGGGATTTATGATACAGTTGAAAGCACTTAATTTTGGAAGAGTGATGAGTTTTGTATTGACTATCTTGTGTAATGTGGATTCAATTGGCTCTCCAAAAGGAGTGTATTCATGTTTGTTATCTTGTGAGGTTTGTACTTGTTGAGATTGACCTTGTGGTGATTGATCTTGGAGATGTGGTGATTGATCTTGTTGTTGAGGTTGTTGATTTTGATATCCAACTTCTTGATATTGAAGATGTTGTTCTTGGTGAGGTTGTGGACACAACTCAATGTTTTGATGACATAGTTTAACCAATGGGGGAGTGTGTCAGTTTTGGATGGAGATGTCCCTTGGTGCAATGAATCAATTATTTTGGTAAGTGACACAATTTGATGTCACAAAATTTGATCTTGATTTTGATTTTGACACCCTTGATATAATTGATTTGGTTGTTGGTCAAGCATATTTGGAATATACACTTGTGGCATTTGTATGGGATCATGCACAAATTAATTTTGAACAATTTTCTGATTTGGGATGTTGTTTATATTTTGCATTACATGTTGGCATTGAACATTTTTGTGGTTGGGAAACATATTGCTTTGATTTAGGTAACCTTGATTTTGCATGGTGTTACCTTGATTTGGATCAATACAATGAGTTTTCAATATTTTGTGTGAATTTTGAACAACATTGGTGTGATTTATAAACACATTGATCCCATAGCTCACCAAGTGTGAATTTGATATGTTCATGTTTGGTAAGTTTTCATTTGGTATATTCATATTCGACATGTATTGATTCGATGGGATAATGTTGTTTTGTTGAAAATGCATGTATTGATCATTTGGTTGATAGATTTGTAAGTTTTTACTTTGATTTAAATATACCATAGGGGAAGGTGATCCAACATTTAGATTGGGCATACTCACATTTGTTGTATCATTGAGGTTGGTAGGATATAATGATCCCATGTATGAATTGTATAAATGTGAGTTTTGATAATCGATTGGTATCATAAGGCTTTCATAGTTTGGTTGATTTAAATCACTCATGATGTATGAGTCAAGCTTATATTCCATGTTTTTCTTGTGTTTTGACCTTTTTGACCTCTAAGGAATTTGGGACCAATGATGAGATGAAATATGAAAGGGTGAGTGATATGGGTGATGAAATTTAATAACTTTGGTCAATACTAGACTTAGGGTTTGATTTTGATGTTTTCATTGGATAATGAACTTGTGAAACCTAAGATGGACTTGTGACCTTAGGATAAACTTGTGCAAAGGATTTCTAATTTAACTAAATTTATGAGAAAGGATGAATTCCCACATACGTAGATAAATAAGGTGATTTTGATTTAATTTAATGATTTACCCAAGTCTAGAATGTTGATGTTTCCAAAGCTCTAAAGTTATTTGTGGGATGGAAATGATAAATGTTTTGGGATGGATTAAATGATTGATTTGATCCTTAATGAACCTAAGAGGGACTTTATTTACAAGACCAAGATATTAAATAACATGTTTTTCCCTACAAGTAACTCAAACCAAAAGAAAAATGTTTTGCATGGAAGATCATAAGCCAAAAGATAACAAGCACATGTGTGGGGTTCAGTTTGATTTAATCTTGATTAATAATTTTATTTTACCACATGCACTTGTCTTGCTTAAATTTCAAACTAAATGTCTATTTCTAACCAACTTTTCATTCCACAAGGTCCATTATGTGAAAATCAAGAAGCTAAGGGTATAGTTCCCGAGGTTAACTTTGGAAAGTTTTAACTAAGATATGAGTCCAAATATTTAGAAGCCTCTAAGGATAAAATACTTAGGGACAAGTAGTAATATTGTACTCCTCAAAGGTATTCACACTTTTCAAAGGGTTTGGAATTTCAATTATTGTTCAATGTTTGTCTCAATGTTTTGGAACCAAGCAATGTGTTAAACTGGCTCATAAGCAATAACATTCCTAGCTCAAGTGGGTACATTTTTCTTGGTGGACTTACCTCATGCCCTTCATAGTAGAAGAGACGATTTTACATGTAATCAAGGAAAGAGTGTAGAGGTATGTTAAGAATGAATTCTTAACCTCTACACTTTAACCAAGATTGGACATGGCAAGTAACTTCTTGGAATCTAAGTTCTAATGCACCACTTTGATAAACTCGCTGGATGGACAAAGTTGGCCACTACAAACAAGGTTCTTAATGACAGTGTTTTGAGATAATCTAGTGTCTATACATGCGGTTATTCACTCATTTAAGAGGTCTCCTAGCCCTTACGGGTTTTTACGTATCTCATGGATATTGAGGGAGACTTTCGTCGGTATAGAACATCCACACTAGGTGGTTGATGACTTTCATCACACCCACAATTATTTATATTGCAAACTGAAATGAAAGTACTGCTTGGTTCATTCCCTCTCACAAATCGAGAGGTAGGCCCTCTAAAGGTGACTCAAAGCATGAAAATACATTTTTGAGTGTTACTCTTCACCCAAGATCGCACGAAGCGCAAGGGGAGAGGATACACACTTAAAGTGTATGGAAACAAGATCACTCACATAAACACTTGTTCATTTTATCCTTCAAAGAAAAATGAGTTCTTTTTAAGCACCAATTTTGAGTGTGAGTTTTTTTTGTTAAATTTTAGCCCAACATAGCAATGACTAGTGAGTTTGTAGGTTCAATTTTAACTGACTTGAAAAAGATCAAAGAAATGATTAATTTTAAGCCCAAAATGAACTAGCTGGTCCTAAAGCATGAAATTAAAATTGTATATGATGGGTTATTTTCCCACGAGTGTTTGAAAACACTATTACAATGAATATCAAATGATTTTTCTTTCACCTCAATGCTCCATGCTCCTCGTCAAACCTACAATCCATGCTCCAAATGTTAGGTTCAATTAAGAAAACAAGAATATGTTAGGGTTAGATAAACAATTAATCATTAAAACCCTACAACCTAGACCAAGTTGCAATGTGTTTTGACTTTAGATGCAAAATTGAAAAATTTAACTCTGCCAAAATTGAACAACACCTACACCATTGAATAGATCATGAAATTCTACCCTATTTCAAAAAAAACTTTGAAAAATACCAACATATGACCAAGATATGGCCATTTGAAGATGGAGTGCAAAAGCAAGAAAACAATGGCGACCTTGTTTTGCAATAGCAACTCTATGTCATTGCAATAATGACACTATTTAGCAATAGTGATTCTCTATAGTAAACCAAGGAGCTCAATGGCGACTCTGTATCATCAATAGAGATGGTGTATCATCAATGGCGACTTTGTTTGCAATAGTGACACTATGGTAATGTAAATAGCAACACCATTTTTTGGAACTTGCAAAAACGTGATTTTCAAGTAAAAAATATCAAATTTGAGTGGTTAAGCCCTCCTTCTAGCACCAAAATGTGAATGATTATCTACACCTAGCTAAACATAGACAAAACAAACAAGGTTAGTCACATTAGCAAGTATAAACTATCATTCCCTATGAGATTCTTGATCATACTAAGATATGAAAATATGAAACAAAGCATGAAAGACAAACAAATGAAAGCATGGAAACCTATCTAAGTAGCTCTAACCCCTATCCCATAGGGAGATTGGTGTCACTTCGATGTGGAAAGTGGCCCTTTCCCATTCCCAAGTCGATAAGTTCCAAGATCTTTGATGAACAATGATGATTTTGATGCAAAATGATAGTAGATTCAAAGCTAAAATAATATGAAAAGCATGTAGTTGATGGATGAAAATGAGTAGAGTAACAATGCTTGAAGTTGTTGATTCATATTCAATAGAGGAAGCCTCTATTTATAGGAAAGAAGGGTTGAAAATGGGAAAATTTGGGCAATGTGGGAATAAGATGGGAATCAATATCCAAGTGACAAGTGTCACAAGACTAATGAAAGCCATGGGGATATGTGCTTCACACAAGTGTGTGCACATCTTGGGAAGAGGGATGTGTAAGAGGAGTTAAATCTTAGGTGGCCTGTGTAAGAGGGACAAGATGGCTATTTAAGGAATGTGGTTGAGAGTGATGGCTCTTGTAAGAGCATTAAAGGCATTTGTAAGAGGTATTAAAAGCATGTGCAAGAGGCTTTTAACATTTGGAGGGAAAGTCAAATAAATGAGTTTTTTAGATAATATTCCCAAGGAATATGCCTCTGTGAGGGAAAATAGGCTAATTAGTAATTAAAAGAAATGAATTTCATGCCCAACTTGGTTAATAAACCATGGGTTCATTTGACCAAGGTGAATTTAAAAACTAGAGGATTGGATAATAAAGATTAAGAGGTGATTAAGTTTAATTAATTCAGAGTTAATTAATCTTAGGCAAGTTGAGGGATTTATGACATTTGTTTAAATAATTAGATTTGTTTAATCAAATGAGAGGACATAGGGGTTTTAATTAAATAATTTTATTTAATTAATTAAATGGAATGGAAATTAGTGAGAAGAAGGTGAATTAATCTAATAAATTTAATTATTTGATTAATGGAAGAAAGTGATGAATTAAATTAAACAGTGTAGATCATTTAATTAAACAATTAGAACAGCGCTTATTTAGGAGGAAATGATGTTAGTAATCAGATTCAGATGTGTAATACTGATCAGGACTATTTAAGTGTCTACAAGTTTACATGTTAGTTGTGAGGTCAAGATAATTCTCAAAGTTTATTTTATGCTCATTATAAACTCTAGGTCCCAAAATATAAAAAAATTAGTTTGTTCTACACTTACATTTTATTTCATTATCAAACTATTCAACTCACAACCCAAATCATAATCTCGTAGTAACCTTCATTTGTTTTATCATCACCCATTGGATATCTATCATAGTTTCATAATAATAATAAAAAAATCACACAAATTAAAAACTAAAATTATTTCCTTGGTCAAAGACCACTTTCCAAATTAGTCCCCAAACACGTAGCCATTTTCTTATAGTGTAGACCTCTTATTCAATAATTTGTACAATTCTACATGAGATATTAATGCCATCAACCACATTTTTATAGTCGCATATCATAATAGCAGTGATATTTCATCAAAAAAACCCATTCAAAAGAAGTATTTTAGCCTTATGTTCATTTCTAAGGGAAATAACTATTATATAATTCACATATAATTAAGCATGATCTATTTTCATAGAGGACATATTTGGAGCATTCAAGATTAACTTGCAAGATCCAATAAATTATAAAAATAAGAATATGCACACATATAATATTATCATACAAGTTAATAAAATATACAAAGGAGCCTTATATATAAAGGCAAGGATGAAGGCAATAAGGTAGGGTTAAAATTTTGATTACCCCTCCAAATGTGACACATTGAGCACACTTGGGACAAGTGTGAGGACATAGATGTAGAGTCAACACAAGGTGAGAAAAATAAAGAAGTTTCTCTAAGTAAGCATAAGTGTAGTGTGAATAGGTCCCAGCCAAGCTAAATAGGTAAAAAAAATTCTCACACTAACAAGCCCCTTAAGTGATAATTAAGGAGAAAGGTGAACAATAAAAAATGAGTCTTAAAAACCAGACCTAATGAGGTACTCATGTACAACAAAAGTATGTCACAAATAGAGAAAAGGAGAAAATAAGAAGGACAAATAAACCTCCTCAAAGATGTCCCTAAAAGATAGGAACATGAACAACTCTTGAAGCATGTATAAGTTGTAAACTTTTTTGAAGAAGAATTTTTTTTTCTAGAATTTAAGAACCCTCCAATGAATGTAGATCAAGGTAAGTAAGGCACGAAACACTAAATGTGTGCCCTCAATTACACTACTCAACCATATATACATAAATGGAAAAAAGAAAAATAATAGGTGAAATTGAAAATAAAACTGGTACTATATGATCAAAGGCACACACAAAACATCACATAATTGACTTCATAAATAGTATTATATGTGCATATGGTTCTCTATATAATTGCTAAAGTCTCACAAATATTGTTCAACAAAAAAGGTAGAAGATTGTCTCCTTTGTGTCATTTAAACCAAAGAAGCATTAGCATAACCATGTAATGATACCCTTCATAATTCTAACAAGGGAGGTATCGATTAACTAATAGGTGGCACAAATTTGTGCAAAGGAATGAAGAATCAACATCAAATCTAATATGATATATGAGTAACTAAAAAAGGGTGTGCGGTTATAAAGGAACACATGCATGAGACTAGAATACTAAATTATTTGTTGTTGTGGAGGGACAATTTCTAGACAAAGTCGTGATGGAAAATAACAAGGCACATATACAACCCCCATGGCACTTTATAAAATAGTTTCACAAGTATAAAAAGGAATATATGATGTGTGAAATTCCCCCAAAGGAACACAAAATTAGTTTTGACACTTTATTTTTGTGTTTACAAAAAAGTTTTTTGTTATATATAATTATTGCAAGTGTCCAAAAATAGGACTATGGCATAAAACAATGAGACTCAACATGTCCCATTGTATATAAAGGATGAAATTATCCCTTAAATTCTTCTTTATAATGGAGGGAGGCTCGCTAGATTTGGAAGAGGGAGTGAATTTATGATCTTCAAGTGGAAGGGATTCTCATGCCTTGAAGTTGATTTTTCCTTAAATTGTTATAAATTAAAAGTTCAATTTGTATTAGTTTGATTCATTATGAACTACACTAAAAATACAAATGAGCATTAAAATGTACCTTAAAACCCCCCATAATATAATACTATTAAAAGTAGAGCTGAAAATTATAAGGTGTTTTTAGTATAAAATTGCACAAAATAAATCCTATATCAACCATCTATAACAAATGGTAATTTTAGAAATTCTAAAAAAATAGGCTTTCTAAACTAAATTTCTAATGTAACAATTAGAATCCTTGAATTTTTTTGATAAATTAAAAATGTATTTTTTTGATTTTGATATCATGGGAAAATTTTATACCCTATAAAAAATATACAAGCAAGGAGGAGCTTCAAACTATAATTTAACTCACAAACAAAAATAAAAAATAAACATTAATATGGCAAATTACTTGAGAATATATTTTTAATGTTGATAATAAGTCAAAAATCTAACTTCATATGCCCATGTTATGCCAAAAAGAAAAAGAAAAACTATAGAATCTTTGCATAGGCCCTAGGGGTAGTAGTGAATTCCAATCACTGTTTCAACTAAGGTGACAAATTCTAAGTAATTTTGCAAAAGAGGTGGTAGAGTTTGAAGGTCTAAGATTATGCAATACAGATGAAAATGTCCAAAATTTTGGGGTTCTATAGAGATAGAAAAGTCCAAAAGGGGTTCTATAGAGACATGGAAAAAAATTGGAAGTCCATGGTTCTACAAATATATAATGGAGTGTTTTGCATAGATACAATAGATGCTATAATTATGGGGTTCTACAAAGATGTCATAAAGTCCAAAAGTCTAGAGTTCTACAAAGATATAATAGAGTCCAAAATTATCAGGTTCTATAAAGATGTGGAAAATTCGATAAGTTTGGAATTCAAAAAGGATGCAATGGAGTCTAGAACTCTAGGGTTTTATAAAGATGTGGTGGAGTCTGTAAGCCTAGAGTTTTTATAGTAGAGGCAATGAATTTTGAAATTTAGAGCTCTATAGCAGAGCTAGTGGAGTCTAAAATATTGGAGCTCTATAATAGATGTAATGAAGGTAAAATTTTAGTAATAAAGGCATAAAATTCTATATTTAAATGGTCATTATTCAAAGTTCAAAATTTAGAGAGAATTTGGGGTTTAGAGCTTAGATTTTGAAGGCACAAGAGTATAAAAGGTTGTCCAAATTTGAAACTTAGTGATATCGTAAAAAAATTGGCATGTGGAACTAAGATCTTGGATAAAATCCTATCTACACACACTTGTAACCACCAAATAAAATATTTGACCATTGGGGAAAAAATTAAAACCAAAGGATAATATAGGATGATACAATAGGACCTCCAATGTGGTACTTCTTGTACACACTTTTCACTGCCAAATAAAATATTTGACTTTTAGGAAGAAAAAAATGTAGAGCTAAAGGCCAATGTAGCATGGTATGATAAGATCATAGGTGTAGTAAAAATATCACATATGATGGTACAACCATATAGATCCATAAAAACTATACATATTTGTATATGGACACCATTGGATCTCTCCCATAAATATCAAAAAAATTATCTATGAAACATATAATGCCTTATATAAAAATATAGGTTTTTGGGCCTTTTGAGTACAACTGTAAGGTTATTTTTATCTAAGATGCATTATATGAAAGTATGTGTCCAAAACCTTTCAAACTCAATAAAATTTGGGAAGGGATTTACAATCTTTCTCTAGTATCTTGTTGGAGTAGCCAAGATCAAATTGTAAGATTCAAGAGCTTCCACAAGAAAAATTTACACAAAAAATAATTATCATACAAGTTGATAAAATGTACAACTTGGAGCCTTGTATATAAAGGCAAAGATGAGGAGGTGATCTAAGATAGGAATAAAATTAGGTATCCAGGAGTATTTTCTCTCATGACTACCCAATAATAACCTTCCTCAAAAAATAATAGAGAAGAATTACTTCTCTATGGTCAAGGAACATGTTGAATAAATGTTGTCATTGATGTTAAAGGAGATATAATTAGAGGTGGCGCTATTTTTCTGGAGTTCAGTATGAATTGAAAAAAGTTGTACTAACATACCTTTTTGTGTTGGTAAATGTAATATCATATCATTTTGAGTTGTAAAAATATATATTGCTAGCTATATTGATAAAAATAAGTTGAGGATTGTTTGTAATATCATGCATGCATCTATTCACTATGATAGAAGTGGTCCGGAAGTCTGATCTAGAATGTTTCAATTTAGTTTTCAGGGAAAAGAGATTTCTCTAGCAACGCAATTATGTTTAGTATTCTCTTTTGAAGGTGAGTTTGGCTCTATGGTTTTAATGGAGAGTATGCCTACACATGTTCTATCATATTTTGATGTTTCTAGAGTATATGTCAGCATGCAAAAAGTTAGTAATGACAGAATTCCCTCTGTGTTTTTATGTCAACTAGTTGGTGTTCAAGCACTGTGTGGTAATGGCTAGTAGTGTGTGACATTCAAATTTAGCATGTGGTGTTAGGATAGGACCTAGTTAAGGTTCCTATGGAAGTGCACGAAATCATGTTCCTTTAGTGGCAACAAAATTGAATTAGGACCGACCTGTTACACATTTCATGCGATATGAATTTAGGTCCACCTTATGTTGTTTTGGTTATTTGCGGACCCTTGGATGACATGGAAGTGAGTTAAAATGCAATGTCATGCTACATTCATCAGATGCACAATGTGAAGTATAATTGAAGAGAAGGTGGTAAGTGAATATACAAGGAGATGATCATGCTAGCATGAGTTATTCAGTGTGAAGCGTCTCAATTACTATGCACCATCATTAGAATATCTTAAGGAGTGAAGTAGAGTGTCTAAATCAAGCTCAAATTATTTGAAAATTGTGTAGTCAGCGCTTAATATTCGCAAGATTTATCTTTATAATTTTGGTAGGATTGGTGTTCTACGTAGAGAGCTAGTGCTTAGTTCATTGTATAGGGGATTGGTGTCTCTTATAGATTGGTGCCTACAAGTATGATTGGATATTGGTGTCTCTGGTAGGTTGGTACCTACTTCATATTGTTAAATTCACTTGTATTCCTTCTTTGTGAGATTGGATTTGGACAATAGATCCGAGAAGCTATTCTCACCTTGGTTTTTCCCATCTTGGGTTTCCACATATATCTAGCATTCTATTATGTGAATGTGTGTTCATAATTTATGTTTGATTAGTAGCAATGGAAATTAAAGTTTCATGTTCTACTATGTGTGTTGAAGTTAAAGAAATTTAAATAGATTTAATCTACTAATTCACCCCCCCTCTTAGTAGATTGTGTGTCTTTCAATTGGTATCAGAGTTGAGTTCCTTTGAAGAAGCTTAATCGGCTTGAGATAGATCCAGGATGGCACACTCTATGGCGTGAGAAGGATTGTTTACAAATAAGGCTCTACTCTTTAATGGGTTGAATTATGCATTTTGGAAAGCTTGAATAGAGTCATACTTGATGGCCCTAGGTCTTGAAATTTGGATGTTAGTTATAGAGGGATATGAGATTCTTGAAAATCCTCCAAGGGATCAAGTCAAAATGAAGGCTTACGAAAATAATGCCAAGGCTAAGAATGTTATTTTATGTGGTTTGTATAATTTTGAGTTTGTGAAAGTTATGCAATGTAGGACTGTAAAGGAAGTACTGGAGAAATTTCACACAATCTATGAAGGAGATGCCAAAGTAAAAGAAAAAAACTCCAAACTCACAGAGCTCAATTTAAAAGCTTGAAAATGGAGGAAGAAATCATTGCCACATTCTTGCTCCAGGTTGATGAGATTTTCAACTCTATTAGAGGTCTTGGTGAGGAATTGAAAGAAAGCATAGTTGTGAAAAAGATACTCAAATCTCTTCCTAGAAGGTTTGGTTCTAAATTTTATGTTGTTGAAGAAGATAAGGATCTTAATGCTTTATAAATGGTTGAATTACATGGAATCTTGACTACCTATTAAATGAGGTTTGATAGTGAAAACTCAATAAGGAAAGAAGTTGCATTCAAAGCATCCAAGAAACAAATTGATCTAGATTATGATGTTGGATCAAATCTAGAGGAAGCAAACTTTGTCAACAAGCTACAAAGAGGTTCTAGTAAGTATAAAAACAAGTTAACTTTCAAATTTTTTAAGTGTGGTGAAGTAAGACATTTTATGGCTAAGTGTCCTTATAAGGAATCTAACAATGTTGAGCAAAAGTATGGAAATAAATCATTTTAAAAAGGGAATAAATCTTAGAGGAAGCAAAATATTTTCTTCATAAATGAATAAAGCTACTCTACTGATAAAGAGGATGAATACATCTCCAAAGATGAAAAAGAGAAGGTTGTATTCATGGCCATGGAAACTACTGAAGATACTATAGAAATGAATTCTGGAAATGATGATGAAGAAGTAGATTCTGTGGAGGAGTTACTCTGTGTCAAAAAGGAGATCAAGAGATTGAAGAAAAGAATTGTTGAAGAAGTGAAGGATAACTATAGCTTATCTTAGAATCTCGAGAGTTTAGAAAAGACAAAAGGTGCAAGTAGAAGAAGCAAAAAGGATTGAAGAAGTCTTGACTAAAAGAACACTATAAAAAACAAGGACTATGATAATCTTCAAGTAGAAGTTGTGTCAATAAGAAAAGAGCTTGAGAAGATGAATCATTAGTTGCAATTGAAGTTTTGAAAGAGTACTAAGACTTTGATCAAATATTGGGATGTCAAAGATCTCTACATGTCAAAATCATAATTATTTTTGATGATCAGAAGAACAAAGTGACATAACAACCAACGAAGCTTGCTAAAGGGAGTTTGGAAGAGACCGGTTCCAGAAGTTCAAAGTTTGAAATGTTATTGCTAGTGATGAAAGTAAGGTATAAAATGATGGTTTTATCCAAGTTTAGAAGAAAAATAGAAGATCTGGAAGATAAGGATACAATAATAGGTTTAATTACTCTTTTACAGTTATTATTTTAATTGCAATAATTTTGGTCACAAGGTTGTGGATTGTAGAAAGGCTCCAGTAAGAAGAGATAACTTTGTCATTAGTAATGCATTTTCATCTTTGTATAATTTCAATATTGTTTTCTACAAATGCAAAAAATATGGACACATTGCTAGGAGCTACAAAATTAATTTTGTGAGTCCTCTACCGGAAACAAGAAGAAAAGGGTCAAAAATTTGGAGTCATGAATTAGATAAAGTCTAGAAGAATATTTTGGAATCTAAAAAAGGTTGAATAAATCAATGATAGCGTATACAAGACTACATGCTCAAAAGGAAAAGAATCTATGTATCATAGACAGTGGATGTTCGAGTCATATGACTATGTAAGTTCATGAATTTCAAGAAATTTGATGGAGGTTTTGTGACTCTTTGAAATAATTCTATTGCCAAAATTATTGATAAGGGTACTTTAAGTCTTGATGGTGGTAGGAAAAAAACTCATGATGTTTTATATGTTGAAGGACTAAACCATAATCTTTTAAGTGTTATTCGAATGTGTGACAAAGGTTATAATATTTCATTTAGTGCTAAGGGTGTGAGATTCAGAAATTTGGTGTTGAAGAATTGATTGTGAAAGGAAGCAAGATAAATAGTGATATATACCATCTCAATGAGTTGAATGGATAAAACTGCCTAACTATATAGAGAGAAGAAAGTTGGCTTTGGCACAAAAGAATGGGACACATCAATTTTGATGACATTGTGAAGATTAGCTCAAAATTTGGGATATGCCAAAGATCAAGAACTACAAGCTGAAAACTATGCCATGAGGGAAAAAAACAAAGTCCAGATTTCCCACAAAGGAATATTCCACATCAAATCCATTGGATTTGATCCACATGGATCTGTGTGAACCAATGAGGACAAAGAGTCTACAAGGTGACATGTATTTTATGATACTCATTGATGACTACATCAAGATGACTTTGATTACCTTTCTAAAAGAAAAATCTAAAGCATTTCAGAAGTTTAAAGCTTCCAAAGTGTTAGTGGAGAATGAAACTAGAATAATAATTAAGGTTCTAAGGTCAAATAGAGATGGAGAATTCACTTTTGACCGATATGATGTATTATGTGAAACATAGGGGAATAAGTGAGGTAGGTTTTAAATGGGGGTAATGCACCTATTTTCCCTAGTTCATTGGGAAAAAGAGATCTCCTAGGGAAAGATTTAATTTCAACCCTTAGGTGAGTCAATCTTAATGGAGATCTTGTTGTTTTCCTTATGACTGAGGATGGGGTAAATCACCGTAAAATGCACTTTTGGGAGATAAATGAAAAATACTAAATGAATCCAATTATACAATGTGAAGCTTGAAACATCAATTTAAAACCTTAATCTATCAGAATCCGCAAACTTCTGGCAGATCTGAGATAAGTATGAATTTATGCACCTGTCACCAAAAGTCTCTATTGAGTGTCCTCTTGGGATAGATTTTCCCTAGGGAGAATGGATATTTCTACATGAATCCAAAATCTATTTTTACAGTCCTTTTCTCTTAGATTTTCACTCTCGATTCCTTTGAATTTCATAGTCGAAAAGTAAGAAATAAATTCTACAAGTGAGTTTTTGTGACTTAACAACTTTGACTACTTTTCAAAATTGGAATTTTGATCAATCTTCAATCCTTCTTCACTTGAAAATTTGCAAACACAGAGAGGGAAAAATTGTTTGTTTTTGGTGAATGGGGGTTTGCCTTGGTCAAACCTCGTTTTAGTAATTAAACCTTGAAATGAAATGAAACGTGAATGGAAGGAATGATGAATGAAAAATACTTTGTTGTAACTCACCAAACCATTGAATGGAGATCCTTGAAGGACTGAAGTCTAACACATCTCTCCAAGGTCTTGATCTTGCATGAAATGGCTTGATTAGATGTTGATCTTGATGCTTGAATTTTGACTTGAATACTTGAAACCTACATCACAATGTTGGCTCCAAAAACATGCATGAATGAAGATAACTTTGACATGAAACTTGAGATCTTGAATACTAAAACAAATGAATGAGAAATATGCTCTTTTATGCTCTTGACAATAATTTTTTCTCTTGTGAAAGTTCACCTCTAGTTTGTTTCTAGTTTTTGAAATGATTAAAAAACCTTGTATTTATAGGCAATTTTCTAATTTCTTGACAATTAAACATCAAAGGCCAATAATTGTAAATTAAATTTGAATCATAAAAATGTCACCAAAAACAGATTAAAATTTGAGATCCTAAACTTAAGGGGGGACCCATTCGCCCTTGGGTGAATGGGTCCTAGGCCCTAAACCTAGGTCACACCAATTCCAAGGCAAATTAATTAATGCTTGCAATTATTTAATACAAGTTTCCCTTTCATAAAACGAGAGTAATTAGGCTTTTAAATACATAATTGGGACAATTAGAGGCTTAATTAAGTCCAATTTAATTAAGGGGGCTAAACATATTGTGAAAATGTAAAGGTGTACATTTTCAACACTATATTATGTGAAGAACATGGAATCTGGAAGTAATTTTCTACTCCTAGGACTTCGCAGCAAAATGGAGTTGCAAAAAGGAAGAACTAGACTGTACAAGAGATGGCACAAACAATTTCGAGTCAAGCAAATCTATTGGATGTATACTGGAGGGAAGTAGTTCAAACTGTAGTATATATTTTGAACAGAGCTCAAATCAGACCTAGGTTTGATAAAACGCCATATGAGCTATGGAGAGGAAGACCAGATTTAGTCAGACATCTTAGGATATTCAAAAGAAAGTGATACATCAAAATGTTAGAAACCAAGATCAGAAATACAAACCAAAAAATACCTTCCACAAGAGAAAAACAAAAAAAATAAGAGCAATTTGAATGAAGATGTGCAAATGAATAATATTCAGGAATTAAGAAATTACAAGAGATAAATTGCTTTATAAAAGCAATGTATGCATAACCCTGAAGGTAAAACCTAATTTTGAACTAAAATTAGCTCAACTAAATAAAGCTTACTTAGTAATTAAGTAAACTAATTATTACCTAAGTAAACTTAATAAAGTGTAATTAAATAATTAATTACACCAACACCCCCCCTTAAGTGCAATTTAGGGAGACTAAAAGGCATGTACCTAATGCTAGGATGAATGCATGAAAGCATGAATGGGTCTTGGCTACTAGTCCATGTTAGGTACCCATGTACAAATACAATGAATGGGAAAGAGGAGAAAACCCAGTGGGACAAAACCCCCCCTCAATGAGATGACCTATTGTAAAGAAGCATTGGAAGAACACTGGTGGAGTAACATTGGAATCTCAAATCTGGAAAGCAAGGAAAGATACCTCTATTTACAAGAAACCATATGAGAGTCACTAAAGGACTCAAGCGAAATCATGATAAAGCAACAACAGACCCGATGCCAAGGAACACTGAAAAACTCACAAACTGGAACAACCCTAGAATCTATGAAGCAACAGTAGATGAATAAATGATTCCCCCCATAAGAGGGAATGATATGATGAAAGAATCTGGAAGCTATGTGTATCTCGATGCCTATGTCAAACTGTGACTAAAACTGATCCATAGGAGCAAGTACCATGAAGATTCTGGAACATTAACCATAAAATGAATGACCCTCAAACTGAGATGTGACCCGATGTGAATTTGATGTGATTCAAGATCATTAACCATTGGCTCTCAATCTGAGATGTGAACCGATGCGAACCAAAATGTGTCAAGCTATGAGCAAGATGTGGCCAAAAGAAACTACAAAATCTAGATACAACTCATGCGATTTCTCATCAATATGAAGATGAGATCAAAGTGCATGTCATGCAACTACACTCTAATCAAATTATTATGCAAGAAGCCCCCTGATGGAACTTTATAGAAGTTCATTTATTACAATACCCCATGATTGTAAAAGGAGAACATGAAGTGAAAACCACTTCATCTAACTTCAAAGGCCTGAAAATAAATTTGGAGAAAAATATGGAAAAAAAATACTTGCACCACTAGATCGGGCTTGGAACCATCTTTCCAATGATATCTTGTTTTCGAAAAACGGACTTTGTATGCTCAAGATACGACCATTTTACTAAAAATGCTCATTTAGGCTTTAAACCAAATATTTTATTAATTTAAAGATTAAAAATTTAATCAAATATTCAGTTGTACCTTCATGGCATGAAAATCAAGGCAACATAGAAATCAAGAGGGCATGAAAATTGAGGCAAATGGCACAAAAATCAAGGTTGCTCAAAATAATCTAAGCACCAAAAAATAAGGCACAAAAATCGAGGCTGCTCAAAATGATCCAAGCACCAAAAAATATGGCACCAAAATCGAGGCATTTGTATAGATCCATACAATCATACGGATTTTTTTGGCAGCATTTTTGAAAATCCCCAAAACACTAAAAAATCAATTTTCAGCAAACCCTATCATATTTTATATGAAAATAGGGGTTTTTGGGCCTTCTAAGAACACTCGTGAAGTCTGTTTTGCACCAGAATACACTGTTTGAGAGATTAAGGTCAAAATTTCTCAAAAAATGATGGAAAATTTGGCATAGCTTCAAACCCTCATAGATCTGATAAATGGAGATGAAAATCAATGAAATAAAAGCTAATCCTAACTTTTTCTAGCACTCTAAATCCAATGGAGATGCTCGATCTGATCCAAAATGCTCCAAAAATAAGCTCGAGGCATGAAACCCTCGAGGAACCCAGAACGTGCTTCGTAATGAATTTTTCCAAAAAACTAAGAAGGGGTTGCCAATCAAGGCTTTGATACCATGTTAGAAACCAAGATCAGAAATGCAAACCAGAAAATACCTTTCATAAGAGAAAAACAGAAAAAGTAAGAGCAATTTGCATGAAAATGTGCAAATGAATAATATTCGGGAATTAAGAAATTACAAGAGATAAATTACTTTATAAAAGCAATGTATGCATAACCCTAAAGGTAAAACCTAATTTTGAACTAAATTAGCTCAACTAAATAAAGCTTACTTATTAATTAAATAAAATAATTATTACTTAAGTAAACTTAATAAAGTGTAATTAAATAATTAATTACACCAATGCAAAAGGGATGAAGAAAATTTGGGAAAGTTTGATTCTAGATCTGATGAAGGTATCTCTCTTAGGTATTCTATGATAAGCAAAGCATATAGCTTCTATAATAAGAGGCTGAAGAGAATTGTGGAAAGTGAAAATGTGAGATTTGATGAGGCAATTCAGTCTACCAACATTCTAAAAATAGAAGATGAAGATCCAATCTCCAACAATGATGAAGACTTGAAAGTTGATTATGAGAACACTGCTACAAAGATTTTGATAAGGTATGTACAAAAAAATTATTCTGAAGACCAGATTATTGGAGATAAGAATAGTAGGGTACAAACAAAAAAAAAGTTGGAAGAGCAAATGAACAAGTACATTTTGTATTGTTGTCAAAAATTGAACCAAAATCTTATACAGAAGCAAGCAAAGAGAAACGTTGGAAAGAAGCCATGCAAGAAGAGTTGACTTAGATTAATAAAAATGAAACTTGGGAACTGGTCCCAATACCAAAAGGCAAGAACATCATTTGTACTAAGTGGTTTTTCAAAAACAAATTGAATAAAGATGGAGAAGTAATCTGGAACAAAGCTAGACTTGTGTGTAAAGGGTATGCTCGGGTTGAAGGAATTGACTTTGAAGATACATTTTCTGGTAGCAATACTGGAAACAATCAAAATGTTTTTGGCCCTTTCTGCATTCAATAATTTTAAGGTGTATCAAATAGATGTAAAGTCTGCATTCCTAAATGGGCAGTTGGAAGAAGTCTACATTAAGCAACTGAAAGGCTTTCAATGCTTAGATAATCCATATTTTTTATGTAGATTGAAGAAGGCTATGCATGGGCTTAAACAAGCTCCTAGAGCTTGGTATTCCAGGTTGGACAAGTATCTATAGCAATAGGGGTTCCAAAGAGGTAGTGCGAACAATAATTTGTACATAAAAATAGAAGGTGGCAAGTTGTTGATTATTGTTGTCTATGTTGATGACATTATCTTTGGTGGAAACGGTGATGTCATGTGCAAGGAGTTCTAGAATGTAATGTAGAGTGAATTTGAAATGTCAATGCTTGGATAATTGTCTTTCTTCCTTGGTTTACAGATTGCTCAATTAGATAAAGGCATATTTATTTCTAGAACAAGTATATAAAGGAAATGTTGAGTAAGTTCAAGATGAAAGAATGAAAACTTGTAGGTACACCTATGATTACCAGATGCAAGCTGAGTAAGGATGATGAAACTACTCCAGCATACCAAACTCTGTATAGATCCATGATTGGTAGTCTATAGTATGTGATTGCATCTAGACCAGATATAATGCAGGAAGTTGGAATGGTAGCCAAATTCTAGGTAGCACCTAAGGAAACTCATGTCAAATCTGTGAAAATAATATTTAGATATTTGAAGGCTATAATGAATTTTGGTTTGTGGTATCCTAAGAGTGAAAACTTCACTCTGATTGCATATAGAAATGTAGATTGGGTAGGAAATGTAGATGATCAGAAGAGCACAAGTGGTGGAGCATTTTTTCTTGGTGACAATCTTGAATCATAGTTGAGAAAGAAACAAGATTCAGTTTCCTTATCTATAGTAGAAGTAGAATACATTGTGGCAGCTTCATGTTGCACTCAGGAACTATGGATGAAACAGGATTTGAAAGAAATGCGGATTAAATTTGATGAACCTATCTCTATGCTTTTTGATAATACCAATCATATAAATATCTCAAAGAATCGGGTAATGCACTCAAGGACAAATAATATTGCAATCAAGTATCATTTTTTGAGGGAGAAGATTGCAAAAAAAAAGCGAAGTTGGAGTATGTTGAAACTAAGAAACAAGCAATAGATATTTTCACAAAATTGCTTCCTAAGGAAACTTTTGAGTCTCTTTGAAAGAAGTTGGGAGTTGTTGCTCCCTCCTATTGAATCAAGAGGAAGTACAGGTTGAGGGGGAGCTTGGTCTCTCTGCCATAAGAAGGCTCAATGGTCTTGCAAAAAAAAATTTGCAAAAGTTGTATGGACTCATGGGGAGTCTATTTAAGAAACAAGTTTTTGGAATGTGCAAAGTACCAAAAATGCAAAGGGGGAGTGTTGACCTTTTTCATTGATGTCAAAGAGGGAGAAGTGGAACTCAAAATGCTATATTCACTAAGGGGGAGAAGTGGAACTCAATATCAGATTTGTCTTTGTGTGTGGCCAATATTTTGTTGTTTTCCATCAATGACAAAGGGGGAGATTGTTGAACAAAAGTTTTCATTGATGTCAAAGGAGATATGATCAGAGATGGCACTATATTTTTTGGATTTCAATATAAATTAAGTAAAGTTGTATTTGTGATCCCTTAAATGTTTATCCTATTCTAAAGATGCAAAACAACTATTATGCACTAATGGAAGAACACAAAAGATACACCTCAAGATTAGCCTAAGGAATGATAATACAAAGAAATAAGATGAAATAAATATTGCAAATGATTATACCTTTGTGTTGTTGAACCCCTTGGTTGGCCCTTGATGTTATATGCTTGTATGATCCTTGGATGGAAAATGAGATTAAAGATGCAAGATGGGATGAGAGATGGTTGAAAGTGTGATAATGGTGGATTCAAGTGCTATGATGAAGGAAAAATGTGCAAGTTGGCTAAGTATGGTTTCAAATAACAAAATGGCAAGAGTTTGGTATCAAATGCATGAGGTCCCTAAATGAGAGAGAAAAAAGGGGTATTTATAGAGGGATTTGAATTCTCTAGAGAATTCAATGGTTGAGATTAAACCAACAAGGCCAAGATGGAGGGCTATGGTGAGTTGAGGACTCACAAGCCCTTACATCTTGACATGTGAAATGTGAGATGGCCTAGGATGAGATGATGTGGAAGTGAGGTGGAAAGAACGTACATGATGTGGAGGAAGGACAAGTACCTTGTAAGTACCTTGACATGACCACTTAATGATCACATGAGGAAGAGGAAATTCTTGGGAGGAATAGAAGTGAATTTAAAATTCACAATGATTGGAAGAATCTAGTGGATAAGACAAGGTTCCCAAAAAGGTGGGAATTTGCCACATGTGAGTTATGTGACAAGTCAAATGTTCTAGAAGTCTTTGGCGCATGTGAAATGACAAGTCAAAGGTTCTAGAATTTTCATAGGGAAGAGAAGATTCTTTGGAGGAATAAAAGTGAATTAAAAATTCACATGGGGAAGAGAGGAGCTTTGGATGAATAAAAAGGAATTAAAAATTCCTTGGGGGATGGGGAGAGTTGACCAAGGTATTGATTAGGCTTAACTGATTAGCGATTAAAAGATTATTAGTGGCTAACGAAGGTTAAGAAGCCAACTTGCAAAAGTTGGAGGATGTGACACGTCTTAATCAAGGATTAGACATGTGCACATCTCTAATGATGAGATTAGAAGATGGATTAGGATTAAGTGAAAGTGATGTGACATGTGAAGAATTAAATAAATGTCATATTTATTTAATTAATTTGATGAAAGGGGAATTAAAGGGGTAAGGTATTTAATTATTTAACTAGATACCTTAGGGATTAGAATAACTTTAGAGGTATTAATTAAATAATAGCGATATTACTTAATTAATGCAAATAAGATGATATTAGATGAAAAGGGATAATTTTGGACAAATGCAAGTGTCCAAATTTAAGTGTTTATACTTTTCCCCTCTTTGAGATGGTGTTACGAAGTAGCATCATTTCAAATAATATTAAAACATAGAACCTAGAAGAAGATGATTAGATTGGGAAAGATGCCCCAGTCATTCAAATTAGTGACTAGGAAGAAAGATGATGGGGGTGAAGATGAAGATTAGGGATTGAGGATGCCCCTTCAAGAGGACATGTGGGTTCAAGAGAACACGGGTGTGCTCTCGAAATAGATAAGATGATGAAAGGGGAGATGAGGAAGATGATGCAAAGTGATGGAGAAGAGAGGATGATAAGCGATGGGAGATGATGAGAATCACAAATGGATGCCAAGACAAATATGATGTTGCCCCAGTCAAGCTACAAGCCATGTTGGGCGGATGTTTGATGGAGTGTTGTTGATAAGGAATGGATACATCCCAAAACAACACAAGGATAGTGAAGGATACATCCCGATGAAAGCGTTGTTGATGAGGGAAGGATACACCCTAGAACAACACAAGGATGGGGAAGGATACATCCCAAAACAACACAAAAGGATAGGGAAAGATACATCCTGAGGATGACAATGATGAGGATGAGGATGATTGGATCAAGGCATGTAGCAAGGTTGGGAACAAGACCAAGAGTGTGATTAGATGATTTGTGTGAGATTGAATGGATGAGGATGGGGGATACATGCACGATGATGGAATAGAAAATGAAATGCAATCCTAATGCAATTTTCCATCTTTAGAGCACTGATTTTTGCTATAGCAGAAGACACCAAGCATCAAGGTATGTAAACCAAGATGGATTAGTGTCCAATGCATAAAACAAACACCATAGACAAGAAGGCTATTCCGACACCCCAAAGTCACGAAGACCTTGGTCGGACCAGGTATTGGAATAACCACAAGCACAAAAGAATGCCCCAATGTAACACAAGACCTCAGGGATCTTGGTGGGTACTACGTGGGACAACCAAGAAGACAAAAATAGATAAAAATATCAAGATAGGCCCCTATGTTGACCTTTCAAAGCACACCGTGATATGATGGATCAAGTGACCATGACAAGTGATGATAGGGAGCTCAAATGATAAACAAAATCCAAAAGTATCAAAAGATCATAATCAATTTTAAATGTCCTTTTCCATAGGATCAAGAGGATGGATGGGGTCAATGAGGTATGTTAGGAAGGATGCATCTTGTTGAGACCAATGATGGATACTAAACTAAAATATCGATATGACATAGGATATTCAAAACCGATTGGATCTGATGATATAAGTGGATCATGTTTGTAAACACCAACTAAGATGGGGACATTCTTAACAACACAACAAGATGACAAGATGACAAGACAACAGGACTAACACACCCTAAAGACCCAGGGGCTCGAGGGCTGATCAAAGATTAGCCTTGCCTATATGAAAGCGCAGAGCCCTCGTAGTTCAATAAAAGACCATGGATAAGAGCGGAAAGAGGACTAATGAAAACTGATGGATGACCAAGACAAGACAAACACAAGCCTTGGGGGTGGATCAAAAGGTCAACCTTGCCTATGTGAAAGCGCAGGGGCAACGTAGTTCGACCAAAGACCAAAGAAAAACAATGGATAAAGGATGACGAGATGACCAGGATAAGTGGATAGAAGGATGGAGCCGATATGATGTGCCAGGATAGGCCATGCAGATGGGATGGTTGATATGTGTAAGATATTTATTATGTGAAGCTCAAGGATGGGATACTTATCCAAATCATCAAAAGATGAATTGTGAGGAGAAAATTATGGATAGATGAATGATGAAGAGTGATAGGATAGATGTGAGGAATAGATAGGATGGACAATAGTGAGATGAATGGCATTGGATTTCATGAGGGTAGCCTATAGCTAGATACCAATGACAAGGGATTATGAGATAGGAGGAAAATAGAAGTAAATGGAGGGATGGATAAAGATGGGGAGATAAAAAGATGCTAGGATAGGGGCATAGAGGGATAAGGAATTGTAAGGATGGAGTGGATGATTGGATGGATAAATGGATGGGAAGATAAGGATGAAAAGATGGAAAAGGACTAGTGGATGAGAGTATAGGAAGATAAGGATTTGGCAGATGGTAGGGATTACTAGATGGATAAATGGATGGGGAGGTAAGGATGGGTAGGATGGGGAGATGGAGAGGATTACCTGGAGGGATGGATGGGCAATTTTTTCAAGGACCCAATCGCAAATAAGGAGATTCCCCCACTCTAGATGTTTCATGCATGACAAGGCAAGAGGGATAGCAGGATGGGTGGATAAGGGAGTGAGATGGGCAATGTAAGATAGATAGAGGTAGATAGGATGCAGGGACAATGGAAGATAGATAGAGGTGGATAGGATGCAGGGACAATGGAAGATAGATATAGGTAGAGAGATGAAAGATAGATGGAAGATAGATAGAGGTGGATAGGATGCATGGACAATGGGAGATAGAGAGAGGTGGATAAGGAATATGATAGTGTATGGATGAGGGGAATATATGTCAAGAGATGTCCAAAGCATGTATATAGGTTTGTCCCTGTCTTTATCAAGATCACAAGGAAGATGGAGGGACTGGGATAAATGGGATATGATAGGATGAGGAAGATAGGAAGATGTAGGAGATGGAGGAAAGGAATGTGTAGGTGGATGTTGCCCCCACTCTTGGAAGTAGACTAGATGGGGGATTTATGCATGACAAATGTTTGCCAGGTTTTCATCATGGTACTTATCCAAGGTGCTTGTTTGCCAAGTTTTCACCATTGGATGAATGATTTTCTCTTTACTATTTTCTTTTTTCTTTGTTTTTTCTCTTTCTTTGATTTTGATTTTTTTTTGTATTTTTTTGATTTATTTTATTTTATTTTATTTTTTGTATTTTTCTAATTTTTGGGACTTGTCGGACAGAAAGACGGATGGAGATGGAGGAGGATATGGATTCAAAATACATGATAAAGTGGATGGATGAAGGACTCAAGCATCAGGTTCCATATGAGGTAATAAGAGCCCATGTGTAAAGTCACCATTGGATGTTGTTACAACCTTGTTAGGAGAAATGGATTATACAAGAGGATGAATCAAAGGGATTGGATGGGGGAGATAGGGGGGATAGTGGATGGGGTGTTGGAAAGTGTATGGATGATGTTAGAACCAAAAATTTCCATTTAAATCTAAATGATTTTTCCATTTTGAACCTAATGCTTTCACTATTTTCCTCATAAAAAATCATTTGCCACCCTAAGAATGGCTATGTTTCCCCCATTAAAATCCATTCTCCTACCTTTGTTATGAAATAATTCCTTTTCTCCCATTCATAATGTTAAAATTTATTGTGTTGTTGTTGTTTACCCTTCATAGCCTTTTACCGCTATACCACGGCCTTTTTCAAAGTGGCCTGTGGTATTGCGGTATTGCGGTAGCAATTAAGCACAATCATAACGACTATTACCGCTATATCGCACGCATTCAATACATAGACTGTGGTGGCACGGTATACAGTCAGCCTGGTTGGGAGAAGAGTCATTAGCGGTAGGCGGCAGGCAATAGTGAAAATAGTTACCTCCATACCATCGACACTTAGGAAGTAGACTGAGGCGGCGAGGTGATGGTCAACAAACGGTTACTTACCGCAGAACTGCCAAGGGTTATGATGCAGACCGTGGTGATTACGGTAAGTTGTTAGCAGGCAGTGGAGGCGGCTACTGCCATACCGTGACCAACTAGAGTGGAGACCAGGTGGATGGAGGTCAGCAGTCAACGACAGAGGAAGCAGCCGACAGAAGACAGTCATCATAGTACCGTTGACAGTCAAGTCAGAGATCGCAGTGACTGTGGTGAACAGTAAGCAACCAGAGATGGTTAGGATAGCGATGAGGCTGGTGGTTTGCAAGACAGTTACCATGATACTGCCAGGGGTCTACACTGAGACCACGGTATCGCGGTAGATGGAGATAGCAGTGAATGATAACAATTAGAGACTACCACTGTGATATCGTCGGGGGTCACATTGAAGACCGCGGTAAAGCGATAAATGAAATGAAAGCTCACAAAGTGTAAAGAGAAATAATAAAAGGCGGGAAAATTATTTAAAGAAAAATTAAAGGCTCATCCATAGTTTAAAATATTTAATTTACCGAAAGGCAACTTAATTAAATATTTTTATCTCTGTCATGAAAAGAAAATGGCTATAATAGTAAAATGAAGAGTCGTGACTCTTGGATTTTACTGTATAAAATGTATTGAAAAATCAGTTGTAAAAAGGAGGAGAAGGCAGTATTTAGAGTAGCAGTTAGATTTTTCCAGAAAATGGAACTGGGAATGTAAATAATGACAGACTTTTTTTGAAGCAGAGCAATGGATGAATTATTTTGAATCAGTGAAACCTTTACTGTGTTCAGTTCTTGTGTTACAATCATTTATATTTCTTATCTAGTTGTCTCCAACTTGAAGTCCTCTGATCATTTAAGTCAATGTATCAAGCATATGTGTGATTTATCAAGGTGCATTTTCCCACTTTGTGTGACTTTTATTTGTTGGTGTCTGCAAGTCAGAATTAAATTCCTTCAAGTAAGTCACAGTGACTTAGGATTTCTTTTGGATTGTTGAAGTAGAATTTGGTAAGAAAAGATTCCAACCTTATTTATGCAAGTCATAAATAAATGAAATTATATGCTAGTCATTAGATTTTATTTTATAAAGTGCCTGACAACTTGAATTAAACCAGAGAAGGAAACACGCATAATTTTTAATTTTTGACTCCATTGCCCATGTGGATAGAAGGCACTGATCTACCATAACCCAGAGAATTAGTTTTATATCAAACAACTTATTCAAAACCTTTCATTTGTGCAGTAGGAGTAGGAGTAGTTGTAGTGATTTTCATCTATTCACTTCCATTTGCCATTGTGAATAGATTGGTTGAGCAGGAAATACATCTTAAATCTACAACATACACATAGGTGCACCCACCTAGGTTTTGCAGAGCCTGAAGAGCAGAAGGTACAATTGCATCGATTAGCCTTGTATGTTGGCCAAAAGTGTTGTGAGAGCTTGGCAACCTCTCATGGTTCAAACCTATGTTTTTGAGACCCAACAGTTTGGCAACTCTGTTGGGGATTTACTCAGGAATATTTTTCAGCCTTTCCATTAATAGAGTTAGCAAAGTTTCACATTTTTTGGAGATTCCGCTGGGGGAAAACCAAAACAATATCATAATATTTTTCATTTTCCTACTTTTGAAAAGTAGGTGGCGACTCTGTTTAACATTGATATATAATGCATGGATGTTGTGGAGCAGTAACATTTTGTCAAGATGTTAGAAGCAAAAAGAAGACAACAGTCAATGAAATATTTTGAAGAATTGGAACAACAAAGGTTATACTGGAAACGAAAAACAAGACAAGTGAAACAATGACTATTGCAGTTGGGAGACAAATTTGTTCCAAATACATCACCAAATAGGCCATCATACATTGAGAATGAAGACACAAATACCAGGAGATCTTGGACACCACAAGCACCACATGATACAACTGAGAACCTCGACAATGGAGGTAATGTGCTCTATTCATAGTAGAACACTTATGCACCACAACCATTACATCAAATGAATATTCATCTTCCATTTCCCGAAAAAATATCAATGATCTACCAAAACCCATATGGCCCTCCAAATTTTGTCTCAATTATTGATAAACCATTTAACTTTAGTAATATCCAAGGCTACCCAAATCCTTACCCTTGTGAACTGATAGAACTGCTAATGCATATCCCTAAATTTCATGGAGAATGGGATGAATCAGCTTATGAGCATATGGAACGATTCTGGAATTTCATTGTCAACTTTCAAATTTATCCAGAGGATGTCATTATGAAATGTTTTCCAAGATCTATGAGGGATAGTGCAAGGGAATGGTTTTAAATTTTTCCTGTGCAAAGTATATCTTCATGGGAGGATCTGAAAGAAATATTCTTGAGCCAGTATGAGGACAAAGATGATGATTATTTACATAATCAAGAAGAAGATGGTGATGTACATACTCAAAGCCAAGACTCCGTTACAGAATCAGAATGTGGAATTCCCCCTTAGATACATGTTTTGACATAAGTAAATATGAAGGAGAGGATGAAAACTCTTTATACAATAGAATTGTAGACATCTGTATGCAATTACCTCCTCATCATAGGCCTACAAGACCCACATTTGTTACACAATTTGCAAGAGCATGGGAGCCTGAATCAGTTTATTGGTCAGAGTCATCAAAACAACATGCCTTGGATGTAGTAAATAAATTTCTTGATTCCATGCTTGGGACAAGATACATGGATACTGGCAACAACGAATCTAATAGTGATATCATGAATGATCAAATAATGTAGCCAATGGAGGATAAATGTGTCATTGGGATTTCTAATCACAATTTTCAGATTTGGAAGATGATTGTAGCATTAATGATATTGGTGGGGACACATCATTTGGGGAGTACATCAGCACTGCTTCAAAAGCTGAATTAGAAGAGGATATTGTGCCATCCAGCAATTAACATATGGAGAGTCTCTCTTGCATAATAGATTGTGATCCAGATTGTGAAGATGAAATGGTGGATGTTGATCTACGACAGGAAGATTGTTGCAGTTCATATGGAGATCAAGAAGTTGGAGAAATAGCAGGAGATCTGGATGAAACATGTTCACTCAGTAGTGAGCAAGTTTCAGATTTATTGACTCTTGAATACCAGAGATGTGCACATGAAGATGATTCCAAACTTTTGTCTCCAGCCTACATTTGTTTTGGCAGTCAAAGTAATAATTCATATGACCCCATGTGTATCTCTCACAGTGATGAGGAATTCTCAGAAGCTGATCAAAGATCCATGTCTGTCCAAGAAGAGGTATGTGACTCGAATAATTTTTTCCTACAAAAGGAAGATATTGGTTTACATGTAATTGATGATGAGTGTCCAGCATTTATTGATTCAAGTATGTATAAGGATGACTGTATGAATCAAAAGTGTGTGTCAGTCCCAACTGGTGATAGGAAAGAAATGGAGAGTAGCTCTGATTTGATTGTTTTAGAGGATGTTGATGAGATAGAATTTTTTGATTTCTAAGAAAAGCATTCAGATTTTCAATTCCCAGTGTAGTTGTTGGATCATTCAGCAACATATGATAATGAGCAGGCCTATGAATGTTTTGTTGAAAGTGGATACATTTTTTATGTTGAGGGTGACAAAGATTTATGGAATGATGAATTACAAAGTGGTGTGTGTCAAGTTGAATATAATGACTTTCTGAAGGTTTTCAATGACAGTGCCTGTTGCAGGGTAGGTGGAATGGATAGTTTTAAAAGAAACCTGATGAGCTCTAAATAGAATAAGGTCTATGATAGAGTAAAGGGTAGGTTTTTCTTTTTGGGTGGCCTGGGGCCATCCCTTGTAGTTTGATTTTTGAACCATAGAAGGTACAGAGGATTAAGGATTGCCAGTGCATGGACAATTCTTAGCAATTCCTCTTTAAATATTCTCTTCCATGCACAATAGTTTAGGATTTTCCATTTCTCCACTTTGCTCCATTTTTCATCTCTGCTCTGGTTCATTCCCTGCATCTGCCATTGCCTTATTTTTTCATATCTTTGCTTGGTCTGCCCTCCCAAAGATATTCTGGATTCTTGCAGTGATTGCACAATCACTCATCCCCAACAGGATCCATTGTTAGAACCAAAAATTTCCATTTAAATCTAAATTATTTTTCCATTTTAAACCTAATGCTTTCACTATTTTTCTCATAAAAAATCATTCACCACCCTAAGAATGGCTATGTTTCCCCCATTAAAATACATTATCCTACCTTTGTTATGAAATAATTCCTTTTTTCCCATTCATAATGTTAAAATTTCTTATGTCACCGCTATTTACCCTTCATAGCCTTTTACTGCTATATCGCGGCCTTTTTCAAAGTGGCCTGCGGTATTGCGATAGCGGTTAAGCATGGTCATAACGATTATGACCACTATACTGGACGCATTCAATACATAGACCATGGTGGTACGGTATACAGTCAGCCTGGTCGAGAGAAGAGTCGTTAGCGGTGGGCGGCAGGCAGTAGTGAATATAGTTACCGCCATACCGCCGACAGTTAGGAAGCAGACCAAGGCGGAGAGATGACAGTTAGCAAACGGTTACCGTAGAACTGCCAAGGGTTATGATGTAGACCGTGGTGATTGCGGTAAGCCGTTAGCAGGTATGGAGGCAGCTACCACCATAGCGTGACCGGCTAGAGTGGGGACCGTGGTGGCACGGTGTACGGAGGTCAGCGGTCAATGACAAAGGAAGCAACCGACAGAAGACAGTCACCGTAGTACCGCTGACGATCAAGTCAGAGACCACAGTGACTGCGGTGAACAATAAGCAACCAGAGATGGTGAGGATAGTGATGAGGCTAGTGGTTTGCATGACAGTTACCGCGGTATCACCAGGGGTCTACACTAAGATTGCGGTATCGCGGTAGACGGAGATAGCAGTGAAGGATAACGGTTAGAGACTGCCACCATGATAATGTCGAGGGTCACATTGAAGACCGCGGTAAAGTGATAAACAAAAGGAAAGCTCGCAGCATGTAAAGAGAAATAATAAAAGGCGGGAAAATTATTTAAAGCAAAATTAAAGGCTCGTCCATAGTTTAAAATATTTAATTTACCGAAAGACAACTTAATTAAATATTTTTATCTTTGTCATGAAAAGAAAACGACTGTAATAGTAAAATGAAGAGTCGTGACTCTTGGATTTTACTGTATAAAATGTATTGAAAAATTAGTTGTAAAAAGGAGGAGGAGAAGGCAGTAGTTAGAGTAGTAAGATTTTTCCTGAAAATGGAACTGGGAATGTAAATAATGACAGACTTTTTTTGAAGTAGAGCAATGGATGAACTATTTTGAATCAGTGAAACCTTTACTGTGTTCAGTTGTTGTGTTACAATCATTTATATTTCTTATCTAGTTGCCTCCAACTTGAAGTCCTATGATCATTTAAGTCAATGTATCAAGCATATGTGTGATTTATCAAGGTGCATTTTCCCACTTTGTGTGACTTTTATTTGCTGGTGTCTGCAAGTTAGAATTAAATTCGTTCAAATAAGTCACAGTGACTTAGGATTTCTTTTGGATTGTTGAAGTAGAATTTGGTAAGAAAACATTCCAGCCTTATTTATGCAAGTCATAAATAAATGAAATTATATGCCAGTCATTAGATTTTATTTTATAAAGTGCCTAACAACTTGAATTAAACCAGAGAAGGAAACACACATAATTCTTAATTTTTGACTCCATTGCCCATGTGGATAGAAGGCACTGATCTACCATAGCCCAGAGAATTAATTTTATATCAAACACCTTATTCAAAACCTTTCATTTGTGCAATAAGAGTAGGAGTAGTTGTAGTGATTTTCATATATTCACTTCCATTTGCCATTGTAAATAGATTGGTTGAGTAGGAAATACATCTTAAATCTACAACATACACATAGGTGCACCCACCTAGGTTTTGTAGAGCCTGAAGAACAGAAGGTACAATTGCATCGATTGGCCTTGTACGTTGGCCAAAAGCGTTGTGAGAGCTTGGCAACCTCTCATGGTTCAAACTTGCGTTTTTGAGACCCAACAGATGGAATGATGGAGTGGATGTGTGATAGGGGAAGGTGTTCAGGACCAACATTGGCACATGTCATGGATGTGAAATGAGAGGATGGTTGATGAATGGAGAATGTGGTGAGACTGGAGGCATTGGGATAGTGAATTTTGGGACATAAGGACCCAAAACAGATTTAGGAGATGGAAGATGTGAATTATGAGCTTTGGGAATAACAACTTTGGATGTTGTCATGGATTTTTCATTTGAAGGCATTGCCTTTTTTTCTTTGGGATCCACATGGTGTTGATTTTTTCTTTGGTGGGCCTTTGTGGCCGTTTGGATTGATTTGGATTTTGGATTCGATTTTTCTTTTTGTCAACATGTATTTTGGAGGGGACATGAGGAGTTGTAGATTCATGTGGACGTTTGGATTTATATATTTTGGATTTGGCATCCAAAGTGCTTTTAGTAGCAAGGGGATGGGTATGGGAAGATGGATGATGTAGAAAGGACATGGATGGAGGGATAGAAGTAGGCATTTGATGAGGATGTGTGGATGGAGGATGTGAAAAAGCATGCATGGAGGGGTGCCTTTGTTGATCCTGATTAGAAGTTATGAAGGTAGGATTTTTATGTTGTGTATGAGGGATAGGTGGTGGATGAATGAAAGGATGAATAGGATAAGATGGAGGGGACGATTTTTGGATATAAGGGCCCAAAAAGGGACTTTATATATGGAGGATGTGTGGGGTTTGATGGAGGGATATAAGGACCCATAGTAGATGGAGGATGAGCAATGATGGATGGAGGGACATAAGGACCCAAGATGGACTTAGATGATGAAGGAGGAAGATGGACGGTTTTTTTGAGGTAATATAATGGAGGAGGGGGGATGGCAGCAAATGATTTGGTGGATCGGTGAGAAGTACCTCTTGTGCCTTTAGAAGAGGATCGTTTAGGATGTACCAACATCTTTGGAGTGCGAGTCTTGGGAGATATATCCAAGACTGTGTGTGCCTGGATGTTCTTTGACTTGGATGGGCTCTAAAGTACCTTGCTCATGAAGGCCTAAACCTTTTCCTTGACAATTAATGTTCTGGAGCATGTGATTTATGGTAGGATGCTTATTCTTTTGGAAGCATGATGTGAGTCCGTTATTAGGTGAAGGAGGATGGGTGGTGCACATACTTTGTTTTTCTTCTGCAAGGAGACCACCATGGATGAGCGTAATGTTATCGAGGTGATACAAAAGTGGGGTTGTGGTGACAAGGCTAGGCAACAATGGAGGATCATGCATTGGACACAAGGGGATAGCAACAACCTGATCATTAGGAATGAGTTGGAAGGGATCAAGAGAGGGCTTAGGTGGTATGAAAAGATCTAGAACTGGGGAAACAGGTGCTAAGGGCTCATGAGAGGGAGTGATTGGATCTTGAGTGCGAAGGGGATCATGGGATGGAGTGGGTGAGCTAGTGTGATCTTGAGACGGGGTGGATAGGATGATGAGATCAAGATTCGGGTGAGGAAAGGAATCATGAGATGGGATAGATGGGGGACTGTGATCTTGGGATGGAATGGATGAGATAGCGGGATCTATGTTTGTGTGCTTTGGATCAAGCCCTTGGCATGGGTCAACATGTGTGGGAGGCACAATGATGGAGGATTGTTGGAGGGACTCCTTAGGTGGGGGAGATGGGGGGATGGAGGAGTCATGAAGGTCATGGGATTGAAATGTGGTAATATTAGGACTAAGAGGAGTGGATTGGATGTCTCCAATGGATTAGGTGGATGGGGATTCGATGGATTCGATGGGTTTGACGAGCTCAATCGTTTGGACGGTGTCAAAAATGGCAATAGGAATAATAGGTGTAGGATGGAGGAGGGCCTCATCACTAGTGACTGTCCATGATAGAGTGGGAGGGCATGGTGTCTCTTCTGTCATGAGTCCTTGGACAACATGTGAAAGGGATGTAGGATTAGGTGGGGTGGTGGGAATGGATGGAGGGCTAGGATTAGGGATTGGTGGATTAAGATTAGATATGGGGATGGGAATGGATGGAGGATTAGGGATCAGTGGATTAGGATTAGATGTGGGGATGGGAATGGATGGAGGATTAGGGATCGGTGGATTAGGATTAGATGTAGAACTAGGAGGAGATGGAGGATTAGGGTTAGGTGAGGGGATGGAAATGTATGGTGGATTAGGATCATATGTATAACTAGGAGGAGATGGAGGATTATGATTAGATGAGTGGATGGGATTGGATGGAGGACTAGGAGTGGTTGGAGGACTAGGTGGGTTATGTTTAGAGGGAGGATTAAGATATAATACGGTGAAGGGGGGAGAGACATAAGAGGATGTAGATGATGAATTAAAATAGGAGGATGCAAATGCTAGATTAGGTTGGGATGGTGGGTAATAGTAGGAAGATGTGGATGAGGGATTAGGATTGGAAGATTGGGATGATGGATGAATGTAGGAAAATGTGGATGATAGATTAGGATGAGAAGATTGGGGTGATGGATAGTAGTAGGAAGATGTGGATGATAGATTAGGATGAGAAGATTCGGATGATGGATAATAGTGGGAAGATGTGGATGATGGATTAGGATAGCAATATGCAGATGTTGGACTTTTCATAAAGGGATATTGTGATGGTTGATGATGATAAGGATAGGAGTATGGAGATGGTGGATTGCTATAGGGGGTTGTGGATGTTGGATAGGATAGAGGTGGAGAGGGAAGACATGATGAATATGTCGATGGTGAGGATGTTGGATATCCCTTGTCAAGGGTAGTATAAGGACTGTTAGTAGATGTGGATGAAGGCATGGTAGGATAGTTCAGAGGAGTAGTTGGATTTTGGGAGGTGATTGGAGAGAGCTTGCTAGCAATGATAACATCAAGGGGATCTATATAACACTCTTTGTGATCAACAAGACTTTTGTTATCGTCATCAACATAGTTAGGATTTCCCTTCACTACTATTACTGGTCGTGTGAGAGGGGGATAAGGATTCATGATGGATACAGATTAGCAAGAAATAATAGATGATGGATAGAGAACTAGGATACATTGGAAGTTGATATGGTGATTGGATGAAATCTTAGACTAGGATTGAATAAAAGTTCATATTAGGATGATGGGATGCGACAGGATCGGATGATTGATTAGATAAGAGGATGAAGCAAATACCCAGAACGGGATACCTAGAACGGATGAATGGATGCCCGAAATGAGGGAACGACACTTGAAATGGGTAGATAGATACTCAGGATGGGTGAACAGATACATGAAGCAGGAGAATGACACTCAAAATGGGAAAACAAGTTACCGGAACGGGTGAGCGGTTTCCCGGAATGGGTGAACAGTTGGTCGAAAAGAGGAATGATTGCTCGAAACGAGCAAATGGATACTCGGAATGGATGGACGGATGGTCGAGATGAGTAAACAGGTACTCTGGACAAGGGAACAACACTTAGAAGGTGAAAATAATAAGCTAGATCTACTTATTGTTTGTTTGCCAACTTTTTCTTGTAAAGGGGTGAACTTGCCCTTTCGGGGCAGATTTTCCCCACTGCTTTTGGACTCTCTGAGTGGGTAAATTGGTTGTTAGAATGAAGAGACGGGTGATTGGAATGGGGTGTTAGATAATTAGATTGGGGAAATAGATGATCGGAGTGGATGAACAAGCACTCGAAACTGGTAAACAATTGATTGGAATGGATAAACGACTCTTAGGTTACAGAGATGAAAACTTGAAACGAGTAAATGATTGATCAAAACGGATGATCAACTCTTGAAATGAGGAGATAAATGCTTGGAATGGATAAAAGATTACTCGAAATGAGTAAACGAATGATAGAGGGGGATGAAAGACTATTTAGAATGTATGACAGTTTACTCGCAACGGGGAAACAATGGCTTGAAACAGAATGTATGCAAGTTTGCCTTTTGGTGAAAAACAAGGAAAAATAGATGTTTGGATTAAGTAAATAGATGCTTGAAATGATGGGATGATTTCCTTTTCTAAGGGGATGATCACTCAATATGATGACAAGATGTTCGAAATAGGGGGACGATTGCTCGGAACGTGAAAACAAGCAAACAAGTGCTTGGAATGGTTAAATGGAGGCTTGGAATGGTTAAACGGATGCTTGGAGCAGTTAAACGGTTGAACAAAGGCTTAAAATGGTTAAAACGGAGGTTCGAAATGCTCAAACAGAGGCTTGGAATAGTTAAACGATTGAACGAAGGCTTAAAATGGTCAAACGAAGTGAAATTGACTGTTCAGGGGGGCATATCCGCCCTTCTGTAGTGAAATAGGAGGGCGTATCCGCCCTACTACAGAAAATAGGGACTTGGTTTGGATGAGAATGACTATGGAAAGGACTTGAAATGACAACAATGAGGATGACTTGTCAAAAATTTACTGGTTTCTCACAAGAAGACATTTTAAACAAGCACAATCCTATGATTAGTGTTAAGGGTATGGCCAACAAAGGTTGTAAACTAGAATGCACAAGGTTTCTAGGGATTTCTTGATATACTCTTAGTACATGAGGCCCAAACCATGAACACCAGCTGGTCACAAGCGTGAGTCGGGAACCCCAACGAGATACTAAAGGGCTCAGACCAACTCTTCACGTCTATCTAGGTATCACCCTAGCTTCAACGCTTCGCCAAACACGACATGAATGGATTGGGGTACAACTTTGGTTCTCCCCCCTTTTTATACCCCATCGGTACGTGTGGTTGGGATCGTCCCTTAGGGTGATGAAATCCCCAAGCAGGTCCCTCTAAAAAGAAGGCATTAACCATTTCCAACTACTCCCTAGAATCACACGAAGTGCAAGGGGAAAGCAAAAACAAACTAGTGACCCCTTGGGTGACACAAAAATAGACACACCAAATAATAAATTTTACTTTCCCCTAATTCAGCTGTGCCTAGATGAAAACAACAAGGAAAAGTTTTAAAACTTGAACAAACGGATGGCCCTGAAAGCAAATGTTAGTTGTTTTATCCTTCATTCTTTGTTAATTATGAAAATATGTTGCTAAATATTAGCAATAAATCCAACTATACCCACCAACAAACAAGTTTAGGGGGTTAGAACCTCAAAACAACAAAAAATTGAGACAAAAACGAAGCTAAAATGCCTATTTTTACCTTCCAAAATATATCATTTAGAGCAAATCTGCCCCTCTGCAATAAAATGTTAGAAAACAATGTGAAGAACAGGGCAAATATTAGCAAGAAATTCAGCTATACTCTCAAACAAACAAGGTAAGGGGGTTATAACCTCAAAACAACAAAAAACTGAGACAAAAATGAAGCTAAAATGCCCATTTTTACCTTCCAAAACTTGTTGTTTAAGGAAAATCCGCCCCTCTATAGTAAAATGTCAGAAAATAGTGTGAAGAACAAGGAAAATATTAGTAGGAAATCCATCTATACCCTAAAACAAACAAGGTTAGGGGGTTAGAAGCTCAAAACAATAAAAAACTAAGGCAAAAATGAAGCTAAAATACCCATTTTTACCTTCCAAAATGTGTTGTTTAGGGAAAATCTGCCCCTCTGCAGTGAAAATGTTAGTAAACAGTGAACCAAAAGAGCAAATCTGCCCCTATGCAATGAAAATTTTAGAAAATAGTGAACCAGGAGGGCAAATTCACCCCTCTGTAGTGAAAATGTTAGAAAAAATAATGAACCAGGAGGGCAAATCCACCCCTCTACAATGAAAATGTTAGAAAACAGTGAACCGGGAGGGAAAATCCTTCCCTTTGCAGTGAAAATGTTAGAAAACAGTGAAACAAGAGGGAAAATCCACCCCTCTGCAGCAAAATGTAAAAAAATAGTGAACCAAGAGGGCAAATCTGCCCCTCTGCAACAAAAATGTCTGAACACAGTGAACCAGAAGGGCAAATCCACCCCTCTGTAGTGAAAATGTTAGAAAACAGTGAACCAAGAGGGCAAATTCGCCCCTCTACAGTAAAATATCAGAAAACAGTGAACCAAGAGGGAAAATTCGCCTCTCTATAGTGAAAATGTTAGAAAACAGTGAACTAGGAGGGCAAATCCGCCCCTCTGCAATAAAAATGTTAGAAAATAGTGAACTAGGAGGGAAAATCCATCCCTTTGCAGTAAAATGTTAGAAAATAGTGGAATAGGAGGGCAAATCCGCCCCTCTGCAACACACTGGAGGGCAAGTCCGCCCCTCTACAACCTAGACCTGCAAACAACTCAACAACAACAAACGTGAAATAAAGGGACCCATTTGTGGGTCCCATCGGGCGTACCAAAAATGTGATCCCTTAAATGTCTATCCTATTCTAAAGATGCAAAACAACTATTATGCACTAATGGAAGAACACAAAAGATACACCTCAAGATTAGCCTAAGGAATGATAATACAAAGAAATAAGATGAAATAAATATTGCAAATGATTATACCTTTGTGTTGTTGAATCCCTTGGTTGGCCCTTGATGTTATATGCTTGTATGCTCCTTGGATGGAAAATGAGATTAAAGATGCAAGATGGGATGAGAGATGGTTGAAAGTGTGATAATGGTGGATTCAAGTGCTATTATGAAGGCAAAATGTGCAAGTTGGCTAAGTATGGTTTCAAATAACAAAATGGCAAGAGTTTGGTATCAAATGCATGAGGTCCCTAAATGAGAGAAAAAATGGGGGTATTTATAGAGGGATTTGAATTCTCTAGAGAATTCAATGGTTGAGATTAAACCAACAAGGCCAAGATGGAGGGCTATGGTGAGTTGAGGACTCACAAGCCCTTACATCTTGACATGTAGAATGTGAGATGGCCTAGGATGAGATGATGTGGAAGTGAGGTGGAAAGAAGGTACATGATGTGGAAGAAAGACAAGTACTTTGTAAGTACCTTGATGTGACCACTCAATGATCACAAGAGGAAGACGAAATTCCTTGGAGGAATAAAAGTGAATTTAAAATTCACAATGATTGAAAATCTAGTGGATAAGACAAGGTTCTCAAAAAGGTGGGAATTTTCCACATGTGAGTTATGTGACAAGTCAAATGTTCTAGAAGTCTTTGGCACATGTGAAGTGACAAATCAAAGGTTCTAATATTTGCATAGGGAAGAGAAGATTCTTTGGAGGAATAAAAGTGAATTAAAAATTCACATGGGAAAGAGAGGAGCTTTGGATGAATAAAAAGGAATTAAAAATTCCTTGGGGGATGGGGAGAGTTGACCAAGGTACTGATTAAGCTTAATTGATCAGTGATTAAAATATTATTAGTGGCTAATGAAGGTTAAGAAGCCAACTTGCAAAAGTTGGAGGATGTGACATGTCTTAATCAAGGATTAGACATGTGCACATCTCAAATGATGAGATTAGAAGATGGATTCAGATTAAGTGAAAGTGATGTGACATGTAAAAAATTAAATAAATTTCATATTTATTTAATTAATTTGATGAAAAGGGAATTAAAGTTGTAAGGTATTTGATTATTTAACGAAATACCTTAGGGATTAGAAAAACTTTGGAGGTATTAATTAAATAATAGCGATATTACTTAATTAATGCAAATAAGAGGATATTAGATGAAAAGGGATAAATTTGGACAAATGTAAGTGTCCAAATTTAGGTTTCTACAGTACTAACATACCTTTATGTGTTGGTAATTGTACCATCATATTATTTTGATTTGAAATATATATTGCTATCTATATTGATACAAGAAGTGGGGATTGTTTATAATATCATGCATGCACCTATTCACTATGATAGAAGTGATCCAAAATATTTCAGTTTAATTTTTAGGGCAAAGAGATTTCTCTAGCAACACAATTATGTTTAGTATTTTCTTCTAAAGGTGAGTTTGGATCTATAGATTCAATGGATAGTATGCTTACACATGTTCTACCATATTCAAATGTTTTTGGAGGATATGTTTAGCATGAGAGAAGTTTGTAATGATAGAAGGTCCTTTGTGCTTGTTGGAAAAATCTAGGTGAAATTTACAGCAATAGAACTTAATAACGTGTTTGCAAATATGAAATTATATACTCAAGATTTTCATAAAGAGATTATGTGATTAAGAATTCAATAATG
This sequence comes from Sequoiadendron giganteum, assembly GCA_007115665.2. Taxonomy (NCBI): domain Eukaryota; kingdom Viridiplantae; phylum Streptophyta; class Pinopsida; order Cupressales; family Cupressaceae; genus Sequoiadendron; species Sequoiadendron giganteum. The sequence continues at coordinate 61,559,309 of CM021102.1, forward strand.
AAAGCAAAATTAGTAATACCACAAGTTCTCAAACACAAGTGACACAACATATATCTGGAGAAACCCTTGCGGGAAAAAACTCCATACCCAAAGAGATACACTATTTGTATTAATCCTCAAAGAATTACATCAATACAACAATCCTCTCTAAAAATCAACAACACTTGGTCACTTTGACAACTTACAAAACAAAGTCTACAAACCACCATCTCAAGGATCCAATATATAAAAGTTTGTGGGAAAGAATACCACAAATGGTATCCCAAAACAACAAGTGAAACCACCTAGAAAAACCCACACCCCCCCTTAGTAGATAGCCCATAAACATGGCATAAAATACTCAATAATAACATGGCCTTCACATGGTTGCCTAACCCACAAACAATAAAAATTGGTCAATACCGAGTGCTCCATAACTCTCTAACAACTTCATGCAAAAGCATGCACCAGCATGTAAAACCTGGGCACCCAACCATGCAATAGCATGCAAAACATGCAAGTAACATGTGAGTACATGCACACCAAGGTGGTCCCCACTCACAAATTTGGATGCCCAAGAGGAATATTCTTTTGGGATGCCATGTAACCGTCACCATAGAGGTTCTACCTCTTTGAATGAAATTATAATTTGTCATAGGAAAATAAACAATATATATTTTGTCCCTCATGTCCTCTAGAGCACTTTCCAAAGAATGTGGAGACACAAAATTATCAACTTAGGATAGCAATTATAATGTCACCTATCCTAACATTCTCCCACATGACATTATACATTGCAATTACAACCATGAGATATAAAAAACATATAGTCAAGTACAGTGATCAAGGCCCATGGCCTTCCAACACCAAGAGAACTTCTTTGTGGTCATTGTCTTCATGAGATAATCTGCAACAATATCCAAAGTGTCAACCTTCTCAATCAAGACCTTACCATTCTCAACCATTTCTCACACAAACTGATACTGCACATCAACATTCTTAGTACAAGCATGATACATATGATTTTTGGCTAAACATATGGCACTCTGACTGTCACATCCAATCCTTATTATTCTTCAATCAAAACCAATGCCATTACTAAGTCTCTATAACCAAATCGCCTCCTTAGAGGCATGTGTAATAGATATATAATCTACTTTAGTGGTGGACAATGCAACCGTAGGCTACCTCTTACTCATCCAACTCACTACACCTCCAAACAAAGTAAAAACCTAGCCACTAGTGGACCTTCGACTGTCCAAGTCACTTGCCCAATCTACATCAATAAAACCCCGTATATCCAATGACATAACCACATCATTAATACCATGACAAACCAAACAATAATCTGAAGTACCACACAAATATCTAAATGCCCTCTTAACAAAATTCCAATTCTCTCTACCAAGGTTAGACATAAACCTACTCAAAACTCCCACTATTTGGGCTATATATGGTCTAGTGCAAACCATTGCATACATCAAACTACCAATGACACTAGCATAAGGAAATTTAGACATCTATTCAAAATCATCATTAGAATTAGGACACATGTCTAAACTCAACTTAGAACCAACCGAAAATGGAATATTAATTGGTCTACAGTCATGTGTATTAAACCTCTGCAAGATGGTATCAACATACTTACTTTGACTTAACCAAAGCTTTTTGTGTACTTGATCTCTATTGATCTTCATCCCAATGATATATTTTTCTCCCTAATCATCACCTTTTTGTTACCCATAAACAATATGTCATCAACATACAAGACAATTATTAGTGTTTGATCATCAATAACCTTAATGTAAACATAATGATCCTCCTCACTCCTAACAAAACTCAAATTCAATGCAAAGGAATCAAACTTTTGGTACCACATTCTGGGTGACTATTTCAAACCATATAAATATCTCTTTAACCTGCAAACCAAGTTTTATTTTCCTTTCATGACAAAACTATCAGGCTGTCACATATAAATTTCTTCCTCAAGATATCCATGCAAAAAAGTATTTTTAACATCCATTTTCTTTATTTTAGAATCATAAGCAACAACAATAGATATTGGGAATCTAATAGAATTTAATTTAGCAACAAGAGATAAAATTTCACCAAAATCAACTCCCTCTCTCTGGGAGTAGCCCTTGGCCACCAATCTGGCCTTGTACCGCTCTAACTGACCATCTACTCCAAATTTATTTTTAAATACCCACTTGCAACCACTGGGCTTCCTTCCTTTGGGCAAACTCACAAGATCCCAGGTATCACAACTATCCAAAGCTATCATTTCTTCCTATATGGCCTCCATCCAAGACTCACCTTCTTCTAAAGAAAGAGCTTCCTTGTAGGATCTAGGTTCATCGTCAGTACTCAAAAAAGTAAATACACAACATAAATTGGATGGGATATATGTGTCAACTAGATTTTGTTGCCTTGTGGATCTTCTCAAGGTAGGAGTAAGGGGCTCTTGCCACTCTTCTTCTTCTACATGCTCATCTTGCACATCATATGAACTCTTTGAACCCTCTTCTTCTTCTCCATCCTCAAATCCATCTAGTTGTTCTTCCACATGTGCATCTTCCTACTTTTCAATCTTTGTCTTGAAGTGCGTTGTTTTTGTCTTATCTTTCTCCTTTGGTTGTTCTTCACCTGAGTAAGCTCTAAACTCCCTAAAAATCACATCTCTAGAGAAAATCATTTTACGGGTTAGTAGATTCCGAAGATTATAACCTTTTACATTCTCACTGTAACTAACAAAGATGTATATTTGTGCTTTTGGATCCAATTTAGAATGCTTCTCTTGAGGCACATGAACAAAAGCCTCACAACCAAAGACCCTTAAATGTGAAACATAAGGCTTTCTACCCATCCACACTTCATAAGGATTTTTATCAACAAGAGCTAAACAAGGAGAGCTATTAACCAAATAACATGCAACACTTACAATTTTTTCCCAAAATCATCTATCAAGATTAGCACCACTCAAAATTCTCCTAGATCTTTCCATCAAGGTTCGGTTCATTCTTTCTACTACCCCATTTTGTTGAGGTGTATAAGGAGTAGTGCTTTGTCAAACAATACTTGCATGCTTATAGAACTCATCAAGTTCTCTAGAACAATATCCACCCCCATTTTTAGATCTCAACACCCTTATTCTATAATCCATTTTCTTCTCAACTAAGGATTTAAATTCCTTAAACTTAGTGAAAACCTCAAATTTTACATGCATAAAATAAATTCAAGTGTATATTGAGACATCATCAATGAAAGTAACATAATAATGAGATTTTAAAAAAGAGTCAACATCCACTAGTCCAAACACATCTGAATGAATGATCTCTAATAATCTCTTAGCTTTATTAGCCTTATTAGGAGATGATGATCTATTATATTTACTAAACACACAATGCTCACAAAAATCATTTTTTCCAATAGAATAATCAGAAATACCATGAACCAATATTTTATTCAAAATGGCCTTAAGACCCTTTTCACTTATGTGACCCAATCTATGGTGCCACAGCATACATGTATTTTTAGTGTCAGCTACATTGACAAAGTTACAAAAAGTGGAAGCATTAAGCCTAAACAAAGTCCCTATCTGAGATCCTTTAGCAATCACCAAACTCCCTCTTACCAACCTACAACCAAACTTGTCAAATGTCACATCCATTCCAAAATCATTCAACTTGGATACTAAAAGTAAATTTCTTGTGCGTCCTGGAATATGTAAAACATGATCAAGGGTTTTAACCCTTCCGCCACTTAACCACGTCTTTACCTTTCCCTTACCAACAATCTTCTTCACGTTATTATCATCAAGGAAAACTTCTCCCCAATCATAAGATGAATATGATGTAAACCACTCCTTGTGAGGAGTCATATGGTAGGAGCAACCTAAATCAATAAGCCAAGCATCATCACTAATAGTGTTAGCAGAAATAAACAAAGCATCATAATCACCATCTTCTGAGGACTTTTTCGTGGAAGTATCCAAACTCTTTTTCTTGTTTTTATACTCATTGTTCACATGTCCTCTCTTACCACAATTCCAACACTTCACTTTGCTCTTCTTATGGGTTTTAGAACGTCCTTTAGACTTGTCTCTCTTTTTGTCCCCTTTAAGTGCTCCTTTTTCTTTGGACCTTCCTCACACATGTGAAGCATCTTGGGAGCCCACATTCATGGAGTTTCTCCTCATCTCTTATGAAATAAGTATAACAATAAAACTATCCATCTTCAGTTTTGTACCACCACCACTTTTGACAGGGTGATCCCACAATAGTGGGTTACACTTTTTGGCCAAACTTGACATTGAACTAGACTTTTCTAACTAAATCTTCACTTTCGGACACCTATAACTGCTAAACCATGAGGAATTTGAATATGATGCAAACTAGTGATTTGTGACATTTTGTCTATACATTCTAAATATATATTTTTAATAAAATTTTGGAATCAAATTGCATTTATTTTTCTATCTCCTTCAAAAACTAGTTTTTAACAGTAAACACCATTTTTAAAGAGTGATGTTCACCATATAACACATCTTTTTTTCTATGAAGGATAAAATTCTTTTTTTTTTTAATTTAGATTTGTAACTATGATATCTAGCACCTTTATTTGGTTTCATAGTGTTTTATTGAATATTTTTTTCTTAATTAAGTTTTGAAGTCAAACCAATTACAATTTAGACATAGGTGTATTGTATAACACAACTTTTTTTGTATGTATCAAAATTCTTTTTTTTTGTTGAATCAAGGACATCAATACCAAGCACTTAGATATTTTTCAGGACTTTTTTTGATAATCTACTATTTTTCCACATGTGCAAAACAAAGAGCTTGATTTTTAGTGAAAAATATATGTTTAATTAAACTAAAAAAATACATAATAAAACCAAAATATATTCATATTATACTTGATGGAGAGATTGTTTCAAGGACTATAATCCTTCAATTGGGTTTTTTAAGTTGATTCCATTTTTATTATCAACCTAAGCTTCAAAACCCAATAAAATTGTAGATGGAGGGGGGCAACGAAATAAAAGGGGGGTTCAAGTGAACCCCCTTGGACCCCTTCAAGTGAAGGGGGTTTGCTAGAACTCCCTTAAAACAACATTAAAAAAAGCAATACCATTTTTTTATTCAAAAAATGGTCGACATGGGGGTCGCTCGAACCCCCCTTCTAGCAAACCCCCCAATTTTGTTTTTGAGTGACCAAGAAATTTTTGTTCGTCAATGCAATTGTAACCCACTTATGTGGGGTCACTTGGAAACAATTAGATATTCCCAAGATTTGGGTAAAGAGCAAAGCAACAAAATATATATTTATCTTCGTCTTCTATCTTAACATCCATAGATACAAGCTGACTTATGATCATATTAAAACCATTTAAATGTTCTGCAATAGAATCACCATCCTTCATTTTCAAAGAATACAAAAATCTTTTCAGATACAATTTATTTTTTAGACTTTTAATTTGGTAGATTTCACCTATCCTCCTCCACAACTTGAATGTTGTAGATTCTTCTAAAAGACACAATCAAATGGTTCCTTGCGCCTTGTCCATTTTCTTCCAATCTTCATTAGACGTTAATTCTAGTTTCTTTTTACTTGAACTACTAACCCTGATCTCTCTCTTCAATGAGATCCTCCACATTCAACTTCCACATATTGTAACCAGTTCCATTGAACTTATCAATATCTAGATGAGAGGTAGAAGCCATGGTTCTCAATCTTCTTCACAAATTTGTAAAACCCACAATGCACAAGCTCCCGCTGCAACAAAAAAACCTTCAACATGCAAAATAAAGGTGTCCCTCTCTTAATAGAACCGTTAGCTCTTATACCAAATGCTGGAAAACTCTAGGTGAAGTTTGTAGTAATAGAACTTAATAATGTGATTGTAAATCTGAAATTATATATTGAAGATTACCATAAAGAGATTATATGATCAACAATTCAACAATGAAAGAAAAATCAACAATACCACAAGCTTCCAAACATAAGTGACAAAAGATATACATGGAGAAACCCTTGTAGAAAAAATCCACACCCAAAGAGATACACTATTTGTATTAATCCTCAAATAAATACATCAATACAACAATCCTCTCTAAAAACTAGCAACACTTCGTTGCTCTAACAACCTAAAAAACAAACTCTACAAACCACAATCTCAAGGCTCCAATATATAGAATTTTTTGGAAAGTATACCACAAATGGTATCCCAAAACCACCTGAAAAACCCACGCCCACCTTAGAGGAGAACCCATAAACATGGCATAAAAAAAATTGAATAATCACATGGCCTTCACATGGGCGCCTAACCCATAACCAATCAAAATTGGTCAATACTGAGTGCTCCATAACTCTCTGATGGCTCTAATGGCTTCATGCAAGAGCATGCACCAACATGCAAGCTTGGGTGCCCAACCATGCAAGAACATGTAAAACATGCAAGTAACATGTGAGGACATGCACACCAAAGTGGTCCCCACTCACAAAGTTGAACACCCAAGAGGAATACTATTTTGGGATGCCCTGTAATCGTCATTGTAGAGGGTTCACCTCTTTGAATGCAATTCAATTTTTCATAGGAAAATAAATAATAAACATTTTATCCCTCATGTCCTCTAGAGAACTTTTCAAAGAACGTGGATACGCACAATTATCAATTTAGGATAGCAATTATAACTTCACCTATCCTAATACTTGTCTACCAACCAGTTGGTGTTCAAGAACTATGCAGTAACAACTAGTAGTGTATGACATTCAAAGGTAGTGTGTGGTGTTAGGAGAGGACCTGGTTAAGGTTCATGTGGAAGTGCACAACATCATGTTCCTTTGGCAACAAAAAAATGAATTGGGATCGACTTGTTACACATTTCATGCAATTTGAATTTAGGTCCACCTTATGTCATCGTAGTTATTTGCGGACCCCTGGTCAACATGGAAGTGAGTTAATGCAATGTCATGTATATATTCATCAAATGCACAATGTGAAGTATAATTAAAGAGAAGGTGGTGAGTGAATATACAAGGAGACGATTGTGCTAGCATGAGTTATTCAATGTGAAGCATCTCAATTACCATCTGTCATCATCAGAAGATCTTAAGGAGTGAAGTAGATTGTCTGAATCAAGCTCAAAATATTTGAAAGCTATGTAGTCAATGTTGAAGATCTGCAAGCTTTATCTTTGTAATTTCGATAGGACTAGTGTTGTACTTAGAGAGCTGGTGCTCAATTCATTATATTGAGGATTAGTGTTTCCTGTAGGTTGATGCCTTCAAGTACAATTGGAGATTGGTATCTTCAGTAGGTTGGTGCCTAATTCATATTGTAAAATTCGCTTATTATATTCTTGCTTGGTGAGGCTAGATTTAGACAATAGATCAAAACAACTATTCTCATCATGGTTTTTCCCATCTTAGGTTTCCATGTATATCTGGTGTTCTATTTTGTGAATGTGTGTTCATAATTGATGCTTGATTAGTAGTAGTGAAGATTCAAGTTTCATGTTCTGATATGTGTGTTGAAGTTAAAGAATTTTAAATAGACTTGATCTACTAATTTACCCCCCCTCTCAATAGATTGTGTGCTTTTCAAAATAATATTCCCCTATGGATACTTATTATCTAAGGGACTATATCAATTAGGACAAGTATCTAGATAATCTTATCCAACATTCTAAAACCTTCAATGTCACTATGTTGTACACAAGGAACTAATAAAGTAGTTCAGTCCACTGATAGAATATTGCAAAGACTACTTACCACTTTATTGTCATACACATATAGGATAGGTGGCTCAATTCCCTTTACCTCATTAGTTAGGAATTTTTTAATGTGGTTTTTGATGCACCAACTTATTAACAACTTTAAAGCCTACAAGGTGAAATGATAAAGGTTCCCATTCTTAGAAGATGGATAACCTCGAGAGTATTTTGTGAGTTTATCATGAGATTTTATAGAATCCCTTAGTTTGAGAGTGCTTTGGTTTATGCTCAAGGGACAACATTGAGTAAGTAGGAATTATTTAAATGAAATGATGGTTTACTTAGTGAAATATGTCACTGTTATCCACTTAGACACGCTATTTAGATACAAACTAGTTTAATTATTTTCTTGATTTAACTTTTTTCAACTTATTACAACGATCTCAAACATTAAAATTTACTTTGTAAATAATCAAAACAACAGTTTATTCATTAAAACTAACACTTAATCACATTGAATTTGAAGATTTTTATTAAAATTATTCATTTTAACATAATTTAATTCTAAATTTTTCTAGGAAAATAATAAATGTGATTAAAATTTGTAAACTTTTTATTGTTAAGAAGTCAAAAAATTAGTCTAAATGCCTACTCTGTATGACTAAAATATATCATTTAAAGCTAAAATTTAAAAGTCTAGTGTCATAAATTGTCACCCTTAACAATTTCACACTAGGTTTTACTCCCCCCTATTTGCTTGGACCTAATTGTGCACCTAAACTCCTAATTATGTGTGTAATTGCTCATTTTAAAATATTTATCAAAAAATCAAACATGGGAAATCAAAGTAGGCATTTAATACTTTTCCCTCAACACTTTGGATCCCTAAATAGTAGGAATCTAGTCTAGGGAACAAGGTGCCCTAGACTGCCTATTTTGGCTCCAAATTTAAATGTGTCAGTGTTAGTAATTTATTATTTGAAATTCAAATTTCAACTGTCAACTATCAGGATTTAATTTTTAGGAAATTAGATCAATTGCATATAAATACATAGCATTTTCATAATTTTAATGAACAAGAAGAACATGCAATTTGATTGGGACTTCCATTGAGAAAATTAAGTGTTCCAAAGCATTCAAGAGCAGTCGAGAGTAGAATTTTTAGAATTATTGTAGCATTTTTTTATTCAATCATTATGTCAAGTTTTATGTGAGTTTTGTTCATATTTTTCATGCATTTCATTTTGGATTACTACCACTTGTAGGTCTTAAAATAAAATCAAGTCAAGCAATAATTGATCCTTGGTGATGAGTGTGACTTTAGTCCATCAAGGAGATCAGATCTGAGTGGCGAGTTGCAACAAAGTGTCAATTCATTACTTGTTCATCAATTAGCTTTTATCCCTCAAAATGATAAGCTCTCTTTTATCATCAATTTTGACATTGTGGAGGTATAAATACTAACATGGGGTTTGACTGAGGCAAGACCCTATATGGCACAACCCTTCCCCTCTTTTCATGTGTGTAGATTATAGATCTAAAGTGTATTGGAGGAAGATTGGAGACATGAAAACCCTACAATTTGACCATCAAAACCCTACAAGTTGACAAGTCATGAAAACCCTACAAGTTGCAAGTCATGAAATTTGTATTTTCTCGCTAGTAGATGAAGATTCGATGACAAAACCTGAAAGACAAAAGCTACATACCAGAGATCCCAAGCTTGTGAAGTCAGTTTCAAGAAATAGGTCCTTAATCTAGGGTGTCCTTACACCCTAGACCACCTAGATCCTGCACAAATTCAAATCCCAAGTGCATCTGTGTCCACCTTTTACATTCCTAGATCTTGATTTTGTCGGTTTATTTTTAGTTTGTCATAATTCATAACAAAACATCGCATTTTCATAGTTTGCACAGTTACATCATTACATTAATTTTAAAATCCATCCAATACACAAACAAACAAACAAAAAATAAAAAAGAATCTAGATCTAGGGTTGATTGATTCACCTTTTAGGTTGTAAGTCAATCTCATATCCTTAATGGTCTAGATTCCCTCACATGTTCTTGGAAAATTTTGATGTTAGTGGTCTATCCACTAGACCTAGGATCTTCTTTTCCAACCTTAATATTTTGGTGAACTTGACCGAATGAACAAGAAGAACATGCAATTTGATTGGGACTTCAATTCAACAAATTAAGTGTTCAAAAGCATTCAAGAGCAGTCAAGAGTATAATTTTTATAATTATTGTAACATTTTGTCATTCAATCATCATGCCAAGTTTTATGCTAGTTTTGTTCGTATTTTGCATTCATTTTGTTTTTGAGCACTAACACTTGTAGGTCTTCAAATCAAATCAAGTCAAGCAACAATTGATCCTTGAAGGTGATGAGCGTGAATTCAGTCCATTAAGGAGATTAGATCTAAGTGCTAAGTTGCATAAAAGTATCAATTCATTACTTTTTTTATCAATTAGCCTCTATCTTCAAAAGGAGAAACTCTCTTTTATCATCAATTTTATCATTGTGGAGGTAGAAATACCAACACGGTGTTTGACTGAGGAAAGCCCAAGCTATATGGCACAACCGTTCCCCTCTTTTCATGTGTGCAAGCTACATATCTAAAGTGGATTGGAGGAAGATTGAAGATAGTTTTCTCATTCATGCATCAAAACCCTACAAGTTGACAAGTCACAAAATATACATTTTCTCACCAATAGATGAAGATCCAAAAATAAAACCTAAAAGACATAAGATATAGACCAGGGATCCCAGGATTGTGAAGTCAATTTTAGGAAACAGGTCCTCAGTCTAGGGTGTACTTGCACCCTAGAACACCTAGATCCTACTCAAATTCAAATGCCAAGTGCATTTGTGTCTACCTTCTGCATTTTTGGATCCTGATTTTGTCTGTTTATTTTCAGTTTGTCATAATTTGCATAGTTACATCATTGCATTAATTTTCAAATCCATCCAACACACAAATAAATAAACAAAAAAATAAAAAGGAATCTAGAAGGGTTGATTGATTCACATTTTAGGTTGTAAGTAAATATCATATCCTTGTTGGTCTAGATTCCCCCACATGTTCTTGTAAAAGTTTAATGTTAGTGATCTATCCATTAGACCTAGGATCTCCTTTTCCAACAAAATATTCTGGTGAACCTGACTGATTTTGCATTATATACCTTCTAAAATCTAAAACATATCATCCTAGATCTGAGTTTAATCATAGTTTTTTTTGCATTCATCATTTAGACATCCATCATTTCATGAAAAAGCATTAAAAAAATCAAAAAATTGCATAACACATTGCATTCAAAGTTCAAATAGGGTTAATTTCAGTCATCATAAGTTAGATCTACACCATAATTATATTTAAAAATATACATTAGGACATATTAGATTTGAAATAAATTTTGAAAATGTTCAAAGAATTCATTTAGGCATATGCATATAGTAAAAAAAAAAGTGAAAAAGTGCATTGTTATTGTTGTAAAAAGATAATAAGCTTTAAATTTTGGACAAACCTGCATAGTCGCAGAGTAGGACACCTAAACACTATACAACACATCTAAACTTTGATTTTTATAAAATGCATTGCCATTCTAGGGCATCCTTGCATCATAGACCAACATAATTCGAACAAAATTTGGGTCACAAATCTATTTTTGTCTTATGTGTGGCTTCACTCTCTGATTTTGCACTCTACATAGTTTGTTGTGACTATCCTGAACCTTTATCGAATAGTAGGCTTACTCAAGCATTGTGAAACTCATATGAGCTTCATGACATGGTCTCCTACTGCTAATACCCTTGTGAGATGAATTTTTAGACTTATGGCATCTCACGTTGTAACCACATCCATTGTGGAGCCTGAGTCCTCTAACTCTTTCACACAAGGTATGGCTCCAACCCAATACATTTTGGATTTCATTCCTCACCACACATTACCGATGAATACCTCACACTCCAACATTTGTGTGGACTTTCAAACTACCATTGCCCATGTTCTTGAAGATAAATTAAAACGATTGGACAAAGATTTAGAGGGTTTTCAAGATTATTTAAGCACTGAATATTTAGCGAGACAAATGGTACCTACTGTGGATAACCTTAGGAATTTGATAAATGATGCTCAAGGAATATAAGTGTTGTGTAGTCAAGTTCACATAGTCAATGTAAACATACCTACGATAACTAGTTGTGCTCAAGCATTCACACACGCTCAAAACCAAGGAGGAAAACAAGTCTCCTTTCCCACAACCATACCTTCTATTCCAACATTTACACCACCCACAATAGAATCAACCATACAATACGCCAATGGCTTAACTCCAAGCTTAGGGATTCCTAGTGGGAATCCTTATAGTATTATCGCATCACTTATAACACCTCCATATTCATCACCCATCATAAACATGCAACATAGTAGCCCATCAGTCACTTACACAACTTCACCATATTCAACAAACTCTCAAAACATGCCAAACAATGATCTAGTCATAAACCAACTTTTGAAAAATTTGAAATCACTTAAACAAAAAATTTCCACATTAAATCAAAATGGTAAATCTTTGTAATATCTCACACGAAACCCATTATCAATTGTTATCCTCAAAACACCTATATTGAAAAACATGGAAATGCCTCGATTTGAGAAGTACAATGGTAAGGGAGATCCTAACAACCATGTATCAACTTTTACTGCATTGTGTAGCGACTTCATCTTTGAAGACAAGCTCCTAGCTAAGCTATTTCCTAGATCATTGAAAGACATAGCCTTGGAATGGTTTTTCTCATTGCTGAATACTCAATAAATTCATTCACTGAACTTGTTAGCACATTTCTCTAACATTTTCAAGAAAACATTGGTCCTCAAGTGACATTAACTAACTTAGTGCATTGTAAACAAGGACTCAAGGAAAAGATAACAAACTTTATAGGACGATACCAATTTATTTACTCTAAAATCTCCTATAGTCTTCTTGATGCCAATGTTTAAAGGGTGTTTATAGGAAATTTGCAACCTAGTATTCGAGACAAGATATTGTTGATGAAGTATCCATCCTTTCAACACTTGTGTATGAATCCCCATGACTATTAGATATAGATTAATCAATAGAAGGGTACACCTTCATCAACTCATACTGATCAATCCCAATGTGTACCTTAAAACAATTACCAATCATTCAAAAAAACAAAAACACCATTAAGATAAACACTCCTCAAACTGCTAATAATATTGACACACATGTCATTGCCACAAGTACAACTCCTTATCAATTTAGGTTGAGAGATACATAATTCACCCAATTGCTTGACTCTGTTCATGTGATCATGTTACAATTTCTAAGCAAGAACTTAATCCAATTACCTTCGATTAAGCTTATGGATACAACTAAACCTTTACCTATCAACTTTAGCATTAAGGCATTTTGTCAATACCATCGTACACTTGGAGATGATACAAAATGATTTATGCATATTAAACACCAAGTGCAAGACCTTCCCAATTCTAATCAGATCCAATTGGCTAATATTAATGATAAGGGAAATAAATTTGTCACTCCACCAAATCAAAATTTGTAAATTTTCACAAATCCAATGCCAAATCATATATCCAACTTTGTGCAAGGTAGTGATTACACACATGATGATGATGATCTATGTATTATTTTTAATACAATAGAATTTCAACCTCATAAGGGCCGAACCACTTTGTTACCTAGCATTTCTTTTACACATATTGATGCATCCATACATGTACTTAATGGTCCTCTCTATATCATTGACTGTATTAATGACAAACTTACACTAGGGATACTCATTGATCTCGTATATCTAGAGAATGTGATCACCAAAGAATTATTTTTAATGCATGAACTTTATAGAGACTCTTATGAACAATAAAAAGCATGGATAAAAAATCATGATGGTTTCATACACCCTACAATAGGTTCGATAACTCTACCATTAAAGTTGGACCAAAACAATTGGATGTTTCATTTATCATCATCCCGATGTCGAATCAATTTCGTGTGAAGCCAGGTTATCCATGGCTACGCTCCATGAATGCAATCTCATCAATAATCCACAAATGCATAAAGTTCCCATTTGAAAATGAAATATATATAGTTCATCGTAGTAGATTTAAACCTATGGTTTCTTGTGGAAACTTTTCACCTGATTGTTTTTGGCCTCAACTTATGGAACCTGTTAAGCCTTGCGAGGATTTCTTTTTCATATCATATGAAAAGTTCAAAGCTAAGCATATAGTTTAGTTATCCCTTAGTAATATCCCACTCGAGTAGTTTGGCCTATGGAGACTTTTATGGTTGTTCTTCCCGCCCCACAGGTCGTGGATGAACCCATGTCCAAACCGGATATCCTCCCAAGTACACCAGATATATTTTGTGGTTCCACCTTCGATATCACATAAAAGACCAAGAGATAACTATGTGATTTATCTACTATTCTTCACTCTCCACCTGCAATACTTGGCATAGGATGCCTCACATTCAACGCTCTACCTATGCACTCAGAACCTCTAGCTCTAATACCATTTGACGCAGAAGAGTTCTCCCCTCTTGAAAAACAACCACTCACATAATTTTGTAAATTCAATTCACAATACAATAGATGATTGCCAAAAATAAAATTTCAATTTTCATTCAGTCAACACTAATCTAATTTGTAACAAAAAGATCAACTTTGGCCTTCAATGGCCTCTCTTACACATGACATCCAATCTGCTCCTCCTCTATTCTGCGACAATGACCTAAAATTTTCCTCTAATATGCTACATAGCCTCTTACAAATTCTATCTTCCTTAATCTTTGTGAACTCCCTTATTTACTCTTACAACCACATTGCTAATCTCTTTTATTTTCTCGTTACTCTCATTTCTAACTTCCCGTGTTGCCTTTTCCCTCTTCGCATACTTTATTTTATGCCAAACTCTAATAAAATTGTGTTGTCTTTAATTTCCATGCACCCCACTATGGTCTGCTTGTAGCTGCACTTTTCTTCACATATTTTTTCCCCCTATCTTCCTCGCATCCAAACTACCCCCTTTTTCTTTTCTCTTCAGCTTCAAGTTGTAGCTCCTTTCTTATGCTTGTGTAGCCTATCCAAACAAAGTTAAATTTTTATTTTCATACTCCATTGGATTTGTTGCTCTTTTTCCTACACAACCTTTAGATTTTTAGAAAAAAAAATTGTGTGGGTTTTACCTACCCCCTCAAATTTCCCATGTTGTGAGCCTCTTCCTCATTGTTTTTGTGTACCTTTACCTTTTTGCATAGATATGGGACTATCTATGTTTTTATTTTATTTAAATTCTTTTACTTCCTTATGAAGCCGCCTCTCTACCTCTATAAAATTTCTCTTTTAACATTTATTCTTCCCCTTCTCATATCATAGGCCTCTACTTTGTTCTCATATGCATTTATCCTCATAAAAATGGTGTCCCATTCTCTATAGCTACACAATTTAAAGATACTTCATTATTCAACTTTGACACTATCGAGAATGTCACAAGTGTTGATAGTCAAAAAATGCAAAGTACCTTGTTTCGCCCAAAAAATTTCCCAAACGTGCATTATGACCCCCTTAAGTCCTCTGCAAAGGATTTCACTCCACCCCTCATAAATTTTGATAATTTAAACTTTCCATAAACTGACGACACACTTTCGACATTAATTTCTCCCAAATGATGAAAGATATGACTTCAATGATTTTTGCACATTCGAGATGGTGCCTCCAAGAATGCCCCTACAAAAGGATTCTACTCTAGTTCTTATAGAGTTTTAAGAATAAATTTTATAAAATTTTCTACGAAGTGTCAAAACTATGAATCAACGAAAGTTCGATTCTTGCAATTCTTTGTTGACTTTGATGTTTTGTGATGCCGAGAGATGCCAATGACCACCAAACCAAAATAAAATTGAAAAGAAAAGTTGAAAATGTTTTTGGGGTGATGTTGATTGCCAATCTATTAGGATGCTCTTGCATCAATTATCTTGCAAATTATCTTGTCAAATTAATTCCATATGAAGGACCAACCTGAGGTTTGAAACTAGAATTTTTGAGAAAAATTTGAAGTAGACATTAATAGTGTCTACGTAAGGCCCTTTGAAGGTATTCGAGGCCCTTCATTTGAAGGTATGTCATTCCCCAAAAAAATGTAAAAAATCCTTCGAATGAAGGTGTAAGAGAGGGGGACCAACCACTGCAAGGCCCCAGGTCATGAAAGGCCAAGAGTGGAAAGGCTGCCCTAACTTACCTCAGTTTAAAGGACGGTTAGGATAGAAGGGATGAGAATGATGAAGACTATGAATTCCTTCAATCACTCTACAATCTCAAGTAGCTCTTTGTTTGAGGACCGAAACGCGGTTCTAGGACGACAACACAGTGCGCTAACGGGTGTGTTGGTGTCTGTACAGCCAAAGAACCAGAAAGATGAGATTCAAACTCTAAAGGAGAGACTAGAAGCCTAGTTTAGAGGTTTCTGAAGTGATAGAATGAGATTAAGAAGAGTGAAATGTAAATACTGATATGATAAAGGAAGTAAATTATCACAAGGGTGACGAAGATGATTTTGTACAATAGTCTTCACGCCAGCTTGCTTCAAGCTCTCTCCACCTGAACACAAAAAAATGGGAAGTGTTGGGGCTGTTTAGGGGCCTGCCTCAGTCAGACCCCCATTTTGGTGTTTTGACCTCCATGGACAACCAAGTTTTCAATGATAGAAATAGAGATAAAGAAAGAATACAAGCTACTTAAACATAAAACACTACAAATAGTATGTTCTTACTCAACCAAAGGCAATAGAAGAGATAAGAGCATATTACCACCTCCGTCCAAAGCGCTCAAGGCTTGTGGAGGAGAAGAGTGAGAGGAACTCAAGCCTCTGTCATCATGGTGTTTGTCCTACACTCGCACTATCGGAGTGATGGAGTAGTGGACAACTGCAATGGAGTGCAAAAGTGTTGCTACAAAGCTTGTGAGTGCTTGAAAGAGTGGTAAAAAATGTGAAGAGATGAATCCCATATCTTGCAAAACTCTGTCCAAACTTCTTCTAAAGAGAACTATGGATGAGAGAGTGAAAATTATGAAGGGATGAAAAACAACCATATTCAGGTCGGCCAGCCGAAGAGGGACGTTACTCTTCAACTTCTAATAAAAAATGTAATGCCTCTGCAATCTCCAACCGTAGGAATCTGCCAGGGATGTAAGCATGCCACATGGACGTCTGTGCGCCACACAAGCATCCCCGACAGAAATGCCCCCACCAACAAAAAAAATAGGTGCCAAGTGTGATGTGGACAACAGGCTTAAGTGGAATTAAGCCTCCGCCTTAGGTTTTCTAAAGTGTAAGGGGGTAAAAGGGAATTTGTGTTAGGGGTGCAAATTCATGCTTATACATTTTTCCCCCACTTTAGTGAGCATGAGTACTGATGAGTGCTTTGATAAAGTAGAGTGGTAAAGAAGTAACAAAGTAAGAGACACATACCTCAACCGACGAGGAAGTAGAGCACGGTCTGGCGAACTCAGAAGTGCAGGAAAGGACTTCATAGTTCCATAAAACTACAAAGCTTAAGCATGAAAGTGCCTCATAGGCTCATGGTCCTGCAAGGGAGGTATCCTTCAAGAACTCTCACATGAAGGAAATGAAGAAGAGCACCTTATAGACCCGCAGATCTGCAAGGAAGGTATCCCCCAAGAACTGTCACATGAAGGAAACCAAGAAAGCACCTTACAGACCCACATACCTGCAAGGAAGGTATCCTCCAAGAACTGTCACATGAAGGAAACCAAGAAAGTGCCTTACAGACCTGCAAACCTGCAAGGAAGGTATCCTCCAAGAACTATCACATGAAGGAGACCAAGAAAGCGCCTTACAAACCCACAAACCTTCAAGGAAGATATCCTCTAAGAACTCTCACATAAAGGAGACCGAGCAAAGGAGACTCCGCATAGTTCAAGAGGGCAACATATTTACCCGTAGGTAGAACACATAAGGAAACAGCCGCACAGACCAGTGAATGGATAGTAGGACTTTCAAAGGGGTCCATCGGGAACCCTTCAAAAGGAAGGAGGGTCCACTCAAGGGACGCGCTACTTGGAGAATGAAGTCTAGTCAGGTTGCCCCCAAGCTAGACATAAAGATGTGAGGATGGTCTAGTCGGGTTGCCCTCGAACTAGACATCAAGGTGTGAAGTTGGTCTAGTCGGGTTGCCCCCAAGGTAGACGCCATAAAACTTATTAAGAGTTTTTGAAGGGGTCCCTTGGGAACCTGATGTGAAAAAGAGGGGTCCACTCAAGAGACACACCATTCAAAAGCTATCCTCTTCCTTCTCGAATCGATTCATCACCAAGGAATCCTTTTGAAACATATTCACTTCATCACGGAATTCAAAAGGAAGGAAATGCACTCATATGAGGGGAAGACTAAGACTATTCTCGCTTTGGAAGAGGGTTTCCAAGCCCTTTCTTTATGAACCCATGATGAAGGAAACATGCTCCGCTAGGGTTTCAAGTTGAGAATACAATTCTAACAAAGAAGTGTATGAAGGATCTTTGAGAAAATATTTGTTTGGAAATGAATGTGTTTTCTAAAGACCAAGTGATGTAGAAGAGGCATTGTCACACATGAAATGGACAACCCAAGCAAAGACGAGAGAAAGATAAATAGAAAAGAAAAAGAAAGTCGATCACACACAAAGGGCACAGGGGGATCTAGTTTCACGGGGTCAGATCTGCCTTTATTCATATATATTAGGTAACCGCGCCAAAAGGAAAAAGATCATCAATCACCAACCAGGTCAGGAAGAATGCACATAAGACAAAGTAAAAATTAAAAAATTGGGTCAACATGGAAGGAGGCCTAAATGCTCTTGACGCTTTGAATCGTCCCCAATTTACCGAAAGTCAATCACAAACATGGGAGGATAGAGATACATATAGAAGAAGGTTTACAACACAAACACCACGTCTGTATCCAAGTACCAATAGGGGTGAAGAGGGCCATCCAGGAACACATAGCATGATTACAGGGGAACACATCACAACACATACATGCATCTAATCTAAAGATTAAGAAAAGGGTCTCCCCCTAGCACTGGTCAACCAAGAGGTCATCAACTCCTCACTCTAGATCATTGTAGGGGAAAGGATGACGAGCCTGTAATGGTCTAATTTTAAGGGGAGGAGTTTTTGATCCTCCCACAACAAGGGCTAAAGCAGAGGGACCTATGAGGTCTCTATCGCTCAACTCTTGTGGGTCCAAGGTCAATGACCTCACAAAGATCATTGACAAGGTTGGAACTTCATCCACCGAGTTGAACACACTTAACAGGAGTGCCATGCTTCACCTTGGAGGACAGAGGATTTTGCACTCGAGATTCGCTACTAGGCTCTCTGAGAGACTCAAGAGCAGTGACAAACTCGGGGGAGGTCGGGACTGGTTCTGTTACTAGGACAGAACAAGTCAACTTGGGGCAAACTTTCGGAGAAGTTGGGTTCTTCTTACTTCCTCCATTGCTGGAGGGGACATGCTCTACCTTCTTCTTCATTAGGGGAGGTGAAATCCCCATAAACGAAATAAGGAGGGTCGAGGGAGAAGAGGAAAGAATCCTAGTGGATACAACTGAAGTATTAACCATATCCACAAGTTTTGGGAAAGACAAGACATCCGAAATGAAAGTCAGCAAAGGCAGCTCTACAAAAGGAGTGATAAACACCTGCACCTTTCTAGGTGCATGTGCGCTCACATCGGGAGCCAGAATAGATTTAGAGATGGAAGGAGGGAAAGAGGACGACACAACAAGAGGTGATGTCTTCTCTTCATCCTTCTTCTATGAGGAGACTTGCTCAGCTAGGAGAGCCTTTCATCGACGCTTATGCTCACACGCAAGGCAGTTCCTCTGACTCTTCGAGCTAGAAGCTGGAGTTTGCGAGGGTTCTTCTCAGCCATGGGAGTGTCTTCCACAACTGTTTCCCATGGAAGGATAGATTCCTGAATGTGAGCAAAAGGGGCAGGCTCAGAAATGGCAAGAGGAGTTGACTCTAACACCTCAGTGGCGGGCCTCTTCTCGTTCATTGTTTTAGGAACAGGGACAGTAGGAGGCCGCGAAGGCTGAGACAAAGAGGACTCTCCATGGGGGCTTTTTGTCTTCCATACTGAATGGGCCTAAGCACCGTGGGTAAGACATGAAGTTCAAATGCAGGACACTTGGCCTTTCACCAAGCAGGCACCATGGGATTCTCTCACAAACATGAGATAGAAGCAGATGGTACCACAACAGGGCGAGAGGAAGCATCGGTTTGAGCAACGAAAGGGGAAGAAGGAGGATCTTGGGACCACTTCTCTTCTTCTCTCCTACGTGCCTTGGCGGCATCACTATCAGCTTTCAAACAAGCTCTATGTGAAACAACATAAGGCGATGAAGGGTATCTCACTTTCGGCCTAACGTACCCTTTCTTATAGTTTTGATACATACAGTACAAGAGGTCCTTCCTAGGTAGGAGATGACCAAGAGATGCAGACCAAAAGTAATCTAGGGTATAGCTGCCATGGGAAACCAGTGGTTATAACCGGTGTCATGGATAACATGTACCAAACCTGCATGAACAAACTTTAGACATTTGTGCACAATTAAGGGAACTGCGTTCATAGATACTAGCCAGGTGATACTTAGCTTCACTTTGACGAGTTCAGACCCCAGGATGATGTCAAACCTAAGGCTTATAGATTAAGGCCCAACGAGGACCGATAAGACAATACTTTCTATAGGAGGTTTGAAAAGGCCATCGTCTGTGCAGACGGTACTCTCAGGTGCATCATACCCATCCTTATGCAAGAAGTTAATCAACATGATCTCCTTAGTTATGATGTTCACTTGAGATGTCGGATCAATGAGAACACCTACTACAGTATTCCCATTTATCCTTGCAGGAATGTAAAGAGGAGATGGATCTCTATTGAAGCCCATCGACAGGTCCTCTAGAGTGAAGGATATGCTCGTACCACTACTCATAGTTGAAGGGAAAAGAATGCGGATCTAATGACCCAACAATGCAGAATACATTCCCTTAACACCTTTACTATAGGGGAGAGAAGCAAAAACGAAAAACTAACAGTTTCTAAAACATATAGAGATGCATACAACCATGGCAATGAGAAACCAAAAAGATAAGCAAACAAAGATGACATAGTATTTACGTGGGAAAACCCTTTCAGGCAAAAAACCCACCACACAAAGTCAAATCAATTGTATTATAGTAATGAATCGATTACATACAATACCCAGACTTCTTTGCTCAGCTCACAATCACCTAGAGAGTTTCAGATCCACTATTACAATGTTTTTACAACATACAGTTCAAAACCCTCTTCAAGAACTCACGTCCTTCTTGTTCTTCAACACGTGACTTCAACTTGCTCTGCAACTTGCGACTCAGCTCAACTTTTTTTTAACTTATGAGAAAATAACACATCTCATCCAAATGTAACCGACCCAGAAGAGCAATGAAGTCCATCCTCAAATCACGCATCTGGTCGAATCTGACAGATCTCTTGCAACAAGCTGTCATTGTATTCAAATCCATTACCAAAACGGTTGAGCTCGCCACCCTTTTTTGACAAATGCAACTGCCATAATAACTATCTCGGTATCTGTCCAATCACTATTCAACCAGGTGCCACGCGTCTAAGACCCATCAACAATCACAGCTGATAGAGCAACCAAAACGGTCAAACAGACATCGGGCGTGACCAAGACTTCAAGTCAAAAATAGCACTGCCGGAGTCGGAGTCGAAACAGGAGTCGAAACAGGACTCCACCGAAAATACACACTGTTGGAGTCGGAGTCGAAGTCGCAACTGGAGTCAAAACATGACCCTACCGAAATTTCAGGTTCAGGAACCATTTCGGTTCTGCAACCACCCATGGCAAAAGGGAACCCATCGGAAACAGTTCTAACCGGGTAAAGTCAACCCGGGGTCAAACCAAGACGTGAACACAAAAGACCGGAGTCGGAGTCGGGGACGGAACAGGAACAGAAACAGGACTTTAGCAAAAGTCCAAGATCAGGAACCAATCCGGTTGCGGTTCCACCTCCGCCAACTGCAAGAAACATCAATCCAGAACTAGGACAAGGCGAAGGAAAACACCCCGAGGAGAATCCAAACATCCAGAAGAACCAGATCTCAAAAGCAGGAATCGGACCCAGAGTAGGAATAGGAACTGAAACAGGAACCTGGAAAACGGACATTGCCAACTTCCAAAATTGGTTCCGCCTTTGCCAGAACCTGCGAAGCAAAACGAGAAGGAACAAATGATAGGAAGTGAAGTCGGAGCAGGAACGAGAACCGAAACTCAGAACTTAGGAAAACAGAACAATGCCAAATTCCATCCCGGTTCCGCCTTCGCCAGAGACTCGGAACTTAGGCAAACTGAACAATGCCAAATTCCATCCTCGCTCTGCCTCCACCAAAACTTTGTAAACAACACAAAATCACCAAGGCATGAAAATGAGGACTTCAAGCTGCAAGTTGAGACATAATTTCTCAACAATCTCCCACTTGGTGAACACTTCCAGCTTCCTCAAAACATCATACCTTATTGTCTATCATAGGCCCCAAGACCCATCGATTCTGTGCACCATCTAAACTTGTCTGTGCTAACCGGCTTTGTCAAGGCATCTGCAACATTCTTCAAGGTGTCAACCTTATCCATACTGACCTTGCCATCTTCAACCATATCCCTCACGAAGTGATATTGCACATCTATGTGCTTGGTCCTGGCATGAAAGGTCGGATTCTTTGCTAAACAAATGGCACTTTGACTGTCATAACAGATTGAAATCTACTTAGCATTAAATCCAATGTCTGAACACAAATGCCTCAGCCACACTGCCTCCTTGCAAGCATGAGTTGCTGCCATGTACTTTGCCTCTGTCATGAATAAAGCAACTACAACTTGTCGCTTGCTCATCCAACTCATTGCTCCACCATTAAGCATGAAAGTGTATCCACTAGTGGATCTTCTGCTGCCAATGTCCCCTACCCAATCAGAATCAACATATCCCTGAATGCTAAGAGTCCTTTGTGATGCAACCATACTGCCATGGTAACACAAAGCATAATCTGAAGTACCCTTCAAATACCTGAACACTCTCTTTACAACATCCCAATGTGATCTCCCTGGATTTTTCATGAAATGGCTTAGAACTCCCACTGCTTGGGCAATGTCTGGTCTTGTGTAGACCATAGCATACATCAAACTACCTACTGCACTTGCATAAGGCACACTGGTCATGTCCTCCATCTCAGTAGCAGGCTTTGGACAGTCTTCAGCAGATAGTTTCAATCCTTGCATGATTGGAACAACTAGCTGCTTGCAATTAGTCATGCTAAACCTCTCTAGAATGGTTTTCACATACTTACTCTGATTGAGCCAAAGCTTTCTGCTTGTTCTATCCCTGGTTATCTCCATCCCAAGAATGTACCTTGCTGCTCCAAGATCTTTCATTTCGAACTTAGCAGACAACTAAGTTTTAAGATCAGAAATCATTGTCTTGCTATTACCAATGAATAACATGTCATCCACATACAGAGTAATAACAAGTACACGATCATTCTCACATTTATAATAGATGCAATGATCAGATTTTGATCTAACAAACCCAATTGACAACACAAATGTGTCAAATTTCTGGTACCACATTCTAGGAGATTACTTTAGACCATAAAGAGATTTATTTAACTTGCAAACCATATTTTGTTTGCCTCTATCAACAAAATGCTCAATCTAGGACATGTAGATTTCTTCTTCCAGCTCACCATGGAGAAATGTTGTCTTCACATCTATTTGCTCAATTTCATAGTCATACACAGCTGCCAATGGCAACAAAAATCTGATGGATGTCAGCTTTGCTACAGGGGAAAAGATCTCTCCATAATCAATTCCCTCAACTTGGGAAAATCCCTTTGCAACCAATCGTGCCTTATACTTCTCCACACTGCCATCAAGGCCTGTCTTCCTTTTGAATATCCACTTGCAGCCAACAGGATTTTGCCCTTTAGGTAGTGGTACCAACTTCCAGGTATCATTCTTTTTCAAGGAATCCATCTCCTCATTCATGGCTTCTAGCCAAGACTTTGAATCAGCCATGTTGATTGCTTCTTTCACAGTCCTAGGCTCATCAGTGCTGGTAATTAAGGCATAAGCACAATTTGAATCTAACATAGAGAAACCATACCTTTTTGGTTGCCTTCTTTCTCGTGTAGATCTCCTTAGAGGCTGAGGTTATTCTTCATCATTAAAACTTCCAGAGCTGCTTGAGCTCTCCTCAATCTCAGGTACACTATGTAGCTCTTCCCTTTCTGGAGTTTGGGGAATCTCAACTGCATCCTTCTCCTTATCACTCTGATATGTTTCAAGCTGTTGATCACTTACTAAAGGTTTCAGCTCATGAAATATCACGCTTTTGCTATACAAAACCTTCTCAGTGACAGGGTTCCAAAGCTTGTATCCTTTCACACCAACTCCATAACTGATGAGAATACATTTTACAGCCTTGTTATCCAACTTTGATCTCTTTTCATTTGGCACATGAACATATGCCTCACAGCCAAAGACCCGAACATGCCTTAATGAGGGTTTCTTACCTAACCATGCTTCCAAAGGTGTCATGTCAACAAGAGTTGAACAAGGAGATCTATTAATCAGATAACATGCTGTAGCAACAGCCTCAACCCAGAACCTCTGCTCCAGACCAGCACCACTCAGCATACTCCTTGCCTTTTACATCAATGTCCTATTCAACCTTTCAGCAACTCCATTTTGCTGTGGAGTGTAGGGGGTTGTCTTATGCCTTTCAATTCCATGATCAGTGCAGTACCTTTCAAAATCTGTAGAACAAAACTCACCTCCATTGTCTGTCCTTAAACACTTTATTTTTCTTCCAGTCTGATTTTCAACCAAAGATTTAAACTCTTTAAACCGACTGAACACTTCTGATTTACTCTTAAGAAAGTATACAAATGCCCTTCTCGAACAGTCATCAATAAAAGAAACATAATATCTAGACTTCGATAACGAAGGAATATCAACTGGACCAAACACATCAGAATGAATATAATCCAATATACTAGAAGATTTGTGAGGACTAAAGGAGAAAGAAACACGGTGTTGCTTTCCATAGATACAATGTTCACAAAAATCGAACTCAAGGTTACAATCATCAAGCCCTTCTACAAGGTTTTTGTTCTTCAAGGTTTTTAAACCTTTCTCACCAATGTGACCAAGTCTATGATGCCATAACATAGTCTTCTCTGCTGGGAGTTTTACCTCCAAAGCATTTGTAGATAGTGAAGAGTCTTCATCTTTCTCTATAGGTGTAGAATTACATGACTTTACAGAGGCACTGTTACAAAGAAAAGGTCGTGCATCTAGCTTGTACAGAGTGCCAGTACGAACACCCTTAGCTAACACCATTGTACCTCTAGCCATTTTACATCCCTTACTAGAAAAAGAAACTTCTACGCCAGCATCATTTAACTTACTAACAGAAAGAAGATTTCAAGCCAAACCTGGGATGTGAAGAACACCACCAATTCCTTTGACTCTCCCATTAGGAAACTGAATTCTGACCCTTCCTCTGCCAACAATCTCTAGCATTGAATCACTTGCCAAGTATACCTTTCCACCATCATACTTCTCATACTTTGAAAACCAATCTCTATTGGATGTCATGTGAAAAGAGGCACCTGAATCAACTAACCAAACATCATCTGATGCCTGAGTTGTCAGGGCTACTGCAATGAAGGCATCTGCATCACTTTGAGAAGATCCGTTGTCAGAAGCATTCTTCTTCTTCTTCTCCTTGTAGTCCTTCCTGATATGACTAGGTTGCCCACAGTTTCAGCACTTTACCTTGGACTTTTTACCAGGAGACTTTGATCTCCCTTTAGACTTGGATTTCAACTTGTTGTCTTTCTTCTTGCCTTTCTCCTTTGTTCTACCTCGAACAGAAAGAGCATCTTTGGCCATCTCAGAAGATTTCCTTCGCATTTCTTCAGACAGAAGCGAAGCAACCACATCATCAATCTTGAAAGCAGTGGTTGTGCTTCCAAAAGCCATCACAAGATGATCCTAGCTCTCAGGTAACAAACACAACAGGAGCATGCAACGATCCTCCTCCTCAATCTTTACACCTACAGATGCCAGCTAAGTAACACTCATATTAAATGAGTTCAGGTGGTCTGCAACAGATGCACCTTCGTCCATCTTCAAGGAGTACAACTTCTTCCTCAGGAATAACTTGTTTACCAGAGATTTTCCTTCGTAAATATCACCAAGCTTCTTCCACAAAGCAGCTGCAGACGTCTCCTCATGAACATTCAAGAGCATAGAATCGGCTAGAATCAGTCTTATGAATCCTCTTGTTTTCTATCAACAAGATCCCAAGCTTCTTGGGTCGTAGTTTGTGGCTTAGTTCCAGACACTGCAATCTAGAGGTCTCTATCCACAAGCAAGTCTTCTATTTTGAGTTTCCATAACTCAAAGTTGCTGCCATTAAACTTCTCAATATCTATTCTACCAGATGTACTCACCATCTCACAACAGAAACAAGTTTAACAATGCAAGTCTCCCACTGAAACAGTATTAGTGCAAAAAACTAATTTGCCCTAACAAGGATAACACAAACTGGCCAAGCTCTGATACCACTTTGAAGGGAAAAGAATGAGGATCTAATGACCCAATAGTGCGGAATACATTCCCTTAACACCTTTACTACAGGGGAGAGAAGCAAAAATGAAAAACTAATAGTTTCTAAAACATATAGAGATGCATACAACCATGGCAATGAGAAACCAGAAAGATAAGCAAACAAAGATGACACAGTATTTACGTGGGAAAACCCTTTCAGGCAAAAAATCCACCACACAAAGTCAAATCAATTGTTTTACAGTAATGAATCGATTACATACAATATCCAGACTTCTTTGCTCAGCTCACAATCACCCAGAGAGTTTCAGATCCACTGTTATAATATTTTTACAACATACAGTTCAAAACCCTCTTCAAGAACTCACGTCCTTCTTGTTATTTAGCACGCGACTTCAACTTGCTCTGCAACTTTCAACTCAACTCAACTTTTTTTTAACTTATGAGAAAATAACACATCTCATCCAAATGTAACCGACCCAAAAGAGCAATGAAGTCCATCCTCAAATCACGCATCTGGTCGGATCTGACAGATCTCCTGCAACAAGCCATCATTGCATTCAAAGCCATTACCAAAACGGTTGAGCTCACCACCCTTCGTTGACAAATGCAACTTCCACAATAACTATCTTGGTATCCATCCAATCACTATTCAACCAGGTGCCACACGTCCAAGACCCATCAGTAATCGCAGCTGACGGAGCAACCAAAACGGTCAAACAGACATCGAGCGTGACCAAGACTTCAAGTCAAAAATAGCACTACCAGAGTCGGAGTCGGAACAGGAGTCGAAACAGGACTCCATCGAAAATACACATTGTCGGAGTCGGAGTCGGAGTTGGAGTCAGAATTGGAGTCAAAACATGACCCTACCGAAATTTCAGGTTCAGGAACCATTTCGGTTCCGCGTCCGCCCACGACAAAGGGGAACCCATCGGAAACAGTTATGACCAGGTAAAGTCAACCTGAGGTCAAACCAAGATGGGAACACAAAAGACCGGAGTCGAAGTCGGGGACGGAACAGGAACAGAAACAGGACTTTACCAAAAGCCCAAGATTAGGAACCAATCCGGTTCCGGTTCCGCCTCCGCCAACTGCAAGAAACATCAATCCAGAACCAGGACAAGGCGGAGGAAAACACCCCAAGGAGAATCCAAACATCCAGAAGAACCAGATCTCAAAAGCGGGAATCAAACCCAGAGTAGGAACAAGAACTTGGCAAACGGACATTGCCAACTTTCAAAACTGGTTCCGCCTCCGCCAGAACCTACGAAGCAAAGCGAGAAGGAACAGATGGTAAGAAGCGGAGTCGGAGCAGGAATGAGAACCGAAATCCAGAACTTAGGCAAACAGAACAATGCCAAATTCCATCCTGGTTCCGCCTCCGTCGGAGACTCGGAACTTAGGCAAACTGAACAATGCCAAATTCCATCTTGGCTCTGCTTCCGCCAGAACTTTGTAAACAACACAAAATCACCAAGGCATGAAAACAAGGACTTCAAGCTGGAAGTTGAGACATAATTTCTCAACAACAGTCTGCATGGAGGGAATAGGTTGATTTAAGAAAGAGGCATTGTGCACACCAACAGTACTTCTACAGAGCCTCCTAAGGTCTATGAGATAAGGTAGTGACCCAATTAAGATTTTGTTACACAATACTTTGGAACCTTCCAACTACGCCTACTAGGGGTCACAGGTTGCGTTGTGAGGTGAGAGCCTCACAATACTCACACCTACAACACTCCTAGGATACAAGGAAATGAGCCTTCAGTATCACAAAATGAAACCAAAATGGTTCATGTTGGGTTCACCAAAAATGTATGAGAGGGGGACCAACCACTACAAGGCCCCAAGTCATGAAAGGCCAAGAGCAGAAAGGATTCCCTAACTTACCTCAGTTTAAAGGATGGTTAGGATAGAAGGGATGAGAATGATGAAGACTATGAAGTCCTTCGATCACTCTGCAATCTCGAGAACTGAAAAGTGACTAGATGAGTCGGCCTTCAGAGTCAACTCTGTGTCTCAAGTAGCTCTTTGTCTGAGGACAGAAGCACAGTTTTGGGATGACAACGCGACACACTAGGATCTCACAGGTGTGCTGGCGTCCATACAACCAGAGAACCAAAAAGACGAGATTCAAACTCTAAAGGAGAGACTAGCAACCTAGTTTAGAGGTTTTTGAAGTGATAGAATGAGATTAAGAAGATTGAAATGTAAATACTGATATGATAAAGGAAGTAAATTACCGCAAGGGTGACGAAGACGATTTCGTACAGCAATCTTTGTGCCAGCTTGCTTCAAGCTCTCTCTACCTGCACATAGAAAAAGGGGGAAGTGTTGGGGTTGTTTAGGGGCCTGCCTTAGTCAGACCCCCATTTTGGTGTTTCCACCTCCACAGATAGCCAAGTTTGCATGATAGAAATAGAGATAAAGAAGGAATACAAGCTACGTAAACATAAAACACTACAAACAGTACGTGCTTACTCAACCAAAGGCGACAGAAGAGATAAGAGGAGCTTACCACCTCCATCCAAAGCACTCAAGGCTTGTGGAGGAGAAGAGTGAGAGAAACTCAAGTCTCTATCGTCATGGTGTTTGTCCTACGCTCTCTCTATCAAAGTGATGGAGTAGTGGATAGCTACAATGGAGTGCAAAAGTGTTGCTACAAAGCTTGTGAGTGCTTGAAAGAGTGGTAAAAAATGTGAAGAGACTAATCCAATATCTTGCAAAACCCTATCCAAACTTCTGTTGAAGAGAACTATGGATGAGAGAGTGAAGATTATGAAGAAAGGGATGAAAAATGACCATATTCGGGTCGGTCGGTCAAAGAGGGACATTACTCTTTGACTTTCAATCAAAAATGTAATGCCTCTACAGTCTCCAGCCATAGGAATCTGCTAGGGACGTAAGTGCGCCGTGCAGGCGTCCCCGATAGAAATGCCCCCACCGACACTCAAAACAGGCGCCAAGTGTGATGTGGACAACGGGCTTAACTGGAATTAAGCCTCCGCCTTAGGTTTTCTAAAGTGTAAGGGGGTAAAAGGGAATTTGCGTTAGGGGTGCAAATTCATGTTTATACAGAAGGTAATTTATAAAAATGGAAAAAGGGACCTTCGAACAAAGGTCGCTTTTTAGTCCTTTTCTAGAAGCTTTCATAAAAGGAATAAAAAAGGACCTTCATTTGAAGGTCCCCTTTTTTCCATTTTTAGAATTTACTTTTGTTAATTTTTTTTTGTATTTTCAACTTTCAAACGAAGGTACTTTTGGACACACCTTCGAACAAATGTGTTTTAAGTTTTTACTTGCATCCAAGATAAAAAAAAATTGATGTCCCAAATTTGAGACCCGTTATTGTAAGATGACCCTGAAACAAACTACATAGACCTTACAAATTATAAAAATCTAATGATATTAACTTGAGAAAGTTCTACCATAAAATTTTCACAAATAAGTGAGTGGAGATAACCTAAAGTTAGGGCCATGTAAGGAGTGGGCTAAAGCTTTTCACAAGACCTACCTAATAGTGGTGAAAAGGGGAGAATAAAATATCTTTTACATAAATTTAGGATACAACTAAATAAATGACATAAATATTTTAAATTTATTCAATGTTAAAGATGGTTATGAGTAATTATAGAATATGATTAAATGTATGAAAATTAAATAATAAAATATTAGCATTTAGTTAGAATTTTAATGTAAATAGGCTAGAAAGTAATTCACTTTGGTATAGATAAATTAGTTGAGTTTAGAAAAATATTTTGAAATTAATAAATTTTATGTATGTTATTGTGGGTCATTTCTATAATTACAAATTTATTGTGCACTTACAAATTCAATCTATACAACCATGGATTTGATTTGAATGTGCAATCTAAATGTTTACCTTTAATTAGTAATGATTTTTTCTACCTATTTTTACATAAAAACTTGGTTGTGTGGTTAAGATTTTACAATAGTGTTGCCCTTGTATTAATCCCCATAAGGATACCAAGTTAATAGAATGATTGAAGACAACAAACAAACATGTGCAAATACCCTATATGTTGATACAAGCATGTAATGTAACAATAAATGCTTTGACAATGCCAATACATGTATCTTAATGTTCTGATGAGATGATTCTAAAATGTATCTAGGTGTCTCAAAATAAACTAGACTTAAGCTTACCTCTTTAAATGAAATTTCAATGATTACAAATGCAATGTTTTCACACATTAAGTCAACATACAATAATTAAATAAGAAGAGTAAATTTGAAACTTAAAAATTTAAATCATTTTTATAATTTTACATTACACTAAATTATTTGTACAATTATAAATAACTTAAATATAAAACAAATAAATTTAAAAGTTCAAATTAATCTTTAAAATCATTACAAACAAGTGATGTAGTGCGTCATGTTCTTACCGCATAGCAAATAGCTTTTAGGTTATGTTTGCAAATTTAGATTAAAAATTTAAAAGCATTTTACAAAATGGAGATATTAAAAATATAAAAATATTTTATTTTATTTTATATACAAGACTATATAAAATAAAAATATTAGTAATAAGTTGAAAATTTAAAAGCATTTTACAAAATGAAGATATTAAAAATATAAAAGTATTTTATTTTATATAGAAGACATATAAAATATAAATATTAGTAATAAGTTAAAAATTCAAAAGTATTTTGCTTAATAGATTAATATGGTGCAAGTTGGCGGGCAGGAGCAAAAAAATGCAGAGGAAAAGAAGAGTTGATGAGGCGACATAGTGGAAGAGGGCGATCCAGGAAAGAAGATGGATGGTGCTTCCTTCCAGCAGACGACGGATCACATTGCGCAGTGGGTATTTGTGAATGGAACATGGGTGGACAAGTGCCACCCACTGTATTGCCAGAACGAGAGCTTGGAGAACAGAGCTTGCAACCAGAATAGATGCTAGATTGAAGATAATTGGAAGTGGGCTCTTGATCAAAAGCTAGTAACAATGGCGCGATGAAGGAACAAGCAAGGTTGGAGCACGCGTGAGCTAAGGCGTGGGTGGTTTCGAGAAAATGATCGCCACAAAAAACCATCAGATCCCAGCTGACGCAACAGAGGCAGTGGCATCCAGAAGTGCACTAGCAAAGTATGGAGAGCCAGGGGGTTGCAAAACCCTAAGCCTGGGAATGAAGGGAAGTTGAGTCAGCACATGGGTGAAGAATTTGAATTTGGAAGGAGAATGAATCAGAGAGATCGAGACCTGCTCAAGAGGAAAACAAATAGAAGAAACTTCCAAAATAGGATAGATGGAGGCGATCAACTACGACCATGAGGAAGCAAATTGTACCAAATGCCCTCGAAAATGATCGAATGAAGAGTATTCAAATTGTTGGAGAGAGCTCTATTCACAAAATAGACGGGCCCAAGTTGCCCCAAGGAGGAAATCAAAGCATGGTGGAATAACAAATGCAAAGACCGGGTAAGCATCCATTAGCTACCAAACTCCTTTTTTCTCATAGATTGTATAGACCAAAAATTAAAGATGGAAATTGTAGAAGGGAAACCTTTGTTCATGAATGGTCACAACTTTCATTGCCTGAATTGAAGAGTAAGCTTTGATCCCTGAAATTATAAAATAAACCAAATCCCCACCTGGATCAAGCTGGTAGACTTACCCTCAAAATTATGGAATATAAAGGCTATGGTAAGATTAGGAGATTCCCTAGGGGTTTGTCTAGGGGTGGATGAGGACTTCATAAATGAAATCGATGAGGCTGAAGCATGCATACTAGTAGAAGTCGATGAAGGGGTCAGATTATACAAAAACATAGAAGTATTGACAAAATATGGAACCTGGCAACAAGAGATAGAAATATGGGAGGGAGAAGAACCCAATAAATGCCTCTTTAGAGACTCCTCCCTAAAGGCACTTCTTTAAGGGGAATAGAGGCCCAATCAAATAAGGAAGAGAGGGAAGAAGTAGGGGGTGGACTTCAACAATAAATAGCAATCGAATCCACAGAAGAGGCTCCTGTGGAGGATAGAACCAAACCAGAACAAAAAAAAGTTGGAGAAACCTCTCAGGAATGCAACAATTCCCCCCCACCAACAAAGGAAAAGCAGGAGATGGGCAACTCTCGAGTGGAGGAAGCAATCAGTACCCTAATGAAAGATGCACAAGAACTCCAGAAGGACATCAAGGCCCAACTTTGGAAACTAACAAAGGAAGCATATAGGGTAGAATCAGAATCCCAAGCAATAAGAGAGGAGGTTGGTCAGAATGAACATACTTCCAAAGAGAATAATGATGCTCTTCAAGAAGAAGAGGATGATCTGGCCCAATCTGAAGAAGAGGGTGATCAAAATTTCATAAGGAGAAGATGAACTCTAGGGGGAGGCATAGGAGGGTGAATTGTTGGAGATGAGGTAGCTGTAACAATCAGAGTCAAAAATCAATGTTCCTAACATAAAGAAAAAATCCAAGAGGGGGAGGATGACAAACAAGGCTAAACTAGTGATTGCAGGCAATGCCTCTGGTCAGAAAAAATTGATTGGTGGGAAGGATAGCCTCCTTCCCAGGGAAAAATTAAGATCATAACTTGGAATTTTAGGGGCATTAATGCCCCTGACAAATGGCGCATGGTGAAGCGCCAAATTGACCAATCAAAAGTAGACATAGTTTTCATCCAAGAATCAAAATGGTGTAAGGAAGAAGAGCAGAGGAGATTAAGCAATTGGAGATAGTGGATAAGTCAATTCAAGGAGGCCATAGGAGCATTTGGTGGGTTGGGAGTCCTGTGGAACCCTCTAACAGTAAATGGGGAAGTAGAAAAATAAGAGGACAATTGGCAAATGATCAAGTTCAAGGATCTAAGAAGGTGTGACACCTTCTTATGCATCAATGTATATGGGTCAATAGCCAGTGGGAAAAAAAAACCAAGTATGGGATAAAATATCAAATGAGTTGGAGAACAGGAGAGATGAAATGGGAATAATAGCCAGAGATTTCAATGCAAATTTGAACAATGAAGAGAATCAAGGAGGCCTAGGAAGAACAACGGTCATACAACGAGACTTCCAGAAGTTCATAGACATAAATCATTTAAAAGATGTGCAGACCAAAAATGGAATATTCACATGGTTCAATAGGAGGAAGAACTTCACCAACATAGCTGCGAGATTGGACAAATTCCTTCTCTGGGGTGATTGGGGAGATCTAGTATCCTCACAAGAAGTACACATACTCCATTTCACAGGGTCAGATCATTTCTCGGTTTCACTAAGATTTGGGTTGGATGACCCCCCCAAACGAAGCCCTTTCAAATTTGAAAACATGTAGTTGAGAGATGATCATCTACCAAATCTGATAGAGAGGTGGTGGAATGAGATCAAATTCACAGATAAATCAGAGCTTTTCAAGATAAACTCAAAAATGAGATATATCAAGAATAAGCTCAAAGATTGGAACATGACACATTTCAAAAACATATTCCAGGAGAAGGAAATACTGGAACAAGAAATCAAAGTCCTGAATGAGCACATTATAGAGAAAGGAATGGATGCAGAGGATTTTGAGAATGAAAATTTTTTGAAAGAAGAATTGGCAGAAATTTTGAAGAGGGAGGAGTGCTATTGGCACCAGAAATCAAGGGAAACATGGCTGAAAGAAGGTGACAAAAATACCAAGTTCTTCCACAAATCAACCATCTCCAATAGAAACAGGAACAAGATAGCAGAGATCAAGAAGGCCAATGGTGAATCAATATAGTCCATTGAGGAGGTAAACAAGGAGGCTGTCAAATTCTTTGAAGAAATTATAAATAAGGAAAGTCAGGAAAACATAACAGCAAGGGATAATTTGTTGAATGCAATCCCCATAATAATAAAAGAGGATCAGAATAAGTGCCTTTACTAAAAGATCTCCTTGGAAGAAGTCAGGGAAGCAGTTTTCCAGATGAACCTTGACAAGGCCCTTAGCCCTAATGGATTCCCAGCTGGCTTCTTCCAAAGATTTAGGGACATAATAGGGAAAGATCTAGGAGTAGTTGTAGAAGAATCAAAAAGAAGAATGACAATGCTGGGGCAGTGAACCACACCTTTTTTGCTCTAATCCCTAAGAAGATAGACCCCTAGACAATGAGTGATTTCAGACCAATTGTACTATGCAAAACAGTGTACAAAGTGGTCACCAAAATAATAGCAAACATACTCAAGGAAGTACTGAATGAGGTGATATCAGAAGAAAAAAGTGGCTTTGCTCCAAGGCGATCAATAGTGGAAGGAATAATCATAGTCCATGAGACTATACACTCAACTAGAAAAAATAAAGAGGCTTGCATGATTCTAAAACTTGACATCCTTAAAGCCTATGACATGGTAGATAGATAATTTCTCCTAAAGGTGCTGGGGAAATTTGGATTTGGGGAGAATTGGATCAAGTGGGTGAATAGCTGCACCTCCAAAACTAAATTCTCAGTACTAGTAAATGGTTCAACACATGGCTTCTTCCCTTCCACGAGGGGGTTAAGGCAAGGGGATCCCCTATCTCCATTCTTGTTCATAATCATGATAGAGGTGCTTGGTAGAGGAATTCAAAGATTGAGAAGGGAAGGAAAGTGGAAAGGTGTTCATGTGGCCAATGGATTGGAACCCTCATCACATTTCCAATTTGCAGATGACACAGTCCTGATGGGAGAGGCCAATAGGAGGGAAGAAAGAGTTATCAAAAGTTTTTTAGACAACTACTGTAAGGCCTCAGGGCAGAGCATCAACTGGGGAAAATTAGAGGTATTCTTTATGAACACTCAGCCAAGCCTGCAGATAGATTTAGCCAGGATCCTAAATTTGAGAATAGCAACATTGCCAGGTCACTTTTTGGGGATGCCCCTATTTGCAGGTATCAACAAAAAGTGCTATTGGGAAAATCTAATCAATAGTTGTAAGAACAGGTTGGGAACTTGGAAAGGCAAGTGGTTGTCCTTGGCAGGAAGTTTATTGATGGTCAAAATAGTCTTGTTAGCTATCTCGATGTATTCAATGTCATGCCTAAATCTACCCAAGGCAGTGGAAGAAGCCCTCACACGAATCTTTAGGAAATTCTTTTGGAGTGGAATAGGGGATCAAAACAAATTTCCTTTATTGGCCTGGGATAAGGTGTACAAATCCAAGGAGGCTGGAGGAGCAGGGATCAAGCATCTATCCATAATGAATCAAGCCATGGGGGAAAATTGGTATGGGATATCCACTCAAAAGGTGAACAAAGGTGGGTTAGAATCCTAAGGAGGAAGTACTTAGATTTAGATGATCCGACTAGAATCCTCACTACAATTAACCCCTTGAGAGGATCAACAATCTATAACTTCATACTTTAGAAGTGGTAATAAGGCATCCTTTTGGAATGATTCTTGGGGTGGTAAACCACCCATCGGTAATACCTCAAGCTTGGATGAGATCAAGGAAGAAACAACAAGGCTCTAGGGAGAGAAGGGGGCTAACTATGGTAGGAGGAATTCTAATCAAGGAACATACAACTGGAGCTAGAATAACCTTCAAACTCTCAATGCTCCTCAAGCACAAAAAGATGCATTGGAAAAGATCCTTAAAGATAGGCATTTTGTCCCATCCAATGACCATGACATGATCCGATGGTGTGGATCTTCAACTGGCACATACAAAGTGAAGTTTGGCTATAAAATTAAGGAGATAGCGATAACTCGTCAAGACTGGCCATGCAAATTGTTTTGGGGCAGAAAGTGCCTCCCCAAAGCGGAATTTTTTGCATGGATGACAATCCAAAGAAGGATTCTCACAGAGGATAGGCTAGCCACCTTTGGAGTGTAAGGCCCGGGAAGATGCTCTTTGTGCAAAGAGAATGAGGAGTTAGTAGACCATCTCCTCCTAATATGCCCCTATGTAAACGACTGTTGGAACAGAGTGAGAAGCAAGCTGAACTTGCAATGCTCCATGCCAGTAGAGCTAGCATCCTGGTTTAGAATGTGGCCCCAAAAGAATAAAAAATCTGTGTCCAGGGGTATATGGTAGATCACCCCATCCATTGTGATATGGGAACTATGGAAAGAGAGAAACAAGAGAATCTTTCAAGGAAAAGAGATGAATAAAGATAGACTCTGGGACAAAATTGAAAAAGTCGTTGTGGAGTTGGTAAACAAGGATGCCCAAAGTCAAGGAGGCAAACAATTTTTTTTCACAAACTGGGATGATTTTTTAACCAAAGAATTTGTTGGCCTCAAAGCTCCTTTTGTTGAATGGGAATATAGAAAACCACTCTTCCAAGGTTAAGAGAGCGAAGGCATCTTGGAAAGCACCAGACCCAGGATGGATTAAGATAAATTTTGATGGGGCAGCTCATGGCAACCCTGGCCCAACCAGTGTTGGATGCATTGCAAGGGATGCATAGGGCAAGATTGTAGCAGAAAGTTGCACACCTCTTGGCATTTGCATGAACAATGAAGCAGAGTTCAGAGTAGCAGCCATAGGATTGCAATTGGGGCTCAACCTGGGAGTGAAGAAAAATCATCTGGAAGGAGATTCGATGATCACAATCAATGCCATTAGGAGGGGCATTACCCCAAACTGGAAACTCAACCATCTACTACAAAGTGTCAAGCAACTAGTGGGCAGGTTCGAAACCTTCAAAATTAGCCACATATAACGGGAAGGAAATGACAAGGCGAATGAGCTGGCAAAAAAGGCGTCAGAGAATTCCACATAGATAACATTGGGAAATGACACCGGTATAAATTCCTATCATCGACACTTCAAGCGACGACGAGAAGAAAAACACATGTTATCAATGACAAAATCTAGAGGTTTATTTGACATGACAAGGGCAATCAATAGGAGGTAAAGGTGCAAGCAAATTGAACAAGTCCCGAGGATAAGAGAAGGTTGGGTGGATCTCATACTAACATGCATTAATTTTGCCTCGTACCACTAACAAGGTGGTGGAAAGCCAATATGCTCTAAAGGGCACGGTTGCAGAAAAGTTATTATGAACAAGTAAAGCCTTCATTGTTAAATAACCTCGGCTGGTGTAAATTATGCTCATTCGTAAAGTGGCCTTCCAAAATTAGAAAGCGCTAGTTCTTCTTTAAGGAGTGGTGTAGCTAGGTTGTGATAATGGAGACTCTGTTGGTGCTGGACACAAAAAAAATAACAATCCTTCTGTGGAGAAGTGACGGACAAGAGGCTGCAGGGATTGTTGGCCTCCTCCCACTCATTGGTGCTCTGGGCAATCAAAAAGGTTGTGAGACCAGAATTCCTGAGAGCATACCACATGTTCAGGTCAAATTCAGAGATTCCAACCATGTTCTTGGTCGTCCTCCTACACATGGGTGTCACAAAGGAATTGAGGAAGAAGCTGACGCAGATGGTCTTCATCCACGCATGGCTAGGAGACATTGATGCAATCATGGATAATGTGGACAAGAATAGGCAAATTCCAATGCCACATAACTACTACATGATGTGAATGTGTGGCAGGGAGGTCATGATGTTTCCCCTGATTCAAACTATTGACCCATAAGGGTTTGAAAAACTATGGGATGAACGAGACCAGAGCATTACCTTCCTCCTCAGAGTGGCCAAGCTGGTGACCAACATTCCGCGAGGCTGGGAAACACGGTTCGTGGAGGACGAAGGGCTCTCAGAGGAAATTGTGGCAGGGGATGATGATGATTGGGACTTCAAGACTGGAGAGGAGTGGCACCAGAATGACCCCAGAGACCCTGAGGAGAAGGCAAAAGGCCTGATTCATCAAAAATGCGGAGCGAACTGCTCGGTGGTAGCAAATTACATCGCCTACATGAAGCGCTCAGTGTCGGACGATGGCAAAGATTGAAGAAGTGTGTCAATCTGGTATAGTCTCAAAATTTCTAAGGTTTTATTTCAATATTAACAAGTATTAGGGTCTAGCATATAGCAGTCAGTCCTGGGATAATAAGCACAACCTGTGTCACAACTAGGCCATTTTGTATTGGAATTGTAAAGGCACACAATTTGGGTAGGAAAGGGAGGTAGGAAGGGCCATTTTTGATAGAGAAGGCCTCCACATAAATATTTTTTGGTAATAAAAAATCCATGTAAACTCTTATTTTGAAGAAATACAAGGTGTTTCCCCTTAGCAGCATTTTAACGAGCAAAAAAAATAAATTCAAAATTATTTTATCTTCTTTAGTATTGTATTATTATGTTCAACTAATAGTAATATTTTTGAATATTTTAACCATCTCTATATTTTTTATAATATATTTAAATACTATCTCTAAATTCAATTCATTTAGTTAAATAAACTAATTATAATTAATTTTGTTTACCCCGAATTTAGAAAAGAACATATGCTCATGAAAAATCAGCCATAAAAAGTAAAGTCAATAGGAATAACGACTTTATAGCTAGATTGGAGGTTTAAATATTAATTAATTTCCTTTCAAATATTAATGCACTTACATCCTTGAAAAGATGCATGGTGTCAAGTTCCTCAGGGTGAGTATTGAGCTTAAAGAGAAACTGTTAATGAGGAGACTTGATAGAATTGATAAAGGCAAAAGTTAATAAAAAGAAAAAAAATACCACAAAAGATAATGGAAGCCAAAACCAATGCTAGACTATGTAAAAATACAGAACATGCAATTTACTCACTAATAGTTTAATGGCCATTGTTCAATAGATACTTTAAAGATATGTTTAGATAAAATGCACAAGCCACAAAGGCAACATATACCACACAATAATATTTTCAGAATTTAAAAGCAACCTGATTAATTTCAAAATCCTAAATAATGCAAGCCCATAATTTCAAAAGAAAAGCTCGATCAGGTGAAAAATCCAAATGAATTTGTATGAAGACCCCAAACTTTCATACACATCCAAGTTTATTGTTTATTAACCCTTCCACTTACAATTACACATGCTTCACTTTATTATTAAATTTAGGAACCAAAATTTCATAATCCACAAGATCTAATTTGTATATGTAAGAGAGGGGGAGCAACCACGTCAAGGCCCCAAGTCACAGAGGGCCGAGAGTAGAAGGCTGCCCTAACTTACCTCATCTTAAGGGAGTGTTAGGAAATGTGGGACGAGAATGATGAGGACTATAAGGTCCTTCAATCACTCTACATACCTGAGACTTGAAAGGGGGCTAGGTGAGTCAGTTTTCAGATTCAACACTACATCTCAGATAGCTCTCTGCCTGAGGATGAAAGTGCGACGCGCTAGCATCTCTCAGGTGCGCTGGCGTCTGTACGACCAAAGGACCAAAAAGACAAGGTTGAACACTAGAAAATAGACTAACGACCTAGCTAATGGTTTTTAGGAGAGAAAAATAACACTATGAAATAAGAAATGTATAAATGAATATGATAAAAACAAGTAGATTAATGCTAGGGTGACAAGAATGATCTCACAAAAAAGCTTGTTCGCCAGCTAGCTCCAAGAACACTTCCACCTACACACAAAAGAGGGGAAAATTGTTGGGGGGATGTATAGGGGTCTGCCTCAGTCAGACCTCCGTTTTGGTCTTTCCACCTCCATGGACAACCAAGTTTGCAATGATAGAGAAATAGTATGATAAAAAAAGGAATAAAGCAAAGAACACTAAAACACTACAAATCAGTAAATGTGCTT